>CM067545.1:52839061-53439061 GCA_034509755.1 Anisodus tanguticus
TTGAGGATCCGATCCGCTATAACAGTCTTGCAGGGGCTCTTCAGTATCTTACGTTCACGAGACCAGACATTATGTATGTCGTACAACAGGTGTGTTTGTTTATGCATGATCCCAGGGTTGAGCACATGAATGCGCTCAAATGCATTATTCAGTACATCCAGGGGACACTTGACTTTGGCTTACATTTATATCCCTCATCGACGTCTACACTTGTTTCGTATACATATGCTGATTGGGGTGACTGTCCAGACACCAGACGCTCTACGTCTGGCTATTGTATGTTTCTTGGTAATAACTTGGTCTCCTGGTCTGCAAAGTGTCAGTCGACTTTGTCCCGCTCTAGTGCAGAGGCCGAGTATCGAGGGGTAGCCAATGTGGTTTCTGAATCCTGTTGGTTACGTAATCTTCTTTTAGAGATTCATTGTCCTATTCAGAAAGCTAGCTTGATTTATTGTGATAATGTTAGTGCCATCTACCTTTCTGGTAATCCGGTTCAGCACCAGCGCACTAAACATATCGAGATGGATATCCACTTTGTTCGTGAAAAGGTAGCTCGTGGACAAGTACGTGTTTGTCATGTCCCTTTCAAATATCAAATTGCAGACATCTTTACCAAAGGTCTTCCCTCGATCATTTTTGAAGATTTTAGGGATAGTCTCAGCGTACGAAGACCGCCCTTTATGACTGCGGGGGTGTGATAAATGATGTGTATACCCGTGATATACACTTATCATAAGTAGTGTATATCACGGTTTTGGTACTGATTTTGGACCGTGATATACACTTGCCATACTTAAGTGTATATCACGGTTTTGGTTGATTAATTAGTGTAAAATAATTGTATTAATTAGTATTGTACACTTACCATAATTATAGAATTCTTGTACTATTAGAATAGGGTTTTAGGAGTAGAATAGGAATAGAATTTTCCTATTAAGGAAATTGTAAATTGTATATATTCTCTTTCATTAATAAAAATAATCAAGAGATTATTTCTTTCATATCATAAGTTTCGTTCTCGACATTTGTTTCTTTCACTACGACAATTCATTCTAGTTCTGTCGATAAGTCACCTTTGATCTAACTCCACTCTCACATCACCCCCACCCCGACCTCCTGATTAGTGTCAGTATTTTTTATCATTGTTACCTCCGCTGAAAAGCTAGAATTAGCTTAAGTGAAGGGGCGGTCAACTAAAGATAGATAAGTTTCATTCCCGATATTGTAAACTCTTTTGTTACCTCTTTCAGGACGACAATTCATTTTGGTTCTGTCAATAAATCCCCGCTTAGCCTACTGATCCATGTTAGTATCTTTAATTTTTGTAGCCTCCGCTGAAAAGCTAGTTAGCTAAATCCAAGGAGCACTCAGCTAAAAGATCACAAGTTTCATTCTCAATAATGTCAACTCTTTTATTACCTCTTTCACTACAACAATTCATTTTGGTTCTATTGACAAATTGCCTTCCTTATGGGCATGATTTACTCTTCATCCCAGGCTTTGTTGAATGCTCATAGTGGCATTACTAGCCATGTTGGATTCATTTGGTAGCAAACTAGAGCTCCTTTGATTGTTCCATTGCTAAGAATAGTTTTATTTTTGTGCCTGGCCTCGTCATTTATGTTATTTGTGGAGAGGCTTTACATGGGCATTGCCATAGCTTTTATAAAGTTGTTTAGGAGAAAACCAGAGAAGAAGTACAAATGGGAGCCATTGAAAGGTGATTTGGAGTTGGGAAATTATTCTTATCCTATGGTTTTAGTACAAATACCAATGCACAATGAAAAAGAGGTGCTCATTTTTAGCATATTTTTTTAGCATATGGTCTTAAATAAAAATTGTTAAATACTTATATATTTTTTGATGATTGTTACTCTGCAGGTGTATCAATTGTCCATTGGAGCTGCCTGTAATCTTTCATGGCCAGCCAATAGAATCTTTATCCAAGTCCTTGATGATTCTACTGACCCTGCAATTAAGGTCCAATATTCCCTTCTAAATCTACACACAAAAAAGAATGTGATTGTCCTCATTTCCACTTGTTAAAACTGAAAAGTCCACAATTGTAGTAATTACCAAAATTAGCGTAGCCTATTACTAGAAAAAGAAATACTAAACAATGATCTTCATTTTAATGAAATTACTGAAGTAGAAATTGTATGTAACAAATAAAAACAAAATTTTAACTGTTACATACTGACGATAAAAAAAGGCAAGCCCATGCACGAAGTATCCCGTGTGCACGCAGGGCCAGGAAAGGACCTTATCCAAAGGGATATTATGTAGGCAGCCTACATGAGGCTTACTGATGCAAGCATCGGTGATTGATTCCACAGCTCGAGCCCATGACCTATAGTTCACGTGAAGACAATTTTACCATTGCCCAAGGCTTTCATTTTAGCTTCTGTATACTGACAGTAGCCGTCCATAATTAGTGAGATTGGTAACACAGAAATAAAGCACCTAACCTGCTACAACAAGTTAAACTACACTATCAGTGTCCATCTTTTTACACTGTATACTAATTTAAATGTTGAATATAATTTGCTGTGAAAAAACAACAGGCTTTAGTGCAGCAAGAGTGCAGGAGATGGGCAAGCAAAGGAGTTAGCATAAAGTATGAGATAAGAGGCAACAGGAAAGGGTACAAAGCTAGAGCTCTCAGAGAAGGAATGAAGCACAGTTATGTGAAGCTGTGTGACTATGTGGCAATCTTTGATGCTGATTTTCAACCCGAACCCGATTTCTTGGAGCGCGCCATCCCTTTTCTTGTACACAACCACGAAATCGCACTCGTTCAAGCTCGTTGGGAATTCGGTAAATATCTCTAATTTCCTCTTTCTTTATGAAAACGCGAAACAAGTAAAAGAAAGAATAAAGGGATCCAGTGGTGGAGACAGAAATTTCATGAATTCAACTTTAATTAAATAGACTATATCACGCTTGTGTTCAAGTCAAGGGATTCAACCCTTGTATTTATTATGCATTTTAGTATTTATTTTGACTTGTAATATACTATGATAAATATTTTTTAGCAAGGATTATCATGTGAACCCCCTTGCTTCAATGCGGCTCCGCCACCTAAGGGAGCCTTGGTGCAACGGTAAGGTTGTCATTGTATAATCAGGAATCACAGATTCAAGTTGTAGAAATAGCCTCCTGCAGATATGCAAGGTAAGGTTACGTATAATAAACCCAATGTGGTCTATTGTACAACCCTTTGTCGACCTCGAGCTTAGTAGGAAGCTAGGAGCTTAGTGCACCAAGCTCTGGGGGCTGATCTATGTACTGTAAAGAATTGATCTTTGGCCTAACTCAACCCCAAAAGCTAGCTTGTAGGGTGAGGATTGTCCAAGTCCATATAAGTAGTCCATGTTCCCATTCCATATCTGATGTAGAATTCTTAACACTCCCCCGCACGCCCAGACCTTATTAACTGGAGCATGAATAATATAATTTGGGGTCCAACATCGGTGAACAAAGAATTGAAATGGGTCTGGCTCTGATACCACGAAAGAAAATAATCTCTTGATTATTTTCATTCATGTAAAGGGTTTATATACATGATATACAATAGTAAACCTAGCCTATAATTACGGAAATCAAATATACATTTTCCTAATACAAGACTACTATCATAATTACAGTTTACTAATACAAGATCTCTAATAATATCAGGGAATATACTACGTATATTCTATCATGTACAACATAAGGGGTTCAATTGAATCCCTTTTTGTTGAAAAACTATACCAATCAAATAGGGTAACTATCTTTTTGGGTATATATATAAATTGTTGAATCCTTTTGACATGAGAAATGTGTTGGGTGTACTGGCGAAGGTGGTTCAAAAATTATTGTAAGTCATATGTCCAATTCAAACGTGGCATTCTTGCCTTTTCTGAATTTCTATTTTAGAATGCCTGACCTTGATAATTTGTAAAATAGAGAAAAAATAACTGGTTTAGTTGCACATAATTAGCTTGAGGGAAATTCAAGACTTGGATGGTCCTTAGAGAGAGTTTGACAACTATTCAGATAGGTTGTGTATCGTTTTTCAATTTTATGCAGTCTTTCTTACTAAGTTTGACATTAGACAGATTCATCTTTAGTAATCATAGACCAAATCAAACTTTTCAGTCATGCCCATATGAAATAACCTACATAATATTTGTTTGTTTTTTTCTCACAGAAAATTTATCAGTTAAGCTCAGTAAAGTTTCATGTAAAAATTGTTAAACAAGTAAGAATAATGCTGGTTTTGCAGTGAACGCTGAAGAGTGTTTGTTGACAAAAATGCAAGAAATGTCATTTGGTTACCATTTCACAGTGGAGCAGGAAGTTGGATCTGCAGCCCATGCATTTTTTGGCTTCAATGGTAGGCTATCCACACCCAAAAATACTCTGCTTTTGTAAAAGAAATCAGCCAAGAATTTGAGATATTATTATTGATGTTGTTGTAGTCGTCATTGTCGCAAGTAGATTATTTCGAGCATAACAATTACAATTAGATACAAATAGCTTAACATTGAGGAATCAACCACTGGGTGCCTACATCACACCACCCTGGTTACAACTCATCCCTGAACCCTGCGTGAACGCGGGATGCTTCGTGCACCTGCCTGTGCTTTTACTTTCAATTCTAATGCAATATGAAGTTAACTAGAGAAATAAATAATAGTATAAAATTATGCCTAGTTATGACCCTTCCTTGAACCCTGCGAGAACGTAGGATGCTTCATGCGTCGGCCTGTTCCTTTACATTCAATTCTAATGCAATATGAAGTTCTCACATAACTAGAGAAATAATAATAGTATAAAATTACTATATGTTCAAGGAGATCCCTAAATGTTAGCACCTCTATTATGCTACTTTTCAAAGACTCATTTGCTTGAGATTTTGTTAATAGAAAATGGATAATTTGAATGTTGCAGGCACTGCTGGTGTTTGGAGAACGTCAGGTGTTAATGAGGCAGGAGGATGGAAAGACAGAACAACTGTGGAAGACATGGAGCTGGCAGTCCAAGCCGGTCTCAAAGGCTGGAAGTTTGTTTATGTTGGTGATGTTAAGGTTCAATCACACATAGCTGATTTAAGGATTTAACTTAAAATATACTAACAGCGTAAAGAATTTTTTACACTATCAATATAGTTTAATGGATAATTTCGTTTTTGGACCGCTCAAGAAAATAATTGTCATCTAGGTTTTGTATATTAAATATAAATATATATAACATACATATCATATACTTATATTTACATATAATATACATAATCAAGTGAATATGTTTTGAAGGGGAGTCTTGGTGTAACTGGTAAAGTTGTTGTCATGTGATCGGGAGGTTACGGGTTCAAGCTATGGAAACAACCTCTTTGTTTGAAGGGGAGCCTTGGCGTAACTGGTAAAGTTGTTGCCACGTGACCTCTTGCAGAAATGCAGAGTAAGGCTGCGTACAAAAGACCCTTGTGGTCCGACTCTTCTTCGGACCAAGCGTATAGCGGGAGCTTAATGCACCGGGCTGCCTAAGTGTATATATTTTGTATATTTTGGCTAACACCTCACACCCGTTATTAATTTCGTCCGACCGGCCTAAAATGAAAAAGCCCATAGTTTAACCTGTTGTATGAAGTGACAGTATTAGGTAGACTAATGATTGGAATTTAAAATTGAAATTGAAGGATAGGCGGTAAAGGGTCAAAGGATGTTCTATTTATCTCATCGATATGAAGAATTTCTCAAGATAGTGGAAATGAATGATGGTTCTACATCCGACATTGTTATTATCTATGTTGCTCAAACTCTTCAAAAATGTCGATGGATGCGTGTTGGATCCTCAAATTCCGACACGAGTGCGGCAACATTTTTGGAGAGTCCAACATAGGTTATCACTAATATTTACTAAGGAATTAAAAGTTTCTTCTTCTTTTACCTTCTTGTTAGGTGAAAAGTGAATTGCCAAGCACCTTCAATTCCTATCGCTATCAGCAACACAGATGGTCTTGTGGACCTGCTAATCTTTTTCAATGGAAATTGCAACTAACAAGGTAAAGTTCTTGTTTGAGATTCACTTAACATGACAATGGAAAACTTCAACAACTAAAAGATCATTAGAATTTGTTTTTCGATCATTGCAGAAAGTCTCTGTATGGAAGAAATTTTATCTGATTTACAGCTTCTTCTTTGTCCGAAAGATCATTGCACACGTCGTGACATTCATCTTGTATTGTGTTGTTATGCCTGCAACCGTTTTCTTTCCTGAAGTCCAAGTGCCTAGATGGGGAACTATATATGTTCCATCAGCTATTACTCAATATACTTGGCTCTGCAAGGTAGAGAAAAAAAACTTTATCTTGTATTGACATGTATTTAGTTCATTATTCTTTGTTTCTTTCTTTTTATGTGTATGAGCTTATTCAGATCAATGCAATTGGTGGTTTATTGGATCCTATTTGAGAATGTAATGTCCCTCCATCGGACGAAAGCAACGTTCATTGGCCTGTTTGAGTCGGGAAGAGCCAATGAATGGATTGTGACAGAGAAACTCGGAGATGCTCTTGAGACCAAAAAGGGTTCAAAAGCACCCAAGAAACTTAGTTTTCGAGTTGAGAAAATCTTTAGAAGTGAAAAAAAAAAGAGAGCGGAAACTGAGGTTTTGGAATTGAACCGTTGCTAGAACTAATTTACTATATTGTTTAACATGGCAGGGTACATGTTCTTGAGCTTTGCGTCGGGTTGTACCTACTGTTTTGTGGGTGGTACGACTTTTCTTTTGGGAAGACTAGGTTCCATGTATACCTCTTCCTCCAAGCTATTGCTTTTTTCGTCGTTCGTTTTGGCTATGTTGGTGTGTTTGTTCCAAATTCTTGATTTGAATTCGTGACTTCTTTTTTGGTGCAAAATTAAGTTATTACTTTGTAAAATTATGATCAGTAGCTTCAAAATTCTTTCACACCATTGTGTATAAGCAGCTATGTGCATGCTTTATTTGTATTTTTCATTTTTCGTTCTTTTTCATGTATTAGTGGCATAAGATGTGAAATGCCAAAAGATTAGCATTTTAGTTCCCTTTGTACTATGTTGCAGACTCATATTTCTTATTTTGCTATTTTACATATGAAATTCTAAATAGAGAGAATTCCAACAAGTGATTAATTTCAGACACTATATATTCTATTCATACAGTTGCCTGGAAAAAATAAATCCAAGGTCCTACCGATGATAAACGTAAACGCAATCCCAATCAAAATTCCATCAGCCATTCAAGCAAATGCTGAAATGCAGCAGCAAGTACATATCTACATGTTTATCAGCACTAAAGGAATCTGCAGATACAAATACAGTCAGACCTCTCTATAACATTCATCATTTGTAACAACATTTCATTACAACGGCCAACTTTTCTTTGGAACCGATTCTTAAAGTTACATTATATTATATGTTCTCTAACAACAATTCGCTATAACATCCAAAAAATATCTAAACAAACAACACTATTGTAGAAACGTTTGACTGCATGAAAAACACACCTTCCGCACTTCAAAATTTTGAGAGTTCTCCAATTCCCCCAGACAATTCTTATCAGCAAAATACAAGAAAAAAAATTCAACAACACTAAAACAGCATATCTGGGGGAACTAAGATTAATCTATTGAAGAAAATCAGAGGCCTCTATGTCTAGCAAAATGGTTCAATTTCATGAAGTCAAAGAGAGAAACTGTTGGACTTGAATGAGAAAGATAAAGATGGAATTCATGCCAATCAAGAAACATAAGTTTTAACAGACTTCGAGTAGTCACATATAGGCAATGACGGAGCCAGAAACTCTAACAAGGGAATTTGAAAAGTATAAAATGTCACGCCTGAGGTTTAAAATTGTAAATTAAAGCAATTTTTGAACCACCTCTGTCACTACACTTGAATCTCCCCTTATGTCAAGGGGGTTCAACAATTTATATGTATACAAAAAAGTTCATTTTCCCCTATTTACACAGTATAATTTTTCGGATTTAACTGAACCCCCTTGCATCCACATAACTCCGCCCCTAGATATAGGGAGCTCACGAAGGCCATAGACCAAAAACAACGGAACTATTTGGGAGACGCTTGTTCAAGAGAGAAGCTTAACTAGCCAACAGCTCCCTGTGGAACAAGGCCTCGAATCAAATGTAAGCAGATCCAGACAGCAGACACATATCCATAATCCATTTCAGTGATCACTTGACACACAAATTCAGTAAAACAACATTCAGAGAGTTCCGCGTCACATTTCCACTCATTGCTGCACATTATTAATATATCAATATTCAGACTGGAGACATTCAGACACCAAAAAACAAACCTGGAAACATCTGAACAAAACTCAAAGTACATCCAGAATTATCTGGTAATAAAGAGATACCGAGGACTGACACTAATGGCTTCAACTAATATCCTGGACAAGGCAACAAGAGAATCTACAAAATTAAACAAGCTTACTATTTAGGAAAAAAGATCATCTCAACAAATTGACTGGACCTGAAAGAAGATGTTTGTTAACGGGATAGCTGAACTTCTTATCAGTTTTAATTGATCGTCGTTGCTAACTATCTTTTATGAAAATTTAATCAAGACTATGTCTTTAAGGGCATCATACCCTGCTTTTATTCTTCTAATTTCTGGTGAACCTTCTCTGAAATTGTCTCCAAGATGTCATAGTGACCATAACCATGAAACAGGACATTAATCGGACTCTCCCCCTCCTTTCTATATTCTTCGCCATAATTTGATATGTTTATTAAGCTGCCAGGGCTCCTATCTACCATATAGACAGAAATCGAGGACCTGCAACCAAAAATTAGGAAATATATTAACAAATTCTAGAGTCACAGCCTTAACCAGTGTCATGAAGAGATAAATTCACATAGTATAGTGACAAAATAGTATGAAATTCAAAGCAATCGTCCTACTTGATTGACTTGAAAGTAACAACAGTAAAGTGGATGCCAATGGTGATAACTGATAACTAACAATTCTTAATTACCAAAAAGGAGCCTTCTTCATTATCCCACAAACGAAACGATCTTGCTAAGTGCATAAACAAGACATGTGAAGCAACCTTATATTATAAACCTCGACTACAATCACAATATAATGTGCTTTAACTCTTTCTCGTCCCCGACAAAAACTTATTTTCTATTCTTCTCATTATAGTATTACTTCCTTTCACCGTTAATACACAACATCAACACCTCAAAAACATCTCTAGTTGGATTCATAAATGAGTAAAAAGAAACAACACTCACTTGAGAACATGAGAAGCCATTAGTAGCTCTGGTTCACCTCCCCACACATACGGCTTTTCAATTCTTTCTACGTATGCATCAAAATTCCCTTCAATAAACCTATGTAAGAAAAAAGAGCACAATCATAAACATCTTGCACTGTATATTGAGAGGAAACAAATATGAACGAAGTAAACAACATATACCATTCAGCTTCTTTTCGCCTCTTTAACAGCTCGTCAACAACCTATGCAATGGAAAATTTTAATATTCTGAATTCATTTTCCAATATCTATATTTTTAACACACAAGGCAATAGAGAGAGAAAATGAAGATACCTGAGCTCTTAATTCATCAGCAAGTTCTCTTTGTCGATTTTCATCAGGAGCTTCCTCCCCATCTCTCAAACAAGCCATGTGTGCTATCGCTCTAAATAGACATCTCCCATCCGCTGGAACACCTGTTACATTCACCATTCAATTTGTCAATTCTTCAAGCAACTTGTAATCTTAGTCACCAAAAAACTGAACCAACTTCCAAATTTCGTTATTCCAAATTAGTTTCTCAATTCCATCTGAATAATTCACTACGTATCTCGTGGAAATAGTCGAGGTGCACCCCGACACCACGTTTATCAAAAAAATTATCCATTTTTCACACAGAATAATGAGTACAAAATAAATTCAACAATTTGAAATCTAATAACAGTATAATGAATATACCAGTGACTCTGTAGTTGGCAGAGTTTTGATCAACCTCATCTGAGTTTACAACATTGCTATTAAATCCTTGCGAATTCTTATCAGTAGGAACAGCTACATCAGAATTGGCATCCGGTAGATCAATTAATGGCACGGCTAAGCACGAGCAGACACCAAACAGGAGCCAAGCGGAATCAGGATTGTGGAGCCATCTCGCCGGCCTAGAATCCCAAGTCACATTCCAAGACCCTTCCCCTTTCTTAGCGAGCTCATGATGATGGTGGTGGAACACCGTATTCCTCCGCTTTAAATGCTTATTTCTTCTTCCAGATGGAAGAATCGCATGCCATATCGAGGCTGCGCCACCTCGATTTAACGATGCTCCAATACAGCAATGGATAGAATGATGCCGCCTCTGTAATTGATCCGCTCCGACTAATACTGATTTTGTAGGACTCGCAATGAGTCTGCTATAACCCGCCGGCGCTGAGCCGTGGGCGTGAGATAAGCAGAGCCAAGGTTTAGGACGCGCACAAAATACTCCGAGCATCACCGTATTGGAATATAACTATTTTAGATTTTACTGGCAAAAATTATAAGCTAAATTGGGAATCCATTATCGTTGATTTATGTGACTCTTGCTGAGAAGATAAAGCCGTCTGTTTATTGAGGAAGAAAATGCATTCTTCAGTGGTGACGCCGAAAATTAAACCAACTTTTTTAGTGTGAGAAACAAATGATAAAAAATTGACGGATTTTAGAGAGAGAACGTTTGAGTTCGCCTCAGCCGTGCGGTTCGAGTTTGCTGACCGCTGTTCCCAAAGTACAATGGAAATTGACGAAATTAATCGTTTGATAGTTAGTTAGAGTTATTTAAAATTATTTATATAATAATTAGTTATTAGGTAATTTATTTATGTATTTGATAGTTGGTTAGAGTTATGAAGATATTAGTAATATATGAATTAGTTAGGAGAGAATGTATTCCATTATTTATGTAGAGATTAATTATTTCATCTTATATATATATATATATATATATATGCGGGAAATTACAATCAAGCACCATATTATGTGTGTTAAATTTTATACATAGCAAAAAAAAAATACTACTAAATATAATATTATTTATATAAAATTTAATACCTGAATAACTTAACTCCTAATATTTTTTTAAAATAAAATTCTTTATTACATATGTGAGGAATGAACGCTCACAAAAGTTTAGATACCAGAATAATTGAAGGGTATATCAGTCATAAGATAAAGTAGTTAGCTTTGGAGAGTTTATCACGTGCGTAGCACGAATATTCGCTGGAGTGAAAAAATGCTTTGGGTTGTTGAGTTGTACTTGCTTGTAGGGAACTTCAATGCAGCTACCAATAATTTAATTAAACGTGGATTAACACCATTTTTGTTGTGAGATATTTTATTCATTTTAAAAAATCTTTTCAAAAAAATAACACTAACCTCAATTTTTTTGAAAATAAATATTCGGTTGCCTTTAGCGTTAGGTGGCATATTTTTTATGAGTTCTTTTGGAATCAATTAAATAACTCAATCACTTTATCTTTTTTTCTTGTGTAGCCTAAAAAGTCCTCGATGCAAAGAAAAAAGAAGAAAAAAATAGGAGAATTCTCTCCATCTTGCTTATATAGTGTTTGGTTGGATATGACGTTAATTATTTTATTCATATATTAAATAAGTTGCACTTGTCAAATACTAAGGTTATAATGGAACTAATTTTTATAAAAATAAGATATGCGTACACTCTATTCTCTTCGGCCTTCACATGTGAGATTATATTAAATATATTATTATTGATTTCATATTAATATCTTAGTTGAAAATGATACACAACTATTTTGTTAGTATTGGACGGTTCATGAGGGCATAGATCAATTATGTTATATTTTACAAATTCAAGTTGGAGTCATGGCACTTTTTCCCCTTTTTTTTCTTTCTGCCGTGGCCTATATCACACACCCATTAAATATTTTCATTTTTGAAAATTAAAAGTCAACTGTTAAATATCTATAGGATATACACGATATACACGTGTATATCCTATGTATATTGGGCCTCGGTTTTGTATATTTGACCGTGTATATGGTCTAGATTTTAGGTAATGTTTTAATCTCTTAGTTTAGGTAATGTTGTGGTGTAATTAGTATTGTACACTTACCATAATATTTGTATTACCATAATTGTATAGTTAGTGTCCAAGTAGAATAAGGTTTTAGGAGTAGAATATGAATAGGATTCTCCTATTATGTAAATTGTATATATACTCTTTCAATTAATGAAAACAATGAAGGGATTATTTCTTTCATGGTATCAGAAGTCTAGGTCTTAAAATCCTCTCCAAATTCCTTGCAAATTTGTCCGTCCTAAGCCTAAAAAATCGAGCCCTTCTTCTCTGGTTTTGTGCCGACGGTTCATCCTTTCTCCCAAATTTTTCTTCCAAATCCCTCAATCACATATTGTTCTATTAGTATGTCTACATCAAGGAACACGTTTCATCCTGCCCTTACAGTTTCTAACATCAAGAATAACATCCATCTTGTTCTTGAAATAGAAAACGTCAAATATGCAACGTGGCTCCTGAGGATACGGAGGTGCCACAACGCGAGGATGATCCTAAGTTGTGGACGACTCTTGATGCCACTGTCCGTCAGTGGATATACTTCACGATTTCTACCGACCTTTTGCAAACAATTATTGAGCCTGACGCTACGGCGCAAGAAAACTTGGGATAAACTACGTGATATATTCTAAGATAATTAAAATTCTGGAGTTGTTACTCTTGAGCAAGAATTCTCCCACGTCAACATGAAGAATTTCCCTAACGTTTCGGGTTATTGCAAAAGATTGAAGGAATTGGCAGACCAACTCCGCAATGTTGGCGCACCGATTTTGAATGATCGTTTGGTCCTCCAAATGGTTTCGGGCCTCTCAGAGGCCTATAGTGGTGTTGGCACGTTTCTTCGTCAAAGCAATCCTCTTCCGTAATTTTATCAGACTCGTTTTATGCTTACACTCAAAGAAGCAGGTATGACTAATAAGGCGGCTACCGGTGCTAGTCTAGTAGTCATGATGAACGAGTCCACTTTCATCCTACCGGTTCCAACAACTCGGGCTAAAACCGCAGCAACGGTGGCGGCAAAAAGGGACAAATAAGAAAAATAATGACAAGAATAGCAACGACAACAACGGCGACAGCCAAAACAGTGGTGGTGGCCCTCAGGGCGGTCAGCAGCAGCAGCAGTGGCAGTGGGCCTCACAGTTTGGGCCAAACAGTAGCAGCCCAGCGTTTCATCCTCAATGGAAGTGGGCTGGCCAGCCTCAGTCACGGCCCAACATGCGGCCCAATTTTAGTCATCTTTCTGGGCCGAGGCAGCAAGAAGGGGTGCTTGGGCCTCGGCCCCCACAGGCCCATCACGCAGTGGCCCCCACTTCTACCGACATCGAAGTCGCAATGCACACGCTTGGATTAAATCCTCCGGACCCAAATTGGTACATGGACACCGGAGCCACTATCCACATGATATCCGACCAAAGTACTCTCTTGTCTTATTCTAATTTGAGAAACCCCCGGGGTATTATTGTTGGTAATGGTAATTCTATTCCGATTCGAAGTTATGATCATAAAGTTTTGCCCCCACCCCATCCACCACTTATCTTGAAAAATACCCTACATGCTCCCAAATTGATTAAAAACTTAGTGTATGTTCGTAAATTCACCACTAACAATTCTGTGTCTATTGAATTTGATATGTTTGGTTTCTTTGTGAAGGATTTCAAGACGGAGAGTCCTCTCATGAGATGTGATAGTAGGGGAGATCTTTATCCTATCACGCCATGTTCTGGTCCATCGAGTCAAGCATTGCCGTCAGCGTTTGCAGCCCTTGCTCCTTCCTTGTGGCATGCTCGTCTTGGTCATCCTGGATCGTCTGTTTTATCTTCCTTAGATAAAAATAATTTTATTTCATGTATGGGTACGCGTAGTACTCCGAATTGTCATTCATGTTCTTTAAGAAAAATTGTTAGGTTGCCGTTTGTAGACTCTAATTCTCATACTTTAGTGCCATTTGATATTATTCATAGCGACTTATGGACGTCTCATGTTCTTAGTTCTTTGGGTCATCGGTATTATGTTCTCTTTTTGGATGATTATACTAATTTTTATGGACTTTTCCAATAGCGGAAAAATCTCAAGTTTTTTCCATCTTCTTAAAATTTAGAGCTTTCATTAGAACCCAATTCGAACGAGAAATAAAAAATATTCAATGTGATAATGGCAGAGAATATGACAACGGGGTGTTTCGGAATTTTGTGCAACTAATGGGATCAATTTTCATTTTTTCTTGCCCTCATATGTTTTCACAGAACGGGAAAGCCGAATGCAAAATTTGTACCATTAATAACATTGTCCGAACTTTATTGATTCATTCTTTCGTACCCCCTTCGTTTTGGCATCATGCTCTCCAAATGGCTACATATCCCCTTAACATTCTTCCTACCAAAGGTTTGACATATTCTTCCCCCCTATAAATTTTATATAATAAGACTCCTTCGTATTTCCATCTTAGGGTCTTTGGCTGCTTGTGTTATCCGTTATTTCCGTCCACCACAATTAATAAACTTCAAGCCCGGTCTACTCCGTGTGTGTTTTGGGTTTTCTGTCTAATCATCGTGGTTATAAATATTTTGATTTATCCTCTAATAAAATCATCATTAATCGCCATGTTATTTTTATGAATCCCAATTTTCGTTTGCTAAGGTTAGTAATCCCGGGCCTAGTTCGTATAGTTTTTTGTATGATGGTATATCCTCGTTTATTATTCACCATTTTTCGGACATATCCCTTACCCCAAATCCTCCAACGGGCCCACTGCCCGCTGGTCCCACTGGCCCGTCACAGGCCACTGTCCCTAGTCTCGTCACTGGGCCAATCCAGCCCAACACTGGAACTGGTCCAATCCCTACATCCTCGACTGTTTCTGCTCACCGTGTTGGGCCAACAGGCCCACTGCCTGCTGGCCAGTATGTCCCGCGTCTAAAAAATTCCCAAAATCTGCCCAATTCTTCCCCGAGTCATCGACTGGTCACTCGTAGTCAACGGGGTGTTTTTAAACCAAAAAGTCATTTTAATTTAAATTCTAATCTTCTTAAATCACCCTTACCCCGTAATCCTGTGTCTGCGTTAAATGACCCGAATTGTAAAATTGCTATGACCGATGAATATAAAGCTCTTATTGATAATAAGACGTGGGAGTTGGTGCCCAATCCATCTGGTTTTAATATTATTAGGTCTATGTGGATTTTTGCTCATAAGGACAATTCAGACGGTTCGTTTGCACGGCATAAGGCTCGGCTTGTGGGTGATGGTAAGACTCAGCAGGTTGGTGTGGATTGTGGGGAGATATTTAGTCTGGTGGTCAAGCCGGCTACCATTCGCACTGTACTCGGCTTGGATCTTTCGAAAGCATGGCCCATCCATCAGTTAGATGTAAAGAATGTTTTCTTACATGGTGATCTCAAGGAAACAGTGTATATGCATCAGCCTTGGGGTTTAGGGACCCCAAATATCCTAATCATGTCTGTTTGTTGAAGAAGTCCTTATATGGGCTTAAGCAGTCTCCACGGGCCTGGTATAAGAGGTTTGCCGACTATGTTTCGACTATTGGATTCACTCACAGCAGGTCAGATAATTCCTTGTTCATATATCGTCGTGGTTCGTCCTTGGATTATATACTATCATATGTGGATGGTATTATCTTGACTGCCTCTTCCGATGCCTTACGCCAATCTATCATGACAATGCTCAGTTTTGAGTTTGCTATGAAAGACTTGGGGCCCTTGAGTTATTTTTTGGGGATTGTTGTCACTCGTCATGCAGGTGGATTATTCTTGTCACAGAGGAAGTATGCAGCTGAGATCATTGAGAGGGTTGGGATGTCATCGTGTAAGTCCATTTCCACTCAAGTTGATACTAAACCCAAATTGGGTGATGCGACCGGCGCACCACGAGGACCCGACCCGCTATCGTAGTCTTCTAGGGGCCCTTTAGTATCTCACATTCACGAGACCAGATATTACGTATGCCGTACAACATGTGTGTTTGTTTATGCATGATTCCAGGGTTGAGCACATGAATGCGCTCAAACGCATCATTCGGTATATTCAGGGTACACTTGACTATGGCTTCCATTTATATCCTTCATCGACGTCCACATTTGTCTCATATACAGATGATGATTGGGGTGGATGTCCGGACACCAGACGGTCTACGTCTGGCTATTGTATGTTTCTTGGCAATAACTTGGTCTCATGGTCTGCGAAACGTCAGTCGACTTTGTCCCGATCCAGTGCCTAGGCCGAGTATCGAGGGGTAGCTAATGTGGTATCGGAATCTTGTTGGTTACGTAATTTGTTGTTAGAGCTTCATTGTTTTATTTAGAAAGCAACCTTTGTTTATTGTGATAATGTTAGTGTCATCTATCTTTCTGGTAATCTGGTTCAGCACCAGCGCACTAAACATATCAAGATGGACATTCACTTTGTTCGCGAAAAGGTTGCTCATGGTCAAGTACGCCTCTGTCATGTCCCGTCCAGGTATCAAATTGCCGACATCTTTACAAAGGGTCTTCCCTCGTTCCTTTTCGAAGATTTTAGGGACAGTCTCAGCGTTCAAAGACCGTCCGCTATGACTACGGGGGTGTGTTAAATATCTATGGGATATACAAGATATACACATGTATATCCTATGTATATTGGGCCTCGGTTTTGTATATTTGACCGTGTATATGGTCTAGATTTTAGGTAATGTTTTAGTCTCCTAGTTTAGGTAATGTTGTGGTGTAATTAGTATTGTACACTTACCATAATATTTGTATTACCATAATTGTATAGTTAGTGTCCAAGTAAAATAAGATTTTAGGAGTAGAATAGAAATAAGATTCTTCTATTATGAAAATATGTAAATTGTATATATACTCTTTCAATTAATGAAAATAATGAAGAGATTATTTCTTTCATCAACTAATTGGTCTTTAGGCAAAGAACAAGACTCGTCTAGAAGTTTAGCAGATGGAGCAGCATGATAAATGACGGGGTGCCGTTAATAATCGTTAATTTATTAAGGGAAATTAGATCAAAGTTCAGCAACGTTAAATTTTTAATCTAAGATTCTCTATATCCCAATTTATGTAATGCTATTCGGATTTAATTTGAAAATGAAACTTGATCATGAATTTGAACATAAATTTGTAAGGTTATTTTGCATTAAATTACATATTTGTGAACTTTGTATAAAATTACTATAAGTCACTTAATTAACACTTAAAAAAATTGAAAAGATATATGAAAATTGCGGTAAAAGAAAAAGTTATTTGACTCTCGAATTTCGAATGATGTCACATAAATTGAGATGGAGAGAGTATTATTATTATCATTACAAAAAGGTCCTTTTTTGCCCTTAACACTAACCAAGCTCCGTCTTTAGGATAATTTTGAAGTGCAGTAGAAAGTTGAAAGGTAATTTGAAAATTTTCCAATAATTTACACATATATAATTAACTTATTTCATAAAAAATATGAGATTGATTTTTTAACAATGTGATGTTGACAAAGATATGTTCCAAATATTACCAGGAAAAGTTGAACACTTCACTAGAAAATTGCTAAATGGTGGTATAATTTGACTAATTTTCTAAGTTAAATTAAATTAGATTAATTAAATATTTTAAAATTAAAATTTAAATATTAAAAAATTATATGAAAAATATTATAAATTACAATTCTTCTCATATCAATATGGCAAAAAAATACATCTTAAAATATTAGTAAATATTTAAATATTTTGACTTTCGAGAAGCGAAAAGTGATAAGTATTTTGGGAGAGAGGAAGTAGCACAATTTAAGAAATTTTAAAATTTGCTTATTTTAAAGAATATTTTTGGATTTTTTGGAAAGTAGCTTTTTTAGCTTCTTAAAAATAGTTTATGCTATTACTTAAAAACACTTATTTTGATCATAAACATTTGGCCAAACACTTTAATTCTCTAAATAAGCATTTTAAGTAAAACACTTTTAGCTTCTCAAAAGCTTGGCCAAACATGCTACAATTCATATTCGTAGATCTGATTCATTAAAGGGGAAAACATTCTCCATAAAAAGTTGCTCTATTCGCGGTGGACCCAACAATGTAGCTACGGATTCGACAAAATTCACTAAATTTTGTATTAAGAAATATTTATTTAATATGTATAAATAATATTTCAGAACTCAATAAGAAGAAGAATTGGGATTCATAACTCAGAGACTTAAAATCCTAGTTACGCGCCTCTGTTCCCAAAGTTCGAATCCAAAACGTCTAATTAAAAAGCGATAATGGTCAAAATACACTTAAATTGTCACGATTTCGCTAGTTTCACACTCAAACTATCAGTTGTTCTCTTTTCCTATTTGAAGTATCACCATCTATGTATTAAAACACGCTTAGTTGAATAGTTCAAGTAGGAAATGGAAATATTTGATAATTGGCCTTATCAGCTTTGAAGTGTGTTTTAATACATAAATGATGATAGTTAAGATAGAAAAAAGAAACAACTGATAATCGATGAGTCTACTGTCTAGGGTTTATAGTATTCCCTGAGATCCCGTCGTTTTTACCCAACAAATATGGTCCAAAAATGATTGTCTTCACACTTTTTGTAAAATCTAACCTTGCTCAGAAAGATGATAGTATATACTCCCCCGTTCAATTTTACTTATCTACTTTTAATTTTGCACACCTCTTAAGAATTAATAAATAAAGTATATAATTTATCATGATATCCATAGTAATTGATGCATCGTTTTAATGGACTTCAAAAATGATTTGAATTGAGTAATTAATGTTATGGGTAAAACAGGAAAAAGAAATTATTTTTCTCTTAATATGCTAAATTTGGCAAGTAAAAATGAAAATATATTTTTAATATAGTGGACAAGTAAAAATAAACGAAGGTTAATTAATTTCTAAAAAGTCTCTCAAATATTTAATGAGAAATAAAAAGGTAATCCTTATGTTGGGTATGTCAAAATAGTAAACGACAAATAAATTGGACCGAAGAAGTAGTAGTATGATTTAATCTCTGGGTAAATCAAATTTGAAAATCGTAAATTCAAAAGTTTAAATCTCTCCATAACTATTGAGTAACGATCAGGTGGAAGCTAATACGGTAATTAATTATATTTTGATTTTTTAAAATGACAACTATTTTGGATCATTCATTGACAAGTAAAGTGGATCGGAAGGAGTATTCTATACAAGAAAACCGCTGATATATTTTTATCATTTCTTGTCAAAGAACTTGCTAATTTTTGCAACAAACTTATTATTGGAAATTTGCCTTTGGTGGGAGTTGCGTCCAACCATCTTTAATGACTCCATGATGCTATCTTAGTATATAGTATATATACTATCATGATATCATGGAGGATCGGAGAATGTCTTATGGAAGGACTGAAACAGTCATCTATGATATTATTTCAGTATTTTGTATATAACATGATGATATCATAGATATTTTTTTTTAAAAGTGTGTTTTCTGGATAAATTAACATGGTCCTCTATAATACTCTGTCGGTATATTATTTATACCATATGAGTTTCATAGAGACTGATGAGTATTTTAGACCCTTTATTATATGATATTTTTAATTGACCACAAACTCTTTCACAAGTTGTTCATCTACTTCTCTCATGCAGGGGCGGATTTAGAGTATTTAGTGAGGGTTCTCGGAAAATCAGTAACTTTTACTCGGGTCTTATATTTATATTGAGAATTCATTAAACATATGAGAAAATTTTAATTGGGAACCCAGTATAAAAGTGGGCTAACTGTTGCCTATTGGTTTAGTGGCAAAGGTGAAACTCAATTAAGCTTTGTTGCGCGCTCCTTGACAAGGGTCTGAATCCCATGGACACCATAATTAACTTATTTTCGCTTTTGTTTTACAAAAAATCATTCAAGCCTTTCTCTTGTCTTTTTTTTTTTTTTAATTTGAGATCGTTGGGAATTCATAAACTTCAAAAAATCCCGATCCGTCTCTGCTCTCATGAGTCATATTATTTGTAGCCAGTTAAAGACACACATAACACTTAATAGAATGAATATCTTTTGCCATTTTTACAATACATAACAGCCCAACAAAGCCCGCAGCAATTTAAACGTAATATTTAGTTTATTTTTCTACAAATGTTAGCCAGTATGATGTAATGTTTCTGTATACATTATATATTGATTGTATGCATATTATATATTCGTTATACACTGAGTATACATGGACGATGACTACAAACGGTTATAATTAGACGGGTGGAAATTGTTTTAGCGGCCTAGCCAAAATGTTTATAAGATCCCATAAAGTGCTGTGCACCTAAGCAATTGTTCATTCATATAAGATGTAAGTGTTAAATAAGGCAATACACACCCAATATACATGTGTATATTGCCTTAGTGAACAATCTCGGATTCTGCCCAAAATAGGTCCTCTCGTTTTGGACAATTTAGATTAGACAATGTAAGAATATTGTATATTAGGAAAATATATGTGTAGTATATTGTAATGTATTTGTTACCTTAATTAGGAATATACACTACCATAATTGTAGAGTTAGAATTATGGTAGAATAAGATTTTAGAAATAGAATAGGAATATTTTGTATCTTGTATATATACCTATTCAAGTAATGAAAATAATCAAGGGGTTTCTTTCATGGTATCAAAGCTGAAAGAAATAATCCCCTTGATTATTTTCATTAATTCAATAGGTATATATACAAGTTACAAAATAGGAGAATCCTATTCCTAAAATCTTAATCTACCATAATTCTAAGTCTACAATTATGGTAGTGTGTAATCCTAATTTAGGTAACAAATACATTACAATATACTACACATATATTTTCCAAATATACAATATTCTTATGTCCAATATTACCAAAATCGAGACCACCAATTCTGGCAGAATCTGTGACATTGAATAAGGCAATATACACCTGTATATTGGGTGTGTATTGCCTTATTTAACACACCTCCGCAGTCATAGCGGGCGGTCTTCGAATGCTGAGACTGTCCCTAAAATCTTCAAAGAGTACCGAGGGAAGACCCTTTGTAAAGATGTCTGCAACTTGATATCTTGACGGGACATGACATACACGTACCTGCCCCCGAGCAACCTTTTCACGGACAAAGTGAATGTCCATTTCGATATGCTTAGTGCGTTGGTGCTGAACCGGATTACCTGAGAGGTAGATGGCACTAACATTATCACAATATACTAAGGTTGCCTTCTAAATGGGGCAATGAAGCTCTAAAGCAAGTTACGTAACCAACATGATTCTGAGACCACATTAGCTACCCCTCGATATTCTGCCTCTGCACTTGAGCGGGATAGAGTCGCCTGACGCTTCGCAGATCAGGAGACCAAGTTGTTGCCAAGGAACATACAATATCCTGATGTAGACCGTCTGGTGTCCGGACAACCACCCCAATCCGCATCTGTGTACGAGACAAGTGTAGATGTAGATGAAGGATACAAGTGCTGAATATAATGAATGATGCGTTTGATTGCATTCATGTGCTTAACTCGGGGATCATGCATGAATAAACACACCTGCTGAACAACATTCGTAATATCCGGTCTGGTAAAGGTAAGATACTGGAGGGCCCCTGCAAGACTGCGATAGCGGGTCGGGTCCTCGTATGGTGCACCTGCTGCGGCACTAAGCTTGAGTTTTGCATCAACTGGAGTGGAAGTGGACTTACAGGATGACATCCCAGCCCTCTCGATGATCTCAGCCGCATACTTTCTTTGGGACAAAAACAAACCTCCTGAATGACGTTTGACGGCAATCCCAAAAAAGTAACTCAAGGCCCCTAAGTCTTTCATAGCAAACTCAGAACTGAGCATGGCCATGATAGACTGGCGCAAGGCATCGGAAGAAGCAGTCAAAATGATATCATCCACATACAACAGAATGTAGGCCAAGGATGAATCACGACGGTAGATGAACAAGGAATTATCTGACCTGCTGTGAGTGAACCCAATAGTCGAAACAAAGTCAGCAAACCTCGTATACCAGGCCCGTAGAGACTGCTTAAGCCCATATAATGACTTCTTCAACAAACAGACATGATGAGGACGGTTGGGATCCCTGAAACCCAACGGCTGATGCATATAGACTGTTTCTTTAAGGTCACCATGTAGGAAAGCATTCTTGACATCCAACTGATGAATAGGCCAAGTCTTTGAGAGAGCCAAGCTAAGCACAGTGCGAATAGTAGCCGTCTTGACCACCGGACTAAACATGTCCCCACAATCTACCACAATCTGCTGAGTCTTACCATCACCCACCAGCCGCACCTTATGTCGAGCAAATGAACCATTTGAATTCTCCTTATGAGCAAAAATCCACATAGTCTTGTACGACAATAAGGTGCCACTAAAATTAAAAGGCAAGTTTTATAGGGTGGTGGTTAGACCGACTATGTTGTATGGGGTGGAGTGTTGGCCAGTCAAGACGCCGCACATCCAAAGGATGATTGTGACGGAGATGAGGATGTCGAGATGGATGTGTGGGCATACAAGGAGAAGACGTCGCACATCCAAATGATGAAAGTGACGGAGATGAGAATGCTGAGATGGATGTATGGGCATACAAGGAGGGATAAGATTAGAAATGATGATATCCGGGTTAGAGTGATAGTGGCCTCGGTAGAGGATAAGATGCGGGAATCGAGGTTGAGATGGTTTGGACATGTGCGGAGGAGAGACACAAATGCCCGGGTCTGACTGTGTTTTTTTGTCTGCTTTGCATGTCCTAAGCCAAGGGTCTCTCGGAAACAACCGTTCTACCTACCAAGGTAGAGGTAAGGTCTGCGTACACTCTATCCTCCCCAGACCCACGTGGAATTTCACTGGGTATGTTGTTGTTGTTGTTGTAATCATCACTTCAACATTTCATTTCTTAACCTATTAATCAATATTTCAATTGAACTTAACAGTTAATTGCATAAGGAGGGCATAGTATATTCATTTGCTCAAGACAGAGTATTCTCATGCTTCAACAATTGATCAAACAAGCGAATATATTTCAAAAAGAAATTGAAATTTTGGATAAATTGTTACTAACCAGGTATCATCAAAGGAATAGTCATTCTCCTGAAATAGATGATGTTGGAGGTTGGAAATTGCGGTGTTGAGCTAATAACAACTCTTTTGATTGCTTCAGTTCTTTCATCTCATTTTCAAAGTTAGACAAACGATCCTTCAAAGATTGATTTTCTTCTTGAGTTGAACGTAGCCCAGACAACAATTCAGCCTTTGAGGAAGTCCCACCTTTCAAATATTTAGTAACAAAATGGGCAACACGGGTTGTGCTCTATGAAAACATAATTTCAATTTTCTATTCAATTCCTAATTCAGGAAAAAACTTGCACATGTGCATAGGAAGACAGCTCCCCTCGTATTGCAAGTTGTGTAAGCACCAAGGGCATGTGGAAGACAAATGCCGGTCTAGAGGAATAAAATAAAAATAGTCTTTCAGAGAGATGCTGAGTGGTTGGAAAGCCATTACGGGCGGTCGTATCCCGTCGTATTCACGTATCAATCTTTTTAAATAAAGATCCTTTTCTTAAAGGGACATTCCGCACTCATTTCAGATCATAGAGGTCGGGCTTCAGTCGAACAACCTTCTCCCTCCCTTCCACCGATGAAACTACTCTTGGCGGCTTAGGCACTTTTGACGCGCGGACGAGAAAAGATCCCTTAGAAAGTCAACAATCTTTTTCTGTGAGTCAAATCACTTCAAGACCATATCTGCTTATAATCCTGCAGTAACTGACATATTCAACTTCAACCAAATGTTGTCCAAATGGCTAATAAACGGAACCATCAGAATGATCTCACTGAACTAATAGAACATCATAAGGAGCCATAACCTCTGTACAGAAATATCCTATTCAAGTAATAGGTTTCATATCGCCTTTCTATCCTACTCTTCTTAAATAGCTTCGCACCACCTCAGATGCCAAAAAAATCAATTGGGTAGGACAACTTTGCACCAACATACTACATCAGAAATGCAACACATACAGAGATCTAGCTAAGTCATCCCAAAAAAAGGCACGAACTTGCAAAGCCAAGCATCAGTAAAATTGCACCACATTTTTTAGAGCAAAACTGCACCAAATCATGAGATCAAAATAGCATCAGAACCAAACCAGAATATGCACAAAAACATCATATACAAAAATCAAACAGTAGTTCCATACTTTGACTAGCACAAATACCATTTTGAAGGAAAGATCCCACCTCACGTTCAGATACCCCTAAAGAGCACATAGATTTAAGTCCTCTCTCTCGTTCCTTCCCTATAGCACCTGGTGCAACAAATGAATATTTGATAGTTTCAGTCTTTGATGGTTTCATATTAAACCTGCAAAAAAAAAAAAAAAAAAAAAAACAACAACAACGTGCTAACAAAAAATTCATGCATCAAAATGTAAAACAATGAATATGGTACACTTTTGCACCCCGATTAAGTAGGTTTCGTCAAGTCAATTATCAACAAGTTACTGTTGGGAGATTTTTCTCTATGGTACTTTATAAAGCAGTACGAAAAGTATTTAACTATTACAAGTATTCGAAAGGATAAACAAAGATTTCAATAATTCAACATGGAATCTGAAATTACAATCGTTACACAAGTAAAAACTGGAAATTCCAGTTTTGTAGAAGACGGAAAAATGTAAATTGGTTTTGCTGAGTCGAGTGTAGCACTCTGTCCTTAAGACAATATTGCCCCGTATGTATCCTTTATACGTCCTGGACAATTTGTCTCCCAAGATAAAACAGCAATGGAACCCTTGAGCAAAGGAAACTCAAGAGCTACCGTGAAGAATATTGAGTAACGAAATGATGCTTGGAAGTTGTAGGAAGAAAACTATTTTGGTTGTGTATTTTCGTGCACCGTTTTTTTCTGCCTCTCTTTTCGTTTACTCTTGTGCTCAACAATGGTGTAAGGGGGTGTTTATATAGGAGAGGGATGGACTGTTTTTGCTGAAAAAACTGCCTCCATAATAGCCAAATAATGGCCATTATGGAGGTAGTAAAGTCACCAACATAAATGGGAGAAAGACCAACGGATTTGGCCATTATAGGAGGAGTAATTCAGCCAAAATAAATGGCTGAATTGAGTGCTTGGCATTTCTGTTTTTGACCGTCGAAATTCTGATGTTCTGGAAACTTCAGGGACCAAACTGTACATCTGAAAGAATTCTGGTCCAAACTGTACATCTGAAACTTCTGGGATCAAACTGTACTTCTGGCAAAGTTTTCTGGCCCAAAAAGATAATATCAGAAGACCCACAGCCCACGACCCGTGACCCGTGACCCGAGAACCCGGAACCGGACGGGACGGGCGGGCGGCGGCGGCTTGCGTGTGGTCTTTCCTCGAACCGAAGCACATCTAGGTCCTCCCTCCTTTAAACACATGGGATACCCCTTGGGGTCCCAAACCCCGAACCAATTTCGAATCTTATATACACAACAATTCTTTCTTCCTCTACCGATGAGGGAGAATTACACACAATACCACACTTTCCATGCTTCAAACACCTTACTTCGTGAACCAATATCTCTTTCATTTCTCAATGAAATTTGACGATTCTTGGCCCTACGGTTATCTACGTACTTAGTAGATCATGCATGTGTGAAGAACCGGATTCTCCAACATACGTTACACTAGTGTTTAAGCCGTTAAAGTTGGTCGGTCGCAACTCCCGCCAAAGGCAAATTTCCAACAATCCCCTCTTGAAAGAGATTTTGGCGCACTCACATGGTGTCTTTTCATTTCCAGCAATATTTCAGCGGACCGATGTTGCATAAGGAGAGGTAGCCTCAGCTTTGAACCTGCCATAGTTGAATACCATCGGACTTACTTACTTGCGCGGTGAACGTGATGTCTTGAACCGTCAGTGTTTAGTGTAAGCCAAGACAACGGTACCAACACAACAAATTCCCTTACTCTCTTCTTCGTAATGTTTTGTCCGTTTTGGCCATGGACAACGTCTTGGATTCTTAAGTGCGTTCAATTTGAGGCGGCCCGTCCTCGCACTTAAATAGGTGGTCTCTACAAGGTATCCTGCTATACCCCACTTCACAAGTGTTAGGAACCATTAAAAGTTTCCCAAAGACCTAACCTCAACTGTTGAGGATCATTACAGGTTCTGAAAACTTAACATTTACCCATACTTAGGGATGGCAACGGATCAGATCTGGATCGGATCCTACTAGATCCAGATCCATTTTTCATACCTGAATCCATATCCGGATCCAGATCCATCGGGTCCATAAAATTAGATCCAATCCGGATCCATCGGATCCACCGGGTCCACGGATCGGATTTGGATCCACATGTAAATTTTTTTATCTTGCTAAGAATGTAACCTTGCTAAGATTTTTTTTTTAACTCACAAACGATTTTTACTTAATTAACAGTTTACTGTGTTTCAATTTTGAAATGTTCATATGAGATATTTTGTCCGTTGTCTCGTTTTGATATATTTTGTTCGTTGTCTCGTTTTGATTGTGAGTTATTAATTGAAAATGTTGGACAATGACAATAGTTGTGGAAAATGCTGACTAGTATTTCCACAATGCAGAACTTGCATGTGCTTGGAATCTTCACAAATGAAGTGAATATAATTTTAACTACTTGTCTATGGAGATGTTAGTCATTCACTAATATAACATTGATTTTATTATCGAAGTTACCTCTTTATTTTTTGGTTTTTGAGTTAACGCGGAGATAAATTAAACTTGTTTTGAGAATTAAACTTGCAAGGATGTGCTTAGCAATTTTAAGAAAATACTTATAAAATTACATTCTATGTTATGAATATATTTAATAAAAAATGGATTCACGGGTCGGATCTGGACCGGATACGGATCTCAAATACAAGATCCAGATCCAGATCCGATCCGTTAGAAATGGATCCGGGTCCGATCCAGATCCGTCGGATCCAAATTTCGAAGATCCATATCCTATAAAATGGATCTGGATCTATCGGATCCGGAGCGGGCCCAGGATCCACGGCCATCTCTACCCATACTGCAGATAGCACTTAACGTCTATCGCGGGAACGGCTTTGGATTTGGTGTTTCTTTTCAGAAATCACTATCTGAAGTGCTCATGCTTCCACTAAAGCGATCAACTGAACCTTTACAACTTAGTTTTCCCATTGAACCAAATTACTGGGATCTCCAGTTCGTAAGGTTGGGTTTCCACTGTATTGGTCCGTATATTTTGGGTTTTAACCCCATTCCCCTAGACAGGCAGAACATTTGATCTCTGGGTAGTCCCTTAGTTTGTAAACAAGGAAGTGACACCCGTGATGATCAACTGCCATACGGTCTTATGTCTCCGACAGATATGTACAAACGCCGTCATCCGCGTCCTTCTTAAAGCCGACCGGCTAGCCACAGTGTAGAACTGTTGAAGGCACGGGTTTCTCCCAATAAGGGACGTCCTCTAATGAATCGTGAAGTTACTCAACTTCTTTCATGCTTTGTATAAGGCGATAAACTCCGATACCATCATGAATCAGTCGATGCAAGTTTGCTTAGAGGATTTTCCAAGAACCACCATACACATTTACTTGTGGCTTTGGTGTTCTTCGGATCGATGTCCGCTTTGCATCACCGTGTTCTCTCGTAACCGCTGGACATCCGTAATACTATAATCCGTAGATAAGCGAATAATTCAGATATCGTCATATCCGACTTAACGCCTTCTATTGATAATGTATTAAGATCATCAGTGAACCTTAGTTCAACTAATATGTTTGTAGGACGATACCAAGTCGATTGTAGTGTGTACAATACATTGAACTACACGTGACCTGTGCATATCGCTCCTTGTCTATGGGTGCACCATGATTCCAATCAGTTCTATGATTCATATCCATTAGTGGCTTCAACGAGACTGTCAACTATTGACCAGTCCGTTAGATGTCTTAGAAATCCAATTCCTAAGAAGTCATCTCAGATACACATATCTTTCATATCGAGACTTTGTTTCAATATGATTTTCACTCTCGAACCGTTGGTTTTCCAACTGTTGGCTTTCTAACTTCGAGCCAATGTTTCGTAGTCGATTCATTGTTTCGTTTTATCGAAACTTTCGGGACTAAAATGTAAACATTTCGGGGACCAAATGAAAGTTCGGAAGAAGCCCAACAGTTCAAAGAAACTAACTCGATTCTCTTCTTCCAACTCTCCGGTTGGGAAGGCTAGTTCAACATCCATGTCACGCAAGACTACAATGGCCCTGGATGTTAAGCTACTCACGAGGGGAGCACATTTTACAACCCAAAGGTTCTTTTCCCGGAAGAAGATTAACCATTACACAATTATGGTTCTATATATGGAATCTATTTCTCCCTTTAGCTTCTTTCCAAAGCAGCGTTTTTGGAGATAACAATTATTTGTTAATTGTTCATGGTTCGTTCTCAACCATACAAGCTAGAAGGATCGGAACAAGTCTTTGTCCCCTCTTTGCTCCGTCTTGGTTCAACATCTAGAATCCCTGAGTTCTGCAGATCTGGATTATTAAGTTCCGGATAGCCAACAACTTTCGAGTCCTGAAGATACGGAACGTCTAGTTCCGGACAGTCAGGCCCTCGCGGGTTCTTGTTAACCTTGAGCAATTACTCCTTTTTCCTTTTCCAAGGAAAGTTATCTCCAAAGAATTTAGCATTCTTTGACGCCAAAAGGCGATGAACACTACTGTTATTTGCAGATCCAGTGGATGTGCAATCTACAGTCTTAGGTATGAAACCACTCCACATCACAACATTTGTATGTGAGATCCTTTCCATGTATCACACGGAGGGTTACCCTTATCCTTATGCGGAGTTCTATTGAGAATCGCATTAGCGGTAAGGATCGACGTGCCCCACATAATTTGGGCGTACGGCTTAGCGCTTGGCTAACATCGTTAGACTGAGGTGAGAAATGAGCAGTCGTTTAATAAACGATGCTTCACTTTCTCCCCCTCTATCACTACGAATTTCTCAATCCGTAGGCTTAGTTGATTTTCAACTTCTGTTTTGTAGCGCTTATCCGCTTCAACAACTTCATCTTTGCTTTTCAATAAACAAATGATACAATACGTTGTACCATTATCAATAAAGGTCATAACGTACTTGTCTCCCCCCTCTATTTTGTATAAACTTCAAATCACCCAAGTAGGTGTGACTAAGTTCTAGAGGAGCAGTGCTTCTTTCGCTATTCCCTTGACGGAATTTGGAAAGGTGATTTTGCCTCTTCATCTACCTCGCATTTATTTGAGGATTTATGTCGAAGAAAGCAACAATCTCAACATCGTTAGCTTTTGAATGACTTGCTATTTAACGTGTCTTAATCTATGATGGCATAGACGCACGGATTACAAATATATCATTCATTTGGCTACAGACATACTGTACCATTCTTAGTTATCACAGACCTGTTGGACTAGTCTCAAACCAGGTTTGACCAACAGCGTCCCTTTAACCAAGTTTGGGACATGTATCACCTCATCTTTGAGTGATCCCAATCCATGAAGTCCTATTGAGGACAACCTCTCCAACCCCTTCTACTTTAGAGGTGGTGTTGCTTCACATGAACAACCTCTTACCCGTGGTTAGGGCGTAACCGGATCATATGTGATCCAGATATTCTGGCCCACTCCAGTTGCTTTGGCAGACTGAGTGTCCAATTTCTTTTCTGCCTTTTCTTTAGGCCTTCAGATCATTTAAGACCTGGAAACTGTGGCCCACCTTACTAGGTGTCCATTATTTTTCCTATGAAATGAATTTTTGGCCCTACTCCAGTCGCCCGGAGGCTTTATATGACTGAGTGTCCAATATCATCATATCAAAGAAATTTTGGCCCACTCCAGTCGCCCGGAGTCTTTGTATGACTGAGTGTCCAATATCATCCTATGAAGGATCTTCTGCCAAATAATATGACAGGCTCAACGTCTTTAACTTTTAGACTTCTTCCGTTATGATTGGTGCCTAGATAGTTCTTTGGCGCTTACTTAGGAGTGGTAACAGTTTTTGCACAGTCAGTGGATCTTACTCCCTCGTATGTGCGAACATACTTTACACACTTTAATAATTACACTTAAAAGAACGGATCTTCTTAAGTCGTTTACAAAAACCAATCTTTAAACGGAAAAGAAGATGAGATTAAACTTCTGATTTGTTAAAGTGTAAGGAATATAAATTATTTTCATATTCCTCCTTACTTTAATCCATTTTTAATCAGACATCATTTAATCTTTATTTTTGACAAGTAAGAAACATACTTATCATTTAATCTTTATTCTTGACAAGTAAGAAAAATACTTATCCCAATTTCGGATTCTGGCTCACTTCAGTCACTTCATTAGACTGAGTGTCCATTTCCTTCTCACCATTATTCGGTTCTTTTGTCTGGGACAGATATAGGCCTTCTGCTACAAGATAGAATAACATCTTCAGTCTACTCCTCTTGTCCCAGTTGACATCCTCAGGCTCTCGTGAGCGCTTGTTCCCACCAGTCTTGGTAGCGGTGACACCATGAACACGTTCATCATCATCACTCTCTTCTACCAAAAAACCATTGCCATATATTCAGATTTGGTCACACAACTTTTGACCGACATCTTTCGAACACTAATAGTAATACTATACAGATATTGTCTTAAGTTGTTGGGAGATTTTTCTCTATGGTACTTTATAAAGCAGTACGGAAAGTATTTAACTATTACAAGTATTCGAAAGGATAAACAAAGATTTCAATAATTCAACATGAAATCTGAAATTACAATCGTTACACAAGTAAAAACTGGAAATTCCAGTTTTGTAGAAGACGGAAAAATGTAAATTGGTTTTGCTGAGTCGAGTGTAGCACTCTGTCCTTAAGACAATATTGCCCCGTATGTATCCTTTATACGTCCTGGACAATTTGTCTCTCAAGATAAAACAAAGACAATGGAACCCTTGAGCAAAGGAAACTCAAGAGCTACCGTGAAGAATATTGAGTAACGAAATGATGCTTGGAAGTTGTAGGAAGAAAACTATTTTGGTTGTGTATTTTCGTGCACTGTTTTGCTGCCTCTCTTTTCTGTTTACTCTTGTGCTCAACAATGGTGTAAGGGGGTGTTTATATAGGAGAGGGATGGACATTTTTGCTGAAAACCGCCTCCATAATAGCCAAATAATGACCATTATGGAGGTAGTAAAGTCACCAACATAAATGGGAGAAAGACCAACGGATTTGGCCATTATAGGAGGAGTAATTCAGCCAAAATAAATGGCTGAATTGAGTGCTTGGCATTTCTGTTTTTGACCGTCGAAATTCTGATGTTCTGGAAACTTCAGGGACCAAACTGTACATCTTGAAACTTCAGGGACCAAAATGTACATCTGAAACTTCTGGGATCAAACTGTACTTCTGGCAAAGTTTTTTGGCCCAAAAAGATAATATCAGAAGACCGAGAACCCGAGAACCGGACGGGACGGGCGGGCGGCGGCGGCGCGCGTGTGGTCTTTCCTCGAACCGAAGCACATCTAGGTCCTCCCTCCTTTAAACACATGGGATACCCCTTGGGGTCCCAAACCCCAAACCAATTTCGAATCTTATATACACAACAATTCTTTCTTCCTCTACCGATGAGGGAGAATTACACACAATACCACACTTTTCATGCTTCAAACACCTTACTTCGTGAATCAATATCTCTTTCATTTCTCAATGAAATTTGACGATTCTTGGCCCTAAGGTTATCTACGTACTTAATAGATCATGCATGTGTGAAGAACCGGATTCTCCAACATACGTTACACTAGTGTTTAAGCCGTTAAAGTTGGTCGGTCGCAACTCCCGCCAAAGGCAAATTTCCAACAGTTACATCCATTGCTTACTTGGTGCCATAACCTTGGATTAGATAAAAATCAGATTAAGGAAATTAGGATAAAAAAAGTACTAAGATGCACATTGCTAATCAAAAAGAAAAGTACTAAGATGCACACACCGAGGAAATAAAGAACGTCAAGTAGAAAGGAACAAAGTCTTACGAAAGAAACAGAAATTTTCTGATTTCAATAAAAAAAATGAGGAAGAAGAAGCACATGAATCAGATAAAAGAGGAGAAAGAAATTAAACTTACTCTAGATTACTTAGCTGGATATCACAATGGTAGACAAGAAGGGTCTATAGAGAATTTCGTCAAGTTTAGTCTTCTGAGTGATGAAAATTGCCGCTTAGGGATGTAGGGATTACAGTCGGAGGGAAACCTTTGGAGCCTTTTTTACTTTTATTAGGTTAGTCCCTCTAGGGCTCCCGCTGAAATATTGAGTTTTAGAGACCGGATTTTAATTTTTTTGGCCCTGAAAGTATACTTTGGAGGCCAGATTTTTAGCCCGTCGCTAATCCATGATCGCTAATAAGCAGTTCTCTTGTAGTGAAGGACTCTAACACGTGCCACGAATTATACGATAAGTACTCTAATGTAATAGAAAGACTATATACTTTAATGTAATACAATCTTGATCAAGTAAAAAGAAGTCACATTTGACTTAAACATTGATTTCACGGGTCAAGCAAGTTCTCATTCATTTAAGTCTTACGAACATTAAATATAAGAAGTTCCATTACAACTCTAGCATATTAAATTTTTAAATTTGTACTCATGCAACAGCGATCGAAAATAAACTAACAAATTAATCAAAACACACTAATAGTCACTATACAAAAGTAAGAACACACAGCTCCATGTACATTATGGACCCACTATTTTTATTTCAACAGAACATTGGACTATAATACCAAGTAACAAAATGTCAAGTTTTGACAAGATTCACACTCCAGAAATGAACAACATTCTCAAAGAACTCAAGGATTAAGATTTCAATCTTTGAAACTTCTTCGTCCGATGCCTCTTCTAACCTGCTATTAGCTATGTTTTCAAGTGATTGACAATATTGTTTGAAACTCTCATTGCCCCATATTTTACAACCCTCTTTCATTTCTTCTGGAGTGTTGTTTCCTTCTTCCAAACAATACCCAAAACCATTGTGATAAACTAATTGCACTGCCCATAAAATAGTTACTGCCTCTGCATACTTCACGTCTGAACTTGTCAAACGTTCAAAAAACCTGTGCCATATATATTTAGATGAAACCACATGGTTAACTGAGAAAAAAAAAAGATGACAAAATTAACCACTACAAAAAGTGGATGAACACTACTTAGCCCCTAGAAGTGGATCATGAATACCATTTTGTCATGTCATTTTGTAATTATTATAGTTTAACATGTGGTAATTTTTTCCTAGTTGAAACGAGTAGTTATACAATTTATTGTGTAATTTGTAGCTGAACTTTAGGCTTGAAAATCTAAACCCCGAAATGTAAATTTTCAATTTAAATCCGCATATGGTAATTTTCCCCAAAATTAAGTTTTATGCCGGTAGAAAAAAATAGTTTGACAATCAGATCATTTATGAAGTTACTTATAAGTAAATTCTCAGACAAACAACAATGATTAACCTACAATAAAAAAAAATAAACTACACTAACAGTGTAAAAAAGCTTTACACCATCAATCCATATAACCTAATTAAATCCATTTCCCTTATGATAAGGGTTTACTATTAAATAAGAAGGGTTGTGATATACGCCTTCATCCTTAATAAGATATGGATTCGAGCTCTAAGTATGAAATAACCCTTGTTAGGGAGCTAGCACTTCACCCCGTGGTGGACTTTCTAGCAATAATTCGGATTAGTTGGATCCGACTGCTGATATCAGCAGGAAATTTTTAAAAAAAGTTGCCGAAAGGTCCCACATGGAATATAACAAACAAATTACCAAAATAGTTGTTGCTGCAAGATTAAGTAGTAATTAAATACCTAAAGTAATCAAGGACAGGCTTGTTATCAACGACGACACTCGTCAAGGAAATGTGCCACTTGGGAGCTTCTTCTTTTAACCAACAAATCTCATCATTCAAATACCCCAAACCAGCTAATACGACTTCAACATCAGAGCTATCAGTCGACTCCTTGCGAGCTTTAAGCAAAACACTTGCAGCAAATGGTGCAAATGCCGATTTGACACAGACATATTCCCTTTCCTGTAGTGTAATTTGGTTCAATTAGAGACTAACAAATAGAGAAGAAGTTAATAAAGCTACCGATTTATAATCATCATACACATGAGAAGAATAAAAGGAGCAACATAATTAAATTACGAGTTTAACTTACACACACGTACCAAACATTTTTTTTACATGTTACATAACTATAAAGTAATCGTCCATATCACAAATGATCATTCGAAATTTAATTTATTAAACAAAACTCTAAACTTTTTTAAAATAAAAAATTCACTTAACTTCGCATACGTATCAAAAAGTCATTAAACCGTTTTCTATTTTCGGTAACAGAAAAATCATTGAACTTCACCTAAAATTATAGAAAGTCACTGATAATTTTTTTGGTGACCAAAAAATCATTCCACTTTGAAATAATACTTTACAGATAATTTCAAACAAATATTTGCTTATTTGTAGCCGTTATTTCAACTTCAAACAAAACTTCAACATCAACACTATTTTCATGTTAATTATTACTTCAAATTTCAAATTTATTCCCAAACTTAATTTCAAAAACTAGTTTTTGTCACAAAACCTTATCTAATAAGCTGAAAAACAAGAACAAGTTAAAAATTATATAAATTAATACACCAAATAATGTATTAAAAAATTTACAATATAATTACCAGCCATGTCTTGAAAGAAGAGGAGTCGATCGAACCATCATGGATGCTATAAAAGAAAGGGTGTTTAGTGGCTGCAGTGTACTGCAACTTGTGCTTCCTTAGCCACCTTTCTATGTGTGTTGCTTTCTCCCCGACCAATTCTTTCTTGTTCTCCATACTTTTCTATGCCTTTTGCTTTATCTTTTTGTGAGCTCTCGGGAGAATTGATGAGTGCATGAAAAATAAAGTGTTAGTACATCTGAGACTATAGCCCGAGGTTATGGAACAAACGATTATCTTGAATCTAGATCGAGGTATTGATCACATAATATGATATGGTGAGATAGAAACCTACTCTTAACTGACAAAGAGAACCCCTTTTTCTAAATTAACTTAGAATTTCTCCCAATCAAACTCTCTACACGATTTTTGGTTTTGTTCTATCGTTGCATGTTCTTGAACTATTTACTTAGTATTGATTTTCCTTTTTATAGGTGAGATGTTAGGTGCTCTGAGAAGAGTTGAGCAATATCGACACGTGTTGAGTGAGAGTTGAGCAATATCGACACGTGTTGAGTGAGAGTTGAGCAATATCAACACGTGTTGAGTGTAATGTTAGGTGCTCTGAGAAGAGTTGAGCAACATCGACACGTGTTGAGAACAAGTGTTCGCACCGTTTTGAGAAGTGTCCAGCGTGCTGCTATGGATGGGCTTCGAATTTCTTACTCTTAATCTCATTTTATATGTGATTAAGTACAGAATTAAAGAATTTTTTTATAAATTTATAATGAAAAAAATTATTATAATATTTTTATGTAATTATAAAAGTATCTCATTAAATAAAATAAATTATTTAGATATAAAAATATAATTATATTTGAGATAGACTAAGAAAATGGGTCATATATCCCTCTTTTAGGAACCATTAAAAGCATTTTTTGAATCATTTTTCCAATCATATTATTTCATTTAAAGGGTTGTCTTTCTACCTCTCAAAAGTAAAAACAAGTAAGCATAAGTTCTGCAAACATTTTATCCATCCCAAATTTTATTTATGAGGTTATATTGAATATATTAGCAAGCTTTTGATTAATTAGCTAACGATTCCTTAACTTAGATTGGGGCGAAAACTCCAAAATCCAAAATGTTGGTTAGGATTTCAAACCTTTCTCTAATAATAAGGTAAGCTTTCAAGCCGCCGCCCTTTAAAGGAGCGGGCACAGTGAACTGTAATTGTAAAAAGATTGGAAGATCTGGCCAAAGAAGGTGATAGCCCTGTAGATTCGTTCTAAGAGGAAAGTAGGCTATTCGTCGGCGAGGGATCTATGGTAGCTCGTCTATCTCTTAGCATCGATGGCGAGCCTACTTAAAGTATCCACTTTTCACGCCCCTCTCCTTATAGTCGAGGGGGTGTCAAGTATTCGATTCGTCCCTAAGTCGGGGAGTTTCGTTCCTTTCCTGCGATGATTCAAACAAGAAAGATAATAAGAGAAGGGAGAAGTGCCTATTCACGAGAAGCTACAAGGAACTTCATTTTCAGGCTTTCTGACTTCCTTGTATTCCAACTAGTTGTCGCCCATAAGCGGAACAAGTATAAATTGAAAATATTTTCCATAAGAAAATGTTTTGATCATTCCAAATACACATTGAAAAACATGTTCGTGCATAACTTCTTTTAATTTTCCTGAAGAAAAAAATTGCCCTCCATTAGTGAAAGAAGCTATTTTCGCATTTGTTCTATAAATATAGTAGAAAATAAGGTGTAGTAGGAGCAACATTTCAAAAGTTCTGAGGACCAAAGTGCTTATAAAGATTATTAAAGAGGTGAAACCGTAAATATAGCTACAAAAAAAGGAACACATTTGTAATTTGTTTTGTCCCTCTCCATTTCCCATTTTCCCTGAACCTCAAATCAAACGTTTGCAATATTTTCATGGCAATATCAATGTATATATCGCCCAAATATTCACCACCAAATTTATCAATAACGAAACCCCATTTTTTCATTTTCCCAATTTACAGTTTTAAATTTCCATTTTCTCCCCTCAAGTCTCAGCCCTCAAAAATTTGCCCTAAAAGAAAACAAATTCTTGTTTATGCAGCAGAAAAAAATGGGAATAACGATACTGTTAGTGAAAATCTAGATAATGGGTTGAACAACAATGGAAATGGAAGTAAAAATGGTAATAATGGTGGAAGACCCAGATTGAATTTGAGATGGATGGATCTTTTGTTAGACCCGGATCCGGATAATATTGTGGCAGTTGGGTTAACGGGTCTGTTAACATGGGCTAGTGTAAGTATATTGTGGCAGCTGTTTGTTATAGCATTGGCTATTCTTCTTGCTGCTCTTAAGTATTCTTTCATTGCTGCCCTTCTCATTTTCATCCTCATTACCCTTCTTTAGCCCTTTTTGTGCACTAAATTTTTAGTGTAAAGATAGTATTTTTCTTTTGTTTAACTTGAACTCTCAGAAGTTAATTGAAGCTCCATTGTAATTGTTTCGTATTGTATGCTAAAGTTGTTCTGTTTCAGCTTCTTGTTTGTCTTTGTTAGTAATATATCAATCCCAACTGTACTTGTTATTTAGTTATGAGTTAATGGTCAAAAACATACTTGAGCTGTGACTTTTTCGCGAGTTTTGTGCCCCAACTATTAGTTGTTCCCTTTTCCTACATGAACTATCCCCGTCAATGTATTAAAACATATCTAGTTGACTAGATGGTGCTAGTTCAGGTAAGAAAATGGAACAAATGTGCTAGTTCGGGTAGGTAAAGGGAACAACGGATAGTTGGGGTGTGAAACTCCCAAAAAAGTGATATTTCAGATGTATTTTTGACCATTAACTCTAATATCTTCTTTTTCTTTCAGCAGCTTGCAAAATTTACAACCAATCAATTGTTTAACAGAGGAACCACTAATTAAAAGAGGCAAAATAATGGATCTTTGAGAAACCACTTTGAGGAATAAGAACTCAATGGCTACATAAATCAGAAGAATGCAAATACTTGGGGTTGTTTTAGAATATCTGAAGAGAATACTGCAATGAGCTTCAAACAACCATGAGTTCTCTAAGAGAAATCAGAAGCTTTCATTCATCGATGATCGAAGATTACATCTCCAAATCATGTAATCAAGTAGCCGATCTACTACTATCTATTACATCTCCAAATGATATTGCAAATTATATAATCAAGTAACCTATCTACTAGACTACTACCACCTACGCATAACCAACTGCTGAGCTGCCAGTGCACATGCACTACTCAACACATGCTCTAATAATGTAAGCTGCCCCAAATCAAGTATGGATGCACTATCAGGAGATATGTTATTGTCCAGTGTAGCTGAGCTCGAGTTGCTTCGAGAAGCCTTTGAGCTGTTATGATCACTGCATTAGGTACTAAACTGGAGCTGCATGAACTCTCAAAAGTTTTGGACTTTGTTGATGACTCTGTTGATGTATGACGTGGACTTTAGAAGAAGAAATTGATGCAAGCTGAAGGCTGGAAGACGAAGCTGCTGAAGATGCCAAGTTTTGGTTAATGGCTATTCAGATCAACGACTTGTTCCCATTAAAGTCGTTGACCTGGGAGTGGCAGAGGAAAGAGGAAAGACTGTTTAAATCTTAAGATTGGTTTTCACCTTGGTCCAGATAAAACTGAAGGCAGTATTGAACTGATAGTGGCTTCCCTCGTTTGGTTTCTGGCCCCAACCTCAGGTAGGTCTGTGAAATTATAATTCAAGTTGGTTTCAACAGTCACGAAATCTTCGAGTACCTTAACAACCAATGACATGGAAGGCCTCTTGGTGGAATCGCCCTGTAGACACCATACTGCGATGCTCATCATTTCTGTCACTGCTTCTTTGTGAAGCTGCATATCCTCATTGTTTTTGTCAACCTATATCCATGAGCTGTTGTTCCGTTTTTCTCCTAAAAACACTAACCAAATGGATATCTTCTTCATCAGCCTGGGCCCTGTCCAAATTAATTCTCCCACAGAGAATTTCCAAGAGCACAATTCCAAATGCATAAACATCAACTTTCTCAGTGATTACCGAGCTCAACCATTCAGGGGCCAAATACCCTCGTGTTCCTCTCATTCTAGTTACAACTTCGCTTTTGTCTTTCTCAATTAGTTTCGACAACCCAAAATCAGATATCTTAGCATTGAAATTTTGATCTAGAAGGATGTAATGTGGTTTGATATCCAAATGAATTATCTTCTGGCTGCAATCATCATGAAGATAAGCTAACCCTTTGGCAATATCGGATATTATCCTTTGCTTTGTATGCCATGTAAGCCCATTCTCTTGCCTTTCAAGAGACCACTGTCCAGTGATCCATTTATCATGTACTCATATATCAGAAGCCTGTGATATTTTTCAGCGCAAAATCCAATGAGTTTTACCAAATTGACATGGTGAATGCTACCAACTATCTTTACTTCTGTTAAGAATGAATCCTTTACTTGACCTAGACCATCCAGACGCTTCACAGCTATTTTGGTGCCATCACTCAGTGTTCCTTCATAAACAGAGCCAAATCCTCCTTCCCGGAGCTTTCTGCTGAAATCTTCTGTAATTGTTTTCAAGTAATTGTAAGAGAACCGAGTTAATAAGATTGTTGCTAGATCCGGAATATCCCCGGCCTTGTTGGACAGTTTCCTCTTTTGGAAAGAGCAAAGCAAGCAGTGGTACATAAACTTACCCCTAAAAAAGCTGCAAGAGTAGATCCTAATATCACTTTGAAAGGTCTTGAATTCTTGATTGATGATAGATTTTGTACCTTAAAGAAAAACTGTGATCTTGTCCCTTTCCTCCCCCCATTGTCCATGATAGAGAAGACTTCATTAAGTGATAACAGTTTTTTTATTTGAGTCTCATCCCAAACAACAGCTCTGCAAGAACAGTTACTCAGACAGGCCCGTTTGCAATCTTCCATTTTTTCCGCCTCAGACCATAAGCTCGAACTTATATGTCTGTTGTATCTTAGAAGGGTCACAAAATATGTGGTGTTCGAGCTCTACAAGACTATGATACTGCAAAGAGCCCCAAGAAATGGGTGTCAGCTCTGTACATCCATGATCGTCAAATGGCATGAAGTTTCCTTCAGCTGGACAACTACATTGGCCATTATTTGTACAAATGTTGTATCTTCCACTCACCGTTGGACACCCACACGAGTTCCCGAAATCTGGGGTCAAAATGTCAGATATCTCTTTCCATTCAAGGTTGTCCCATTGGTATACCCGTAAATGTCCATCAGGCCCAAGCTTCATGAAATGAGCTGCTGGTATCAGGGTATTTGAATTTTGAAACCAGTAAGGGTTTGACCGTCAAAACTGAGATAGGGACTATACGACATAGATGAAGCGTAGTAAAACCAGCTTCCATTGAGAATAGTAAGAGAAAGCAAACCTTGAATCCAATTCGATGCTGAAATGCTTGCTGTGAGCTTCTGCCCGGAAACCAAACTCTGCCCCGGAAGCAAAGAATCCGTGGGATGATCAAAAGGTTGCCAAATTGAGAAGGAGGGAGTACTACTTATCATCTTCCACAAGATTCAAAAGTCTTTCTTTATTTTTTAAACTTTGTGCCTGATCAAACTACATCGTATAAATTGAGAGAGGGAGTACTACTTATCATCTTCCACACTCGTCGTATTGACCAAACTTTGAAAAGCGAATCATGTTCATAGATGCATTTTACAAGTAAAGAGCATGAATGTGACTATTAATTCAGGAACGTTGATATCACTTGTGTCGATTTTCATGCATGTGCATAATTTGAGGGGGTACGGGTGGGATGGGGGAGAACAAAAGAAGTGAAATAACCAGAACTATGTATAAGTGAATCTTGAATCTTAAAAAACTAAAGTTTTAATGATCCACAGAAATATGTGTGTATTATCTAATACCGCCAATCAAATATTATACAGTGGCTATTTTTTCTTATGTAATCAACCAAATATTATATTGTCTTATCTGAGATTTTATACTATGATTAATTGTTCCAATACCATCAACAACTCCTAAGAAAGCGGCAATTCAAAAAATAATGAAGTAGCAATTAATGAAAAAATAACCAATAGAAAAGCAAGGGTCAGGTATGTAATCCTCCAAACTGCCGACAAATGAACTATATACAATATGATCCCTCTATCAACTATAGAATATCAAATTCATCTTTGTCCTGTCTCATACTTTCTATAGACAATTAAAGCAAAAAAATTACTACATATCCTGCACAGTTTCACTGAATTATCTCTAAGAGTCCAATTTCTGAATAGAGTCAACATAAGATCCTGATACTTGTTCCAATTTCTTTAGAAATTTGCTTTGATGATGACATTCCACATTTCCAATTTCTGAAGCAGATGCAATAAGAACAAAGTTCTCTTGATTCCCAATATCTATCTCATACAACTCCGCGAAAACTTCTTGAAATTCAGTAATAACCATCTTATAAGATGCCTGATCTGAAGGAATCACATTTATGATCACAACACCATTTGTATCAAGCAATTTTCTTGTAGCCAACAACACTGATTTATCCACAAACTTTATAGGAGGAGCACTCATACCTATATTAGCATCGCTCGAATCCAAATCAACCATGATCACATCAAATTTACCATCAAAATTGTCCAAATCCTCGCCATTTTCTACTTGAGTTGCGAATTTTTGAACCATTTCTAGTGCATCTCCAATGCGTAAACGCATGGAGTTACTATATGCAAGCCCGAAATATCTCGTTGCCACTTGTAAAACAACATTATCAGCTTCAATACCCAAGATTTGGAAACCTAATTGGGAGCTTAGAAAACCAAGAAGTGCACCTCCTCCAACACCTAAACATAAAGCTTTTGGCTTTATCCCATTTCCAATTTTCGCGTCTAAATATGGACCGATTACTGAAAGACCCGCCACCATTGGATTCAAATAAGGATGAACTAAAACACCATCATCAACTATCTCAAATTCAAGAAAACCCGCTTTCTTGGGTCGGATCTTTATTTGGGTTTGTACCAAATTCGGCATCCGCTTAAACCTCAATCTCCTCCTAAACTCTCTACCACCATTTTCCATTTCCAACTCTACATCTTCAATCATGATTTCCCCAACAAAAGGTCCAACACATCTATCCAACACCAAACTCCGAACCACCTCATCTTCGTAAACCAAGAACGGAATTTCAGGTCGCCCACCACCTGTTCGACAAAATGCATCAATCAAAAAGAATTACGGATATCAGATTATAAAGGCTCAAACCATTCAATTTCATTGCAATTTTGAACATCACTTATTTTTTAAAAAATCAATAAAATGTCCACATTTAAAAACTGCATAAAAAGTAGCACTATAGTTTATAAGTGACAAATTTTGTAATTTAAAATATTTTAAAATGTTACAAAAATTATACTACTACTATTATTATTTCATCCGTTCCAATTTATATAATATAGTTCGAATTTCGAAAGTCAAAAGTCAAACTTCTTTATTTTGACAGCAAATTCAATATATAATTTTTAAATTTTTTTTAAAATAATTTACGATTCCCGAAATGCCTTTCTGGATATTCCTCACGGAACGTGATTTCTAAGTACAATAATTAACAATTCAAAATTTTAAAAGCACATATGAATAAATAGCGGTCAAATATTTTCTTGTTTCACTCTCAAAAAACGAACTATGTCATATAAATTGGTATAGAGGGAGTACTAAAAAATCAATTAGACCAAGAACGGAATAATTTCAAGTAGCCCACCATCTGTTCGACAAAATGCCTCAATAAAAAAGAATTACAGATATGAGACTTCTTTTGATTTGTCTTATAAATTCGAATGAAAGTAATGATTATAACGAAGAACGTAATAATTTCAAGTAGCCCACCACCTGTTCGACAAAATGCCTCAATCAAGAAAGGCTTCAAATTCTCTTCAACAACAGATGAATCCACAACCCCATTGGAATTATACGAAGTGGGGTGTTCCGAATTCGGTGAATCTCCGATTAAAATAAGGCGGGATAGGTGAGGGAAGTTGAGGATTAGTTGTAAATGGCCTTGTTTGGTATTAAAATTCCAGTCGGATTCGCGGTTGATCGGAACTAACATTGCTGCAATTTGAATGGGTTGATCTGAAGGGATTGGTGAATCAAGAATTGCAATGCGGAGTTGAGGAGAATTGAAGTGATGGAGATGGAGTAAAGGGTTTGGGATTGTGAAGGTGATGAAGCGGGAAGGAACTATGGTTTTGAAAGTAGTAGGATCTAGAGACATTTTTGAAGAAAGAGGAGGGAAAAGTATAAGGTGTAAAAGGAAAAATGAGATGCATTTTTGGAGTTTTATAAGAGGTAGCCTTCAATTTGAACGGATTAAAATGGATTGAGTTGGACGGATTATGATTACGTGACTCATTTTTCCCGCACTGAACACTTTATTTCGAAAATAAAAATGAAGAAATAAAAAAGGGATAACATGACTTTAGTCTCTCAATTATTGATGAAATCTCATTTTGTGATGTGGAATTTGGAATTGGTTAAAGAAAGGAAGGAAATCTTATTCAAGCAAACTCGTAAACTTAACTCAGTTGACTTGTATCTACGAAGCTTATTGAACAAGCTTCTAAGGATAATTCATTGTTGGCAAAATAAAATATTTCAAAAGTTTTTATTGGCTAAAAATGGAGGCTCTTGACACTTGTCAATATTTTTTCACAAGTGTCTCAAAGTGAAACAAAATGTGACACTATATATATACAATTTAAGAGTCGTGGATATCCCATTAAAATGAATGAAATTAAAATCTTAAGCGGAGGTTTGAACACAATTTCTCCAACCACCCAAAGCTTTAAAGTTTTGTCTGAAAACCAGTACCTAGCTGTGTTTTTATTTCAAGGGTGCTTTTTTTTAGTATTTTTAATAAATTTCTTATATTTTTTATATAACTATATTTAATCTGTGTCAGATTTGATGGGTGCTGAAGCACCACAAAAATAGACATAGTTTCGCTCCCATATATAAATATATATAGATAGATGCCAATCCGGCAGGTCGGGTAGAGCGGGTTAAATCTTTCCCTGCTAATTTTTTGCCCTACCTTCCCGTTTAAGTCACAGCCCTATATAGGTTTCACCCTACCCTGTCCTGTTTAGGTCCTGCCCCGCTTAGCCCCCAGCTGTGTGTGTTATTGCTGCCAGAGCTTCTCCACATCTCCCCCCTGCTGCTGCTGTTGCTGCTATTACTCGAACAGGCTCGACATATTGCCTCAATACCTGCAATAATCTCAAAGTTTTTGCATATGTATTTGACGTTTACATTGATATACAAACAACTTAATATAATTAATTTCACACGAAAGTCATGAACTCGACTCTTCGAAAAATAAACTTAATAAGGAACAAGGAAGATGACAAGATCTCTATTTTTAGCAGGTCATGCCACGAAATTATTGAAATCAACTGTTTGGTCACATACAGATAAGATTCCAAATACTTTGAAATGTTATTTAGAGATTATGTTTATCAAATTTAAATATGTGCAATGTTTATCAAACTTGCTAATTATTTCAATAGTTTAAAATATGGAATAGAATTTGAAGTTTGGAAAGTAGGTTATAAGAATTCTTCTTTCTTGATTTGTTATCAACAGTGACTGCTACGGAGTGTAAATATTAGTATATTATTCATAATATATTTTGTAATTATTAGTGATGTATAATTATGGTAGTTATAGGATCCCTATTGTATTAGATTTCACATTAAACTCACTATATATATTTGTATTAATGAGAGACTCCCCAAAGGATATTAATACATTCTTACATGATCTCAGAAGTCAAAACCTATTTTCCTCCTCCTATCTACCATCGCCGACCTACACCCCCCCCCCCCCCCCGAAATTTTTTCTCCTCGGCCGGCGGCCAAAACAGTTCCTTCCAGAAAAAATTGGTTCTCTTCTTTTTTCTTCCGCTCAATCGCATACACCAATGACCCCGTATACCTCTGATATACGTTGATATACATCCCTCTTACCTTCTATATATCTTCAACATGATGTATACCCCTCGTATACAGCCTATACACTCCGATATACACTCTGTATACGGCTGATATACCCATCTGCCACTATATACGACCGTATACGTTCCGAATCCCCCCCCCCCCCCCTATTTTTTTCTCTCACCAACTCTCCGAAAAATTTCATGTCAGCAACGACTCTTCATGCCAGTGGTTGGCTAGATGGAAATTGGGCCTCCAGCAAGAGCCCGGCATCCATGACCAGGCCCATCAATAGTTGGGGCTACAACCGCAACCCATCTTCTGGCAACCAAACAACCCACTTTCTAGCTACCCATTTCGGGCCCAACCTCAGACAGCCCAGTAGTCCGTCCTAGATCAGTTGATGGGCCGCAGCCATCCAACCCAATTTCCTGGAGCCCAGCAGTCCACTCCAGGCTTTCCCCAATCCAAACTGGGTCAGACTTTCGTCACATTGACTACTTGGCAGTCCGATAATGCGTGATAAATAGATACAGGCGCCACGTCTCACCTCATCAACAATTCTGCTAATCTTCCTCAACTGCGAAATTTAAATACTCCACAATCTATTATGGTTGGAAGTGGCCATCACATTCCAATTCAAGGGTTTTGCCACACACTAACCCCACCACCGCATCTCCACTTCTCCCTAAATAACATCCTATATGCCCCAAATATTAGCAAGAACCTAATCTCTGTTAGAAAATTTGTCACGGATAATTCCGTATCAATTAATTTTGACCCATTTGAGTTTTCTGTAACGGACCTACATACCTAGAAACTCCTTACGAGATGTAATAGTGAGGGGGATCTCTATCATTTTCTATCCACGCCCGCTGCCAGTGTCACCCCTCCCACATCTCTAACTACTCGTGTCTCTCCTCCCACCGCTTTAGCAACAATCTCTCCGTCAACCTGACACAATAGACTTGGACACCCAGGAGGTTCTATTTTTAATTATCTTCAAAACAATAATTTAAGTCGTTGCAATAATGGAAAACTTTCCCAACAATGTTTTTCTTGTCCTTTAGGCAAACATGTTCGCCTTCCTTTTCAGTCTTCTTTAAGTGTTACGTTTTCTCCCTTTGACATTATTCATGTAGATTTATGGACATCTCTCATTACTAACTCATTGAGTCATAAGTTTTATTAGATGATTTTTCTTACTTTATTTGGGTATACCCACTTAAATTTAAGTCTAAGGTTTCTGCCAAGTTTCTTGAATTTCGTGTCTATATCAAAACACAATTCGAAAAAGACATCAAATCGTTCCAATGTGATAATGATCATGAATTTAATAATTCCTCATTTCACAATTTTTGCAAAAATTATGGCATGTTTTTCGTGTTCCCGCACCTCCTCCCAAAATGAAAAAGCCGAACGAATCATTTGCACTATAAATAACATGGTTCGACAATTATTTTTCATGCTTCTCTCCCTCCCTCATTTTGGGTCTATGTAGTCAAAATGGTAGAATACGTTCTTAATATTTTACCTTCAACAATTCTTCATAATAAGACACCCACTGACATTTTATACCTTCGGATTCACTTCTATGATTACCTTTGGATTTTCGGTTGCCTCTGCTTCCCCAATCTTGCCTCCACTACTCCCCATCAATTAGCACCTCACACCGCTCCCTGTCTCTTCGTAGGTTTCCTACCCAATAATAGAGGCTATTTGTGCTATGACTTGTCTTCACACAAAATCATCGTTTCACGTCACGTTACGCTTGACGAAACAATCTTCCCATTTGCAAACATCTAAAAATCCCGAAACACGGATTACACCTTTTTAGACGAGTCTGACACATCAGCGCTCACTTCTATTAATTATACACATTAACTTCAATAAACTGAAAAATCTCATGCATATTCCGATTTATTGATTTGTATTATTAAAGAAAGAAATATTTTATATAACTAACTTAACTACTTAATGGACTCTTGTGAACATATTTATAATTTTTTTTTCAAAATATGAGTTGGAAAGTGTCTTATATGAACACATATCTTGTGGGCAAATGATCGGTTAAAACATTTCATAGTTTCATTATCTAAATGAAATTTATTGATAAGTTTAAGGGCTTAAACATTCATTCACACATACTGTTAACATAATGATTAAAACATTGTAGACATTGTCTCTTCCGCCACTGGTATTATGAAACGCTTTCGTTCTCTGTCAACTCTTACTCGACCCACTAATTATCTCTTCCAATGCAACCAACAAATCCAACACCTTTTCAAAATCGGCGACATCAACGATGCCCGGAAACTGTTCGACGAAATGATTCAACGAGACCCCGTTTCTTGGAACTCTATGATCTCCGGTTACTGCCATAACGGGCGCCTCGACGATGCCCGAGCCCTTTTCGACGCCTTTCAAGGAAAGAACATTAGGACTTGGACTTCAATGTTATCTGGGTATGCTAAAGCTGGGAGATTTTGTGATGCTGTTGATGTGTTCGACGCAATGCCTGAGAAGAATGTTATTTCTTACAATGCTATGTTAAGTGGGTACTTGGAGAATGGTGATTTTGTTAGTGCCTGGAGATTGTTTGATGGAATGCCTGAGAGAAATGTTGCCTCTTGGAATTCGATGATCTCTGCGTATTTGAAAGCTCGTAGAATGCGAGAGGCATGCGAGTTGTTTGATGTAATGCCTGATAGAAATGAGGTGTCGTATACAATTATGATTTCTGGGTATGTTGGGATATGTGAGTTTGAGGAAGCGTGGAGGTGGTTTGTCGATATGCATAGGAGGGGAGGGGTGAAGCCGGATCAAAAGATGTTCTTGGTGGGTATATCGACCGTTATTGGATTGGATAATCTGGTGATGCTTGCTAATTTGGTAACCCTAGCAATGAAGATGGGGTACAGTGAGAATGTAGTTGTAGGAACTGCAATATTGAATGCATTTACACGGATTGGGAATTTGGATATGGCATTGAAGTTTTTTGAGGATTTACCCGAGAAGAACGAGTACTCTTGGACAACGATGATTTCGGCGCTCTCTCAATGTGGAAGGTTGGAAGATGCAGTCACATTTTATAGACAAGTCCCCGAACACACAGTTGAGACCCAAACTGCAATGATGACTGCATTTGCTCAGAACGGGAGGATACTTGAGGCAAGACAAGTGTTTAACGACATTAGGAACCCAAACGTTCTTAGTTGGAATGCTCTGCTAGCTGGATATATGCACAATGGCATGGTTGAGGAGGCTAAGGAGTTGTTCATGCAAATGCCTACAAGGAATATAGCTTCTTGGGCGGCAATTATTTCTGGGCTAATGCACAATGGACAAAGTATGGAATCTCTGGAGTTGATGGCTCAGATGCATAGATTAGGTAACATTCCAAGCGATTCGAGCTTCACGAGTGCTCTTTTGGCTTGTGCAGACATTGGAGACATTGAGGTGGGGAGACAGATACATTCTCTTTCGTTCAAAGCTGGGTGCCAATATAATCCATATGTTGGGAATGGATTGATAACCATGTATGCTAAATGCAAGAACTTGGAAGGTGATGCGGAGGCATTTGGCCACTCTGATAATTTCAGGTGGGAGGATGCTGTTAGAGTTTTCCAACAGATGCCTAATTGTGATGTTGTGTCTTGGACTGCTGTGATATCCGCTTATGTGCAAGGTGGGCGAGGAGAAATTGCTCTTGAGTTATTTCTTGACATGTTTTATCATGGTATTAAGCCAAATGAACGGACAATCACTAGTCTATTGAGTGCCATTGGGAGCCTCGGTGCAAAGAAGCTAGGTCAACAGCTTCATGTCTTAACATTTAAGCTTGGGATGGATTCACGGTTGTTTATTGGTAATGCAGTCATAGCCATGTACTTCAAGTGTGGATCTTTGGATGGCATTCAGGTTTTTGACGAGATGGTAGAACGAGATATTGTAACGTGGAATGCTCTTTTAACTGGTTGTGCTCAGAATGGCTTAGGTAAAGAGGCTATTTCTTATGTTGAGAAACTTATAGCTGAAGGGTTTGTTCCTAATCAAATCACATTTCTTGAGCTCTTGTGTGCTTGTGGACATGCGGGGCTAGTAGATGAAGGTTTGGCGTATTTCAATTCCATGAGGCAGCACTATGGGATTGTACCAGTAATAAATCATTATACTGCAATGGTAGATCTTCTTGGGCGGGGTGGACGACTTCTTGAAGCTGAGTCACTGATTAAAGACATGCCTATGCAACCAGATACTGTAATTTGGGAAGCCCTTCTTGCTGCCTGTCGAAATCATCATAACACTGATCTTGGGCAGAGAGTTGCAGAGAGGCTTTTTCACATGGGTACAAAAGAGTCGGGAGCCTACATTCTCTTATCAAACATATATGCTTCTCAAGGCATGTGGGACAAGGTCTGTGAAGTACGTGAAACAATGTTGGATAGAGAAGTAAATAAAGAACCTGGATTTAGCTGTATCCAGATCAAGAATAAGCTTTACTCTTTCCTCTCAGGGCATAGGAGATATGACCGTGTTGATGAGATTTACTCGGTGCTGAAGGAATTCTATTCGAGCTTTCAAGCAGAAGGTTACATCCCTGAAACAAAATTTGTTCTCCGTGATGTTGAGGAAGAGCAAAAGCAAAATGAGCTTTTGTACCATAGTGAGAAGATTGCTGTTGTCTTTGGTATCTTAAACACTCCGAATGGATCTCCTCTTGAGATTATGAAAAACCTCCGGATATGTGGTGACTGTCACACTTTTATGAAATTCTTGTCCAAAGCTACACATCGCAAGATTATAATTCGAGATGGAAATAGATTTCACCATTTTTCTGACGGATCCTGTTCTTGTGGAGATTATTGGTGATATAGATTCATGAGACGGCTTCATCTGATTAACTGATGCTTCCTGTAAGTGTCTGTTAGATGAAAGACACTTGTCTTTCACTGTAATAGCTGCCCTATTGTGCCTGTCTTGATGGTTATAATTGATGACTGCTGAAGCACAACAGTTACTAAATACTTCTTTTAGCAAGTTGAAGCGCCTGTCATTCAGGAAACCTGTTCATGACCAGGAATGGAGGCAGTTACGGATTTACTTCAAACTATACACTCACCCTCAATTTGGGGACCTTGAGAGATTTAGTTGGAAGGTAGCATCATCGAAACATCTTTCCGCGAAATAATACTATAAATGCTTATAAATGGAGGTGTTATGAGGCCACACAAACATTGGTATGGAAAGGCACCTGAGAGAGTGGCTTTTGTTATGTGGCCTGCAGCTTCGGGTACAATCCCAACAAGCAGATAATTAAGGAGACTGAGTCACAGTGTTGTCAGTTGGTTCTTATGTAAGAGGCATGGGGAGGATGCGGATCATCTACTGTTGCACCACAATTTTGTACCGGAATTACGAGCTTTAGTTTATTCCATAGATTTTGTCTCCTGAGTATCATCTAAGCCTTTGGCAAAGATTTGACAAGTCGGAGAATGAGGAAGTTGAACCTAGAAAGAAAAACTTCTTGAATATTGCTCCTCCTTGGTACTTCTTGAAAAAATTGATTTAGGGTACAGAAAACCCCTTATGGAGGGTTAAAAGCTCTAAAAGGGCACTCCGGTGCACTAAAATTCCATTATGCACGGGGTCCGGGAAAGGGCCGAACCACAAGAGTTTATTGTACGCATGCATTTCTATCTTCTTTTTTTTCCATTGACACTTTTTGGTGCAAAGAGAATATTCTACTGTATATATAACTAGTAATATTTATTGATTGATTTCCTGTCAGTAGAACCCCTAATGTGGAACAAGTAAGATGATTGAGTTGGACTTCTGTTGCTTTTTGGCTATGCTTTGGTGCATTTACTCTGATGAGCTTCCAGATCCTTCCATATTTAGTGGCTCAACTTTGACATGCATGCAGAGGCAAATCTTGAATTTTTATTTTTAATATTTTCCTTTTGGGTTTTACCACTAATATATGCATCAGCAGAGGCGGATCAGGATTTTAATTTTATGCTCCACAGTTTTTAGAATTTTGCTAATTGGCCATGCATATTTCAATTAAAGAAAAAAAGTGAGTTCTGTACAAAACTTAGTTTAGACTTTATACAATAAAATCTAAGTAATTCTTTCTTCTTCTTTTTTCAAAGTTAAATGTCTATTTGGAGTCACTATTAAGAAGGTGAACAACATTCAACTCTCGAGTCTACTTTAAGAATCACTAGTATAGTCACAAAGGTTGGAAAAACTATGCGATTATGGGTTAGAACTCCAACTATCCAGGCAATAATGATAATATTTTGCATTTGAACGGATGACTTACTTTCTCTAAGTAGGGAAGAGGATTAAAACGTGCCACTGAAAGCCTCTATTGAGATAAAGATGGGTTGTCAAAAATGTAGAGGAGGTAAGATGGGCAGTTAGTCAGATCTAGTATGAATCGTACATAGATGATAGTTGAAGTCGACGACTCTTTCAAGGCTCCCTCATTAGAGATATCTGGGGAAGAGGATCAAGTTGGTCCTTCTGAGCATATGCACCATCTCCCTTCACCGCTTTAAGCGAAATGGGGCAAAAGGGAAAAGAAAAAAAAAAGAAAATCCATAGACTGACATTCAATTCCAATTGGCTAATGAATGCACGCAAATAGGACCTTCTAATAAGTTTGTTGGAATTGACTATGTACCGAAGAAATCTCATTATCCATATATAATGAATTGATATGATATATTTTTATCATAATAAATAAACAGTAAAAACTAGCATTCTTATTGAGGCTATAACTCATAGCGAAGAAAATCGATTATCGATGGAATCATATATATATATATATATATATATATATATATATATATATATATTTAGCACCTGGACCAATTTAGGACCTAACTCACTCTAACCAATATATATATATATATATATATATATATATATATATATATATATAGCACCTGGACCAATTTAGGACCTAACTCACTCTAACCAAACCCGGCTAATTCCTTTTTATTTAAATAAAAAATATATCATAGTCAGGCGATCATCATAATTTATCATAATAACCTACCAGATTATTACTACAACAAACAAAATAGGACCACAAGCATGAAATTTTTTCAAATGAAACATGAAATAACAGTTGAGTTTAGAGGCAGACTCAGAATTTGAAGATGATAGGGGCACGATCAAAGGCAGATGCATGTTAATCGTAGCAATGTCACGCAACATCGCCTTATCTGAAACTTAATTAAACACCCATATTTTTGATGCACTAACCTATTAACAAAAATTAAATGGCATAACTGGATGAAGTTCGCTTCGCGGAATGGTGGTTTAGGCACCACTTTGCATATGTTAGGGTGTTGAGTATGTGTGTGTATGTATATATATATATAGAGAGAGAGTGTTTTTACCCAAATTAATGAGTGCACGTACACCCCACCCTTTCATGTGGGTCCGCCTCTACTCGGGTCCCTGTCTCTCTCTATCCTAGCCTATCAATTTCATACGCAACATTTGATTTTGCCTTTCAAGTGCATATCGCGCTCAACAGTTAACTCGTTTATGACTTTAATTGCTCCATTTGAGAATTTCTCCGTCAGGCCAACACAAATAGTTGAAATCCCTTCCCCCATCCTACAACCAAACAACAAATTAAATCTTCATCAAGAGGTATGCAAAAAAACAACATAAATTTCTAGCTACTTCGTTTTTAACTAAATCATTCTTACATTTCCTACTTTACACGTGAAGAATCTTACATCCAAATTTGTCCTTGTTGATGAACATTAGTGTTGTGCCGCTCTTGAGCATATCTACACATAGGTGTAGGTACACATTTATTACTATGATTATACGCAAATCTAGGATGTTTAGAACATGGGTGTACTATTAGAAAAGGAAAAAAATATATATTAAGTTAGAATTAATTCCTAATCATTTAGGTAAATAACTCAATATTCAATCAAGTGCATCGTAGCCTTCTTGTAGCATAGTGCTAATAAATAATATTATATCAATTTTAAAAAATATATGCATAAAAATATCAAAATTTATAGAGAGACCATACAGGGTTCACGTGCCCTTAATTTAGCCTCGAAAATCACCCCTAAATCTATGACCTACACTTGTTAAAGAAGAAGACATCTCACCAAAGGAAAAAGGGTTTTAGGATGTGTTCGGTAAGGAAAATGTTTTCTTCAAAAAAATAAGTGTGTTTCTTACTTATTTTCTTGTGTTCGTTATAAGCCAAAATTATTTATATATAATCTAGACAAATATTATGGGAGATGGGGTGGGCGGTAGGGGTGTGGGGTGGTGGAGATGGGGGCTACATGGGTGGGGTGAAGAGGAGGTCTCTTGGAATGTGGAGAAGACACAATCAATGTGGAATGACTTTTGTGGAACTTGTTTTCCCTATTTCCACTAGAGCACAACAAATTTCCGACATCCACTTAATTCTTCTTCAAGTCATAGACCAGTCACTCGTAGTCAGCGGGGTATTGTTACACCTAAAAGATATTTTAATTTGCATTCTAATGTCTCTAAATCCCCTTTGCCCCGTAATCCTGTGTGTGCCTTAAACGACCCGAATTGGAAAATTGCTATGACTGATGAATATAATGCTCTTATTGATAATAAGACATGGGAGTTGGTGCCCCGTCCATATGGTATTAATATTATCAGGTCTATGTGGATTTTTGCTCATAAGGAGAATTCAGATTGTTCATTTGCTCGACATAAGGCACGGCTTGTGGGTGATGGTAAGACTCAGCAGGTTGGTATAGATTGTAGGGAGACGTTTAGTCAGGTGGTCAAGCCGGCTACCATTCGCACTGTGCTTAGCTTGGCTCTTTCGAAGACATGGCCTATTCATCAGTTGGATGTCAAAAATGCTTTCCTACATGGTGATCTCAAGGAAACTGTCTATATGCATCACCGATGGGATTCCGGGATCCCAACCAATCCTCATCATGTCTGTTTGTTGAAAAAGTCCTTATATGGGCTTAAGCAGTCTCCACGGGCACAGGTATACAAGGTTTGCGACTATGTTTCAACTATTGGGTTCACTCACGCAGTCGGATAATTCCTTGTTCATCTACCGTCGTGGTTCGTCCGTAGCCTACATTCTCGTTATATGTGGACGATATTATCTTGACTGCCTCTTCCGATGCCTTGCGCCAGTCCATCATGACCATGCTCAGCTCCGAGTTTGCTATGAAAGACTTGGAGCCCTTGAGTTATTTTTTGGGGATTACTGTCACTCGTAATTCCGGTGGGTTGTTCTTGTCATAACGGAAGTATGCAGCTGAGATCATCGAGAGGGCTGGGATGTCATCCTGTAAGTCCACTTCCACTCCAGTTGATACCAAGCCCAAGCTTGGTGCCGCGGCCAGAGTCCCTTACGAGGATCCGACCCGCTATCGCAGTCTTGCAGGGGCCCTTCAGTATCTTACCTTTACCAGACCGGATATTACGTATGCTGTCCAGCAGGTGTGTTTATTCATGCATGGTCCCCGAATTGAGCACATGAATGCACTCAAACGCATCATCCGGTATATTCAGGGTACACTGGACTATGGGTTGCATTTGTATCCTTCATCGACATCCATACTTGTCTCATACACAGATGTTGATTGGGGTGGGTGTCCAAACACCAGACGGTCTACGTCTAGCTACTGTATGTTCCTTGGCAACAACTTGGTCTCCTGGTCTGCGAAGCGTAAGGCGACCCATCCCGCTCAAGTGCCGAGGCTGAATATAGAGGGGTAGCCAATGTGGTCTCAGAATCATGTTGGGTACGTAATTTGCTTTTGGAGCTTCATTGTCCCATTCAGAAGGCAACCTTGGTATATTGCGATAATATTAGTGCCATCTACATTTCTGGTAATCCGGTTCAGCACCAACGCACTAAACATATCGAGATGGACATTCACTTTGTCCGTGAAATGGTTGCCCGTGGTCAAGTTCGCGTATGCCATGTCCCGTCGAGATATCAAATTGCTGACATATTTACAAAGGGTTTTCCCTCGGTCCTTTTTGAAGATTTTAGGGACAGTCTCAGCATCCAAAGACCGCCCGCTATGACTGCGGAGGTGTGTTAAATATACACAATATATGTGTATATTGTGTATATTAGGTCTCGGCTATGCTTACGGATTGACCCTCGGATGGGCTGATTATTATGTGTAATTTATGGTAAATATTTAGTATCCTAGTTAAGGTAAGGTTGTAATATAATTAGTATTGTATTACCATAAATGTATAGAATAAGATTTTAAGAATAGAATAGGAATATGATTCTCCTATTATGTAACTTGTATATATAGCCTTTCACATAATGAATATAATCAAGAGATTATTTCTTTCACTTTCCAGTCTAACACTTATAAATATTCTAGAGGATTTAACTTAAATCTATTGATCATACTGGAATTATTAATTTTCACTATATGTGCAATATAACTTGTAATAAAGTTTGTTTGCCTTACTTTTTGGTCAATAATTTCATTTATTATATCATGATCTCCCAAATAGACTTGAAAACGGTGCGAATTGCACCAGGTAACCGCTTGTAGCACCCTTATTTAAAACATATCGAATATTTAAAAACTATTCAAAATTTAGTCAGTTATAGCAAACTTCAGACTGAACCTCATGTTGGAAACTCATGTTGCTGCTTATAAGCTTGGGGTCAGAAGTTTGAAAAATCAAAAGTTCAAATTCAAACCCATAATTTTTATGTTTGAAACTTCAGACCCGCGATTTTCAACTTTGATCTCACAAGTCTGAATTTGATTTTGAGGCGGCTAAAATTTTGAAACTTTGTAAATTTCGGATACTCTTTAAAATAGGGGTCCTAAAATGGCTATTTCTGCGCTTCGACTTTGTAGAAGAGGTGAAAGATACACATTTTTCATAGTTATGCACAAATGAGAAAACAATTTACAAAATCAAGTCACTTCAACTAACTGTATAATAATAATATCTATACAAAACATGGATCGTAACTTGAAAAGTGCACCATGACCATACTGGACATGTGAGGCCTGTGCCCTTGAACCACCTTAGCATTTCTCATAATAACATGATTTACTAGAGGGTGTGAATTCTCACACTCTTGGTTTCTTTTTTTTAATTACAAGAGAACCTGCAACCGCTATCCTTTGGGTGCACACAAGGTAAAACCGACTCTTGGTTAAGTTTTCTAGCAAAACCATCATAAGAAATAAGATCTATAGGTTCATACGTAGATACAATCTTGTCTACTACACTCATGTATTTAGTGTCATTGTGGAGCAAGGAAGCTGAACAAATCATTGTACAGAACTACCACCACCTTCAAGCTGAAAACTGAAGTGAAGCAAAGTGTGAGGCACTCAAAGAAGAAAGAAGATAAAGGGAAAAATAAATAAAAGAAACATTGCCTTGCTATATTTACAAAAGGTTATGAGCAGTAAGTTATCTACCAAATCAAAACCCGAGCAACCGAATGAACGTGATACCTACAAAAGGCTTATGCATTTGATGGGCTCTCAACTTGCTTGTTTTCTGAGTTTTTCGTGTTATGACTATCCTCGTTTAAAATGACATTGTTCCCTCTGACTACCATTGTACCTTCCTCGAGTGGACATTGTGTGTCTGTGGTGGGGTCCGTTCTCAGGCTGCCTTGTAATCTTGGAGAATGCATCTGCTCAACTGATAGACAGCGGTTTGAACTAATAACATTCAGGGAGTCCATCGCGAAGTGAGATCGGATAGCTGAACTAAACAACGGTTGCATAAATCGCTTCTTTTCAGGAGTCCCGCGTAGAGATATTCGACAAACAGGACACGTGGAGTGCTGCTGAAACCATATGTCGATACATGTTGCATGGAAAGAATGCCCACATATTGGCAAAATACGTAGCGCATCCTTCTCCTGATACTCGTCAAGGCAAACAATGCACCTATTACAATAAAGTTGCAGAGGAAGTTATAAGGTAATTGGTTATGTAGATATTCAAACACATGCAACACACCTAAAGCACTAAGGAGACAAGCTATGTATCATGGACACCTGCAATACTCCACAAGTAGAAAAGTTTCCATAGTACAACATACAAGATAGGCACACCATAAAAGGTGTGGCCTAGTGATGAACCATGAGGTCTCACGTTCAAATCGGAGCAGGCCAAATACACTAGGTGATTTCTTCCTATCTGGCTAAGCCTTGGTTGACAGAGTTGAGTTGTATTGGTAGGAGGTAGCAGAAGGTACCCTGTGGTAATAATATAAGCAAAATCTTCAACTTCTTTTTTAAGAAATCCCTTTGGTTCTACTCCAACATCAGATGTACAGAATATGATTAGTCACGTTTGTTCAGCGATTTACAATAACAACATACCCACCCAGTATAATCCCACAAGTAGGGTCTGGGGAGGGTAGAGTGTACGCAGACCTTACCTCTACCTTGGGAGGTAGAGATGCTGTTTAGCGATCTAACAATGATAAAAGTTCAACTATGGTCACATGCACGTCAAACATGTATACCACTATGGAGCTCGGACTCTTCAAAAATGTCAACGGGTGCATGTCGGATTCTCCAAAAGAAGTGTATTTTTGGGAATCCGACACGGTGCGGAATCGAAAGTGAAGGCCACTAGGATACAATAACGCTTACGATTTGCATGACTCTCAGATAGAGTTTCTATGGATTAGAACCCAGAGATTGAAGCATCTATGATAAAATCATATTATGCATATATCTACTACCAACCTTATAAATGATGCTTTTAAGCCAATGGTAGCCTGCTTCTATATTCTTCAAGACCTGATATTTCAAAGAGGTACTTCTTTATATTGACCAGAGGCGTAATGAAGTCCAGGTCTAGATAGAGAAGATGAAATGCCCCAACAGTTCTCGGTTTCCTATGTTGCTTCAGACTAGGTGTACTGATAATGTACATGTACACAATAAGAGTAGTCTCTATTGGCAGTGGTCATGTGCAGTCTAGACCATTTTTCTACAGTATATACCGATGCCAGCTTCTAATCCTTTGCCTTCCAGGAAACTTGTAGCTGAATTTGTGGAAAAATTATCCATGTAATGCAGGAGGACCAACACTGGTTCAGGAAGCACATGGCAGAATCCTAGACACTTCGAAACTATTGTATTATCTGCTACGTTCATTTAACACCTTTTTCCTTCCATGTAGCCATAGGCATATACACGGAAGGCTCTAATCTTTAATGCTTCTGATTTATCCTTACCATGTATCTAGAAGAAGTGTTACCTTTTCAAAAAAAAATGTATCTAGAAGAGAATTTTGAGTCTCTAAACACAGAATTAAACACGAGCAGCAAATGGACTTCACGCGACTTAAGAATTATCTAAGGGGCCTTCTAGCCACCTCCCCCTCCCCCAAGAGAAAAAAAAAAAGAGAAGCCTTTTGATTAGACTTTCTGGGACAAGTTTTAGATGGAGCAAAGGTTTAATAGTCAAACCAATGCATTTTAACCAAGACATCAAAGCAATGAACTTTTTCTCATAACTGTAACATATTATGGTTACTGCCTGCAATAACCCAAGATAAGTAGTGTTTTAGAGACATGGAGAGTGAAAGGAAATATTTCATCTTTAGTAGAGGGAACTCATTGATCATAATTAAGGTGAACAGGGAATTTTAACACCACATGGAAGGAAGAAAGGGAAGCCCGGTGCACTAAGCTCTCGCTATGCACGGGGTCCGGGGAAGGGACGGACCACAAGGGTCTAATGTACACAGCCTTACCCTACATTTCTGCAAGAGGTTGTTTCCACGGCTTGAACCCGTGACCTCTTGGTCACATGGCAACAACTTTACCGGTTACTCTAAGGCTCCCCTTCACCACATGAAAGGAAGAAGAAAAACAGAAATGCAAAAAGGAAAATCTCAGATCTTTATATAGGTGAAATGCAATCATCTACTCCAGGGTTCTCATCTAGAAATATAAACATATGCCCACAATGGAATCTACAGTATTTCACCGTTAGAAATGAGGTAGCTGGGAAACATCACACTGAAACCTAGAGGGAAAGGAAGAAACGGAAATCCTCAGAGCCTATGCAAAAGGAAAATTAATGCAGTGGCGGATCCACAAAACGGAGCAGGTGAGAATGTACCCATTACCTTCGGCTCGACTTACACATATATAGTTAAACCTTTTTAATCATATATCTTTATTATTATAAAAGCATGAATATAAATATTGGTTGACCAAAATATCATTCAAATATTGAACGACTTTTATACCCTTAATATAAATATACAAAAATGTAAAATACTTCATTAGTTATATAGTCCAAATCAAAATGTAAAATGGTCTATTCTTATCTATAAAAGAACAAATTCGTAACATACAATTCCAATCGTATTCATAATCAAATTCTTGTACTTCATTTTTTAACAGAAAAAAAAATCCAATTCCAATCCTATTCATAATCAAACTCTCCTGTAGGACATATAATTAATATATTTTAGTTCTTTTTTCTCAGGCAGTGCCAAAAGTTAATTTTTTATTTTTAATCTCTACCTAGAGTACACAAATTATGTATAAAAAGAGCTATACACATATGTGTTGGGAGTTTTTGCTCTATGGTACTTTATAATGCAGTACGGGAAGTATATAACTATTACAAGTATTCGAAAGGATAAACAAAGATTCAATAATTCAACTAGAAATCTGAAAATTACAATAGTTACACACGAAAACTGGAAATTCCAGTTTTGTAGAAGATGAAAAAATGGAAATTGTTTTTGCTGAGTCGAGTGTAGCACTCAGTCCTTAAGACAATATTGCCCCGTATGTATCCTTTATACGTCCTGGACAATTTGTCTCCCAAGATAAAACAGCAATGGAACCCTTGAGCAAAGGAAACTCAAGAGCTACCGTGAAGAATATTGAGTAACGAAATGATGCTTGGAAGTTGTAGGAAGAAAACTGTTTTCGGTTGTGTATTTTCGTGCACACTTTTTGGTGTTCTCCTTGGTGCTCAACAATGGTGTAAGGGGGTGTTTATATAGGTGAGGGAGGGGCTGATTACTGCCCTCCATAACAGCCAAATAATGGCCATTACGAAGGTAGTAAAGCCACCAACATAAATGGAGAAAAGACCAACGGATTTGGCCATTATAGGAGGAGTAATTCAGCCAAAATAAATGGCTGAATTGAGTGCTTGGCAACTGCTTTGACTGTCCAGATTCTGGAAACTTGAGGGACCAAACTGTACATCTTGAAACTTCGGGGACCAAACGTACATCCGAAAGAATTCGGTCCGAACCGTACATCCGGAAACTTCTGGGATCAAACTGTACTTCTGGCAAAGTTCTCTGGCCCAAAATGATAATATCAGAAGACCCACAGCCCACAGCCCACGGCCCACGGCCCGAGGGCCCGAGGACCCGAGAACCCGGGCCCGAGCCGGACGGGCGGGCGGCGGCGGCGCGCGTGGTCTTTCCTCGAACCGAAGCACATCTAGGTCCTCCCTCCTTTAAACACATGGGATACCCCTTGGGGTCCCAAACCCCAAACCAATTTCGAGTCTTATATACACAACAATTCTTTCTTCCTCTACCGATGAGGGAGAATTACACACAATACCACACTTTCCATGCTTCAAACACCTTACTTCGTGAACCAATATCTCTTTCATTTCTCAATGAAATTTGACGATTCTTGGCCCTACGGTTATCTACGTACTTAGTAGATCATGCATGTGTGAAGAACCGAATTCTCCAATATGCGTAACACTAGTGTTTAAGCCGTTAAAGTTGGTCGGTCGCAACTCCCGCCAAAGGCAAATTTCCAACAATCCCCTCTTGAAAGAGATTTTGGCGCACTCACATGGTGTCTTTTCATTTCCGACAATATTTCGGCGGACCGATGTTGCATAAGGAGAGGTAGCTTCGACTTTGAACCTTCCATAGTTAAATACCATCGGACTTACTTATCGCGCGGTGAACGTGATGTCTTGAACCGTCAGTGTTTAGTGTAAGCCAAGTCAATGGTACCAACACAACAAATTCCCTTACTCTCTTCTTCGTAATGTTTTGTCCGTTTTGGCCATGGACAACGTCTTGGATTCTTAAGCGCGTTCATTTTGAGGCGGCCCGTCCTCGCACTTAAATAGGTGGTCTCCTACAAGGTATCCCGCTATACCCCACTTCACAAGTGTTAGGAACCATTAAAAGTTTCCCAAAGACCTAACCTCAACTGTTGAGGATCATTACAGGTTTTGAAAACTTAACCTTTACCCATACTGCAGATAGCACTTAACGTCTATCGCGGGAACGGCTTTGGATTTGGTGTTTCTTTTCAGAGATCACTATCCGAAGTGCTCATGCTTCCACTGAAGCGATCAACTGAACCTTTACAACTTAGTTTTCCCATTGAACCAAATTCTACCGGGATCTCCAATTCGTAAGGTTGGGTTTCCACCGTATTGGTCCGTATATTTTGGGTTTTAAGCCCATTCCCCTAGACAGCAGAACACTTGATCTCTCGGGTAGTCCCTTAGTTAGTAAACAAGGAAGTGACACCCGTGATGATCAACTACCATACGGTCTTATATCTCCGACGGATCCCGACGATATGTCCGTACGCCGTCATCCGTGTCCTTCCTAAAGCCGACCGGCTAGCCACGGTGTAGAACTGCTCGAAGGCATGGGTTTCTCCCAATAAGGGACGTCCTCTAATGAGTCGTGAAGTTACTCAACTTCTTTCATGCTTTGTATAAAGCGATAAACTCCGATACCATCATGAATCGGTCGATGCAAGTTTGCTTAGAGAATTTTCCAAGAACCACCATACACATTTACTTGTGGCTTTGATGTTCTTCGGATCGATGTCCGGTTTGCATCACCGTGTTCTCTCGAACCGCTGGACATCCGAATACTATAATCCGTAGATAAGCGAATAATTCGAGATATCGTCATATCCGACTTAACGCCTTCTATTGATCATGCATTAAGATCATCGGTGAACCTTAGTTCAACCGATCCGTTTGTTGGACGATACCGGGTCGGTTGTAGTGTGTACAATACATTGAACTACACGTGACCCGAGCATATCGCTCCTTGTCTATGGGTGCACCATGATTCCAATTAGTTCTATGATTCATATCCATTGGTGGCTTCAACGAGACTCGTCAACTATCGACCGATCCGTTAGATGTCTTAGAAATCCAATTCCTAAGATGTCATCTGTGATACCCATATCTTTCATATCGAGACTTTGTTTCAATATGATTTTCACTCTAAGACCGTTGGTTTTCCCAACTGTTGGCTTTCTAACTTCAGAGTCAATGTTTCGTGATCGATTCATTGTTTCGTTTTATCCGAGACTTTCGGGACCAAAATGTTAACATTTCGGGACCAAAATGAAAGTTCGGAAGAAGCCCAACAGATTCAAAGAAACCAATTCTGATTCTCTTCTTCCAACTCTCCGGTTGGGAAGGCTGTTTCAACATCCATGCCACGCAAGACTGCAATGGCCCTATATGTTAAGCTACTCACAAGGGAGCACATTTTACAACCCAAAGATTCTTTTTCCGGAGGAAGATCAACCATTACACAAGTATGGTTCTATATGATGGAATATATTTCTCTCTTTAGCTTCTTTCCAAAAAAACGCTTTTGGAGATGACAATTATTTGTTAACTGTCCATGGTTCATTATTAACCATACAAGCTAGAAGGATTGGAACAAGTCTTTGTCCCCTTCTTTGCTCCGTCTCGGTTCAACATCTAGAATCCCTGAGTTCTGCAGATCTAGAATATTAAGTTCCGGATAGCCAGCAACTTTCGAGTCCTGAAGATACGGAATGTCTAGTTCCGGACAGTCAGGCCCTCGCGGGTTCTTGTTAACCTTGAGCAATTACTCATTTTTCCTATTTCAAGGAAAGTTATCTTCAAGGAATTCAGCATTCTTTTACGCCAAGAGGCGATCAGCACTACTGTTATTTGCAGATCCAGTGGATATGCAATCTACAGCTTTAGGTACGAAACCACCTCACATCACAACATTTGTATGTGAGATCCTTTCCATGTCTCACACGGAGGGTTATCCTTATCCTTATGCGGAGTTCTGTTGAGAATCACATTAGCGGTAAGGATCGCCTTGCCCCACATAATTTGGGCGTACAGGTTTGCGCTTGGCTAACACCGTTAGACTGAGGTGAGTAATGAGCAGTCGTTTAATAAACGATGCTTCAAATTCTCCCCCTCTATCACTACGAATTTCTCAATCCGTGGGCTTAGTTGATTCAACTTCTGCTTTGTAGCGCTTATCCGCTTCAACTTCATCTTTGCTTTTCAACAAACAAAGGATTCCATACGTTGTACTATCATCAAATGACGATCACAACGTACTTGTCTCCCCCCTCTATTTTGTATAAACTTCAAATCACCCAAGTAGGTGTGACTAAGTTCTAGAGGAGCAGTGCGTCTTTCGCTATTCCCTTGACGGAATTTGGAAAGGTGATTTTGCCTCTTCGCCTACCTCACATTCATTTTGAGGGTTTATGTCGACGGAAGGCAACAATCACAACATCGTTAGCTATTGAATGACTTGCTATTTAACGTGTCTTAATCTATGATGGCATAGATGCACGGATTACAAATATATCATTCATATGGCTACAGACATACTGTACCATTCTTGGTTATTACAGACCTGTTGGACTAGTCTCAAACCAGCTTGACCAACAGCGTCCCTTAAACCAAGTTAGGAACATGTATCACCTCTTTTTAGAGTGATCTCATTCCTTGAAGTCCTATTGAGGACAACCTCTCCAGCCCCTTTGATTTTAGAGGTGGCGTTGCTTCACATGAACAACCTCTTGCCCGTGGTTAGGGCGTAACCGGATCATATGTGATCCGGATACTCTGCCCACTCCGGTTTTGCTTTGGCGGGCGAGTGTCCACTTTATTTTCTGCCTTTTCTCTAGGTCTTCAGATCATTTAAGACCTGGAAACTGTGGCCCACCTTACTAGGTGTCCATTATTTTTCCTATGAAATGAATTTTGGCCCCACTCCAGTCGCCCGGAGGCTTTATATGACTGAGTGTCCAATATCATCATATCAAAGAAATTTTGGCCCACTCCGGTCGCCGGAGGCTTTGTATGACCGAGTGTCCAATATCATCCTATCAAAGGAATTTTGGCCCACTCCAGTCGCCCGGAGGCTTTATGTGACTGAGTGTCCAATATCATCTTATGAAGGATCTTCTGCCAAATAGTATGACAGGTTCAACGTCTTTAGCTTTTAGACTCCTTCCGTTAAGATTGGTGCCCAGATAATTCTTTGCGCTTACTTAAGTGTGGTAACAGTTTTCGCACAGTCAGTGGATCTTTCTCCCTCGTATGTGCGAACATACTTTACACACTTTAATAATTACACTTAAAAGAACGGATCTTCTTAAGTCGTTTACAAAATCCAATCTTTAAACGGAAAATAAGATGAGATTAAACTTCTGATTTGTTTAAAGCGTAAGGAATATAAATTATTTTCATATTCCTCCTTACTTTAATCCATTTTTAATCAGACCTCATTTAATCTTTATTCTTGACAAGTAAGAAAAATACTTATCATTTAATCTTTATTCTTGACAGGTAAGAAAAATACTTATCCCAATTTCGGATTGTGGCTCACTTCAGTCACTTCATCAGACTGAGTGTCCATTTCCTTCTCACCATTATTCGGATCTTTTGTCTGGGACGGATATAGGCCTTCTGGCCGCAAGATAGAATAACATCTTCGATCTTCTCCTCTTGTCCCGATTGACATCCTCGGGCTCTCGAGAGCGCTTGTTTCCACCAGTCTTGGTAGCGGTGACACCATGAACACGTTCATCATCATCACTCTCTTCTAGCAGAAAACCATTTCCATATCCAGATTTGGTCACACAATTTTTGACCGACATCTTTCGAACACTAATAGTAATACAATACAAATATTGTCTTAAGATGTTGGGAGTTTTTGCTCTATGGTACTTTATAATGCAGTACGGGAAGTATATAACTATTACAAGTATTCGAAAGGATAAACAAAGATTCAATAATTCAACTAGAAATCTGAAAATTACAATAGTTACACACGAAAACTGGAAATTTCAGTTTTGTAGAAGATGAAAAAATGGAAATTGTTTTTGCTGAGTCGAGTGTAGCACTCTGTCCTTAAGACAATATTGTCCCGTATGTATCCTTTATACGTCCTGGACAATTTGTCTCCCAAGATAAAACAGCAATGGAACCCTTGAGCAAAGGAAACTCAATAGCTACCGTGAAGAATATTGAGTAACGAAATGATGCTTGGAAGTTGTAGGAAGAAAACTGTTTTCGGTTGTGTATTTTCGTGCACACTTTTTGGTGTTCTCCTTGGTGCTCAACAATGGTGTAAGGGGGTGTTTATATAGGTGAGGGAGGGGCTGATTACTGCCCTCCATAACAGCCAAATAATGGCCATTACGAAGGTAGTAAAGCCACCAACATAAATGGAGAAAAGACCAACGGATTTGGCCATTATAGGAGGAGTAATTCAGCCAAAATAAATGGCTGAATTGAGTGCTTGGCAACTGCTTTGACTGTCCAGATTCTGGAAACTTGAGGGACCAAACTGTACATCTTGAAACTTCGGGGACCAAACGTACATCCGAAAGAATTCTCGGTCCAAACGTACGTACATCCGAAAACTTCGGGATCAAACGTACTTCGGCAAAGTTCTCTCGGCCCAAAAAGATAATATCAGAAGACCCACAGCCCACAGCCCACAGCCCACAGCCCACAGCCCACGACCCGTGACCCGTGACCCGAGAACCCGAAACCCGGAACCCGGAACTCGGAATCGGACGGGCGGCGGCGGCGGCGCGCGTGGTCTTTCCTCGAACCGAAGCACATCTAGGTCCTCCCTCCTTTAAACACATGGGATACCCCTTGGGGTCCCAAACCCCAAACCAATTTCGAGTCTTATATACACAACAATTCTTTCTTCCTCTACCGATGAGGGAGAATTACACACAATACCACACTTTCCATGCTTCAAACACCTTACTTCGTGAACCAATATCTCTTTCATTTCTCAATGAAATTTGACGATTCTTGGCCCTACGGTTATCTACGTACTTAGTAGATCATGCATGTGTGAAGAACCGAATTCTCCAATATGCGTAACACTAGTGTTTAAGCCGTTAAAGTTGGTCGGTCGCAACTCCCGCCAAAGGCAAATTTCCAACAATATGTACACTAAATATATTTATCTATTATGCATTTCTAAAATTCACTAACTCAGTTATACTGGGATCCTTGAAGATGAATCTATTGGAAATTTAACTATGTGGGATTGAGTTTTTTCCGTCTTTAGTGACTTAAACATGTGGGCTCCGCATGTCGGAAACATCATTTCTTCGCACATGCCTAATCTACTAAATGAGTAGATGATATTAGTGCCAATTATCGACAAATTTCGTTAAGAAATGAAAGATATATTGGTACACAAAGTAAGGTGTTTGAGACATGAATAGATGAATTGTTTTGGCCAAATAACAAATCTCCACATAGGTAGAAGATGGAAGGATTGAGCACTATATAAACTCTAGTTTTGATTAAGGGTTTGGACCCCAAGGGGTAACCCATGTCTTAAGAAGAGGGAGGACCTAGGTGAGCTTGGGTTCTGGGCTAAGCCCCACACGCGCGCCTCCGCCGCCCGTTGGGCTGTCTTCCAGAATTTTCCTTTTGGTCCCTGAAATGTTTCTTATTTACATTTTGGTCCTGAAAGTTTCGGAGATAACCAAACGTTGCAACTAATCTGACTTCAACAGTCAGAAACGCCCTCCTCTTTCCTATAAATTAAACCCTTCTGTTCAGTTCGAACAGAATATACAGAAACACACACAGATCCTCTCTTCTTTTGAGCAGTCCATTCTATATTTATTTTCTTCGCTAAAATCAATCTTACTTGCTTTGTATTGTTGATTGTTGATGTTTTATCTTGGGAGACTATTGTCCATTACCGTAAAAACATATATATACGGGGCAAATTTGTCTTAAAAACAGAGAGTCATCTCTCGACTCAGCTTTTGTTCTGTTTAACCTTTCTGACACCAACTATACCTACAGAACCCAAATGTAAGAGGTGTGATAGTGGATAGGTTATCGAATGTGTATTATTTCTATTTAAAAAATTTGTAAGGATTAAGTATTTCTCACTGTATATTGTAAACTTGAAAAGTTAGTATTACTATAAAATTAGGAATGTTAAATTTTCTAATAACATCTTTTACCTTACTATTAAAGTTAATGTCTAATTACATTTTTGCAATTTAATGTAATTACAAGTAATATTACTTAACATTTTTTTGTGTGATAAATTGATAGGGAATAATGTGCAACGCGCATTCGTAGTTATATATTGAGTTCATATAGTAACGAGTGTAGTGATACTCCGACCCATTCACTTAAAATTGTCAATTTGTCCTTGAACAAATATCCAAACACCTTAGCTCATATTGAAGGTCTTATACCATAAACCAGGAAGATCTAAGGGTGACGAGGATAAAATGAGAGATGATAGCTATTCCCATATTAGCTACTGGATTACGCATTCAATCATTGAATCACCACTCAAAACAAGTTTAAATTTATGAGAATTTTACTCTGAGGGGATCAGTCCTTTCCAGCGCATACCTATCATAATTTTTAATAGGAAGGAAACCTTTACATGATCATAGGCTCTCCCTTTTTCAACTTCAGTCTCTATCATAATTCGATAATATTTTAATGCCTCATAGGCCTAATGTTGGTTGTTGGTTCTCCTATACCTGGAGGAAGACAGCACAAGCAAAGCAAAGGGCTGGGCGAATGTTACCAAATTCAAAAGGAACACCAGTTTTGAGCATATAACTATTCTCTCAACCAAGAATGCCGCCTTCTTAAAATCTTACCTTACAAAAAAAAAAGAATACCTTCTTCTCTTGTTCTGGCTGTCCTGATCGCCTTATCCCAAATTATCCAAATAACGCAAATTTTGGAACTAAATCTGATTTAGTTTCTCCAAAAGAAATGCACTTTGCAGAGCAAGTGGACCATAAACACTTATACTCAGTTGTTAAACTAAGAACGAACTTATGAAAAAAACCAACAACAACATACCCAGTGAAATCCCATAAAGTGGGATCCAGGGAGAGTAGAGTATGCATAGACCTTACACCTACCTTGGGAGGTAGAGGGGCTGTTTCCGCTAGACCTTCGGCACATGCAACTCAAATCAGTGCAAACAAGCAATGGCAAAATACTAAAAAAAAGTATGATAAAACCATAAAAACTTAAATTAGGGGTAAGCTAAAACTGCCTTACAAGTTTTTACATGGAACCACATATGTTGAGCTCCATCTCCAACATACCAATTGGCATCTGTTTCCCAATATAAGCTACAAGTAGAAGCTCATGTTTTACTTGACTTTCTATTCATTTATTAATATATTTCTCTCTTGTACAATTATGAGGGGGTTATGATATGTCATCCAACAAACTTTTCATTCCTGTTTTCAAGAAAAAAATGATTTTCTTTCTTCAATCAAATTTAAAATAGTCCGATCTTATGAAGAAGTCAAGAACCACCAACTAAGAAAGAAATGCTATTTATCTAAAGCTTGTATAAGATGTAGAACTTGAAGCAAATATCAACTTACTGAGCATCTTCTGCCGAGGTAAAAAACACATCCCCATACTTCTTTGTCGGGAAGTTGGAAACAGGAAGAGGCTCGAGACCATGTAAACCACGCTCCAACTGTACAAGATAAACATACACTATTATTTAACCAAAAAACCAGGATTAGTTATTCGTGAGAAAAAATTGTTCTGCTTCCATTGATAAAGAAGAAGCCAAGCAAAACAGTTACTAAAGGGGATATTTTAGTACAGTTAACAAACTACACATCAAAGACCTAAGTGGCCTACAGGATTGAAATATGTACTGTGCACCAGCTAGACTACTCAACCAATCAAAACTGCAGTCATGATCAGATTAAGTAGGCACTTGGACATATATATTATTAGCAAATCAGTGTTTGTTTTACAATTTTGTCCATTATTTCAACTTCAACTTGAGATAAGAGAATTTGAAGTTGGAAAACTGGTTTGAGAAATATTTCACTCACAAAGTGCGAAAACTTCAACTTTTTTTCAAGTGAAATTTTATCGATGACGAAGCCATGAGTATTGATCGCCAGGCTGTTTCCGATGGACCGACCAAATTTCAGGCTAATCGAAGTTCGTCAACCAAATTCAGGAAAATCAGCATGTACTAATACACACGAAACACAATTTCAACTTGCAAATACTCTTTTTCAGCTTCAACTTCAAATACTCGTTTTGTTTTCAACGACCCAACTTAAATGTAGAAAATCCCAACACGAAAACAGCATACGAAAAAGCAACAAGATGTTGAAATTGTATAAAGAAAGAAAACACCATACAACTTACAATGCTAAGATCAGATCTAGAAGCATATGCAAAAGTCTGCCGCCTTGCATTCAATTGAATTCTTGCACAAATTAGCCTTGTGCACACAAATGCTATGAACATAGTACTAACTGCAAATCCAATCACAGTCATCACCAAATTTGTCCCTGAAGATATCATTTCACCAACTTGTTTTTTCCCAAAATAGCAACTTTACTGTCCACTCCAATAGCTCAAGAAGTGAATTTCCCAAAAAAGTTCAAGTTTTTCTCTGCTCATTCCAATATAAAGCAAATTCTACACTATACCCAAAAAACAACAACTACGACTCAGTCTTAGATAAGTTGGGCTCGACCATATGAATTTCCACTATATCCAAATTCTACACTATATCCAAAAACAACAACAACTATGACTCAGTCTCAGACAAGTTGGGATCGACCATATGAATCCCCACTATACCCAAATTCTACACTATACCCAAACAATAATAACAACTATGGCTCAGTCCCAAACAAGTTGGGGTCGACTATACTCCACTATACCCAAATTTTACAGTATACCCAAATAACAACTATGCCTCCATCCCAACTGTTTGGGTCGACTATATGAATCCCCACTATACCCAAATTCTACACAATACCCAAACAACAACAACTATGCCTCAGTCCCAAACAAGTTGGTGTAGAATATATGAATCCCCACTATACCCAAATTCTACACAATACCCAACTCATATAATCACAAGACAACATAAAATCAATCCCTAATCATCCTCCTTCCCCAGTCTTTCACTTCCAGAAACTATATAAAGAAACCCCTTATAGTACTTTATTCATTTTCTCCTCAAAAATCTAATCTTTTGAACACTTTGAGGAATTTACTTGAAAAATGCAGCCAAGAATATAATCTTCACTTTCAATTTCCAGCAACCCTTTTCAGGATTTTCTTCATACCTCATAAAAATCTAATCTTTATAACACTTGAGTAATTTACTTGAAAAATGCAGCCAAGAATATAATTTTCACTTTTGATTTCCAGGAACCCTTTTCTGGATTTTCTTTATACCTCATAAAAATACCATCTTTATCTTTGTTTTCTATATTTCTGCATGTATATGTACTGGATATTTGAATCTTGAAGACTTGGCATTTTAATTAATCAAAGAAGAGAGTCAGCATGTTTTCTTAATATTGTCATGTGGAGAGAGAAAACAGAGAAAATTAAGAGAGAGAGAGAGAAAAGTGATGTTGGAAGAGAGACAAAGATATTACTATGAGAAAGATAGAGATCTCCATAATCATAGTTGATTAGTGGAGTCAAGTAATTTCACTATTTTTTTTCTCAAGAGTGATTTCACCACTACAATCACAAATTAAAGTAATAAAAAATGTTAAACTATTTATAATTAAATGACAAAAATTTATTCTAAAAGATATATGTCGTGTAGCCTGTTTGTCCAATCTTATTTTTCTTCAAAAATACTTATTTTTTTCAAAAAGTATTTTTTTTTAAAAAAAATTAAGGTATTTGATCAAGCTTTTGAGATAAAATAAGTACTTTTGGGGAGTAATCAAAATTATTTTTCAAAAATTAAAAAAACTAGCTTTTCCCAGAATACTTGTTTGGCCATAGATATTATTCAATTTTTTCTGATTTTTTTTTTTTACTTTTTTCAAAAATTAGTGTATGACCATGAAAATTTCAAATACAACTCAAGTTGTATTTGGAATTTGAAAAATAACTAAAATCTTGTTTTCATCTCTTTTTTTTTTGGTTGTTGCTTTTGTCTTTTAACTTTTTAAATCTTACCCTACATTTTTTATTTTTATAAATTTGATCCAATTTAATTCAGCTGATCGGGAAATGCATACTCGAAGGAAATAGATTGTTCACATAATGTGAGATGATTATATTAGAGAATAACTATTACTACTAGTGTTGTTGATTTTTAGTTATGTAGCTCGTATGCATCAGTGAACAAGCTCATGTTTGTAATTAATGACGATATATGTTGAAGATGCGAATAATTGTAAAATTATTTATATCATCATATTAAAGAAAATCTATATAAATCATGTTTAATGTAATAGAAAGTGATCAATGAGCAACGTTTTACGCACTAGTTATGTTTATTAAGTTTTTGGGTGATTTTGCTAGTTTTTTAAAAATGGGGTATAAATCATATTTCATATATTAAAAAAAAGTACATTCCAACAACCAAATATTATTTGCAAAATTATGGCCACACACAACTCCAACTTCAAAATTTCAAAAAAGTATTTTTTTTTTTGTTTCTATAGTCAAACGCCTACTTAAAAACACCTTTTAAACGCTTGACCAAACACTTTTTAAACGCTTGGCAGTTGTATTTAGAATTTGAAAAACATCTAAAACTTTGTTTTCACTTTCAATACAACAAACAACTAAATATTCTTTGGAAAAACTATAACCAAACACAACTTCATCTTCAATTCCAACTCCAACTTCAAAATTTCAAATAAAGTAAAAAAAAATTAGTTTTCATGGCCAAACGCCTACTAGATATTATTTGCAAAAACTATAACTAAACACAACTCTATCTTCAACTCCAACTTTAAAATTATTAACAAAGTGAAAAATATTTAATTTTTATGGCCAAATACCTAATTAATATCATATCAGCCATTGTTGCGCAAAAAGGAAAAAAGATCCAGGTGAAAATTAGGCATGTTTTCTTATTTTCTCAATTCCTTTTTCAGCTTCATTTTGGTTAGTTAATTGCATGATGTTAGGATTTATGATTATGCATTCACTAATTTGATACAAAGTTAATAAAAAAAAAACTTATAGAAAGTATTACTATATCTATTAGCCATGATCAATTTGTTGTTATTATTGTTACACTTGAATCAATAGGTTCAATGGAGTACAACAATAACATATCCAGTAAAATCTCATAACGTGGGTCTGGGGTGAGTAGAGTGTACGTTGACCATCAAGGTAGGGAGACTGTTTCCGAAAGACACTCAGCTCAAGAGAAAACATAAAAAATGTCAGATAAGAATATGAAATTCAAAGCAGTATGAAAATGAAATTAATGAAAGCGATTAAGTCATGATAAAGTAGTTTGAAAAAAGAACAACAACTTCCACAAATAAAATAGGATAATTGAAGTACAAAAAATATCAGATAGTATCAGAAATCAAAGCACACTAAACTATAGAGCAATATTGCGACTACTAATATGAAAGGATAAGCGAGACTACCTACTAGCCTTCTACCTTAATCTGAAACCTCAATAACCTTCTATTTAAGATCATGTCATCGATAAATAGTAATTGTGTCATTTCATGTCTAATCAACTCTCCCAATAGAGCTGACCGTACGTATTATTGAGCCTCAATTAATAATTAAATAATTTTTATTGTACAAGTGTCACCATTACATGAGGCATATTTTATTTATCCTTTCCATTTCCTATTGATTATTGGGACAGTGTTCTCCCACTCTTAATCAGAATTTTGAATTTGAATTTTAAAAATAACAAGCTTTCATGAATAAACTTAGAAACTTTGAATTTAAATTTTAAAAATAAAAGGCTTTCATGAAAAAACTTATTTCACCTTTGATGACTCGTAATTTCGACTCGGATTAATAGGATCAAAAAATTTCGAATAGCGGATGATTAACAAGAAGACTATTTACTTATTTTTTATTCTGATACTCTCATCAATAATGGTCTTTATTATAATGTGATTTCAAGATTCTTCTCGTGCTGATATAACTGTCTTCTACCCACAAGCATTAAAAAGTATACCGACTCTTTCATAAATTATTCATGCATTAAATATTTAGTCAATATATTTTATTAACTGCACTTAGATATTCTTGAGAAATCGTAGAGCAACAAAACCAACATACCTACTTTATTTTTCACAAGTGAAGTATGAGAATGATAGTATATACACAGACCTTATCTTTATGTAATGTAATTTTAATTAGAAGACATATTGTATGAATCGGAAGTAGTATTACAATAAATTCACCTATTTCCAAGTATTACATTAGAATGGGTTCATTCGAACAAATTAATAATTTCAACGCGAAATAGAATTTTATATGAATACTTTTAAATAATTGATTCTGAATCCGTATTACAAATATAATGAATTTAGTGCTAAGAACCTTAAAGATCTAATCGATCAAATTAAAATCATAAATCCGCCTCTACTTATTCCATCCCTAGCTTATTCCGGTCCTATTATCCTAACAATTGTTGACAAATCTTAAGCTTAATGCACTCGCTTGGCATTTAGCAGGTGTCAATATATGCAATCTGAAATTTAAAACAACAAAAAAGGAACTAATAATTGTGAAAGAACACGTCTTCGTTGCATCTAAAGATTTTCGTGACACATCAATAAAAAAGTTGAAATATTTTGGGAATCTGCTTGCTCATTTTCTTCTTTTAAAAAACTCACTGCCAAGAGAATAAGTACATGATTCTTGTTTTAAGTAAGGAAAAAGGTCACATAAAAAAATTTCAGTATAGATTAAATACTTTGCTTCTCCAAATAGTCACATGCCCATGTAGCTTTTTTAATCCTTTTTTATTTATTTATTTAAAGGTAGTGAGCCCTGGACAAGCTATCAAAAGCTGTAGTCCATTTCATGAATTGTTTACATTCTCTATATACTTGTTTTTTTGTTGTTGTTAATTATGAATTGGCTGACGTTATTTAGCTTAAACCTAGTGCACTTTTTGGACTGGTAATCCAATAATTAGGAATATGAATCCAGATGATTTTGTCTGGAATTTATCCATTTAATATATAGGAACCAATGCATGTGATCTGAAATGATGGATCCTCTTCCACATTTTGAGTTGTTAATACATTCCAGTTGATTCTAAATATTAGTCGTTTTAACAAATTGATTATTAAATTATTTGACATTTTCAACTAATTTAGAAGTGAAAGAAATAATCCTTTTATTATTTTTATTAATGAATGATATATATATAATTTATAATTTTAATAATATGTAAAATCTTATTCTTATTCTACTCCCAAAACCCTATTCAATTTGTACAAGACTTCTACAATTATGGTAAGTGTACAATGCTAATTAATTATAAATAATATGGTACAAAAATAGTCTCCAAATCGTGATATACTTACCATGTATATCACGGACGTATATCACGTTATATTATTTATCACACTCCTGCAGTCATAGCGGGCGGGCTTCGTACGCTGAGACTGTTCCTAAAATCTTCAAATAGAACCGAAAGAAGACCCTTCGTAAAGATGTTCGCAATTTGATACCTGTAAGGGACATGGCAGACACGTACTTGTGCACGAGCTACCTTTTCGCGAACAAAGTGTATATCCATCTCGATGTGTTTAGTGCGATGGTGTTGAACCAGATTACCAGAAATATAGATGACACTAACATTATCACAATAAACTAAGGTAGCTTTATGAATGGGACAATGAAGTTCTAAGAGAAGATTACGTAACCAACATGATTCAGAGACCACATTTGGCTACCCCTCGATACTCGGCCTCCGCACTAGAGCGTGATAAAGTAGAATGTCGCGAATAGGGATGGCAACGGATCGGATCTGGATCGGATCCTACTAGATCCAGATCCAAATCTGTTTTTCATACATGGATCCAGATCCATCGGGTCCATAAAAATCATATCCAAATCCGGATCCATAGGATCCACCGGGTCCACGGATCGGATCTGAATCCACATGTAAAAAATTCTGCGTTGAACAATGACAATAGTTGTGAAAAATGATGACTAGTATTTCCACAATGTAGAACTTGCATGTGCTTGAAATCTTCACAAATGAAGTGAATATAATTTTAACTACTTGTCTATGGAGATGTTAGTCATTCACTAATATAACATTGATTTTATTATCGAAGCAACCTCTTTATTTTTTGGTTTTTGAGTTAAGGCGGGATAAATTAAACTTGTTTTGAGAATTAAACTTGCAAGGATGTGCTTAACAATTTTAAGAAAATACTTATAAAATTACATTCTAGGTTATGAATATATTTAATAAAAAACGGATCAACGGGTCGGATCTGGGACCGGATACGGATCTCAAATACAAGATCCAGATCCGTCAGAAACGGATCCGGGTCCGATCCGGATCCGTCGGGTCCAAATTTTGAAGATCCATATCCTATAAAATGGATCTGGATCCACCGGATCCGGACCGGGTCCAGGATCCACTGCCATCTCTAGTCGCTTCGCAGACCAGGAGACCAAGTTAGTACCAAAAAACATACAATAGCCAGACGTGTAGCGTCTGGTATCTGGACAACCACCCCAATCAACACCTGTATACGAGACAAGTGTAGAAGCCGACGACAGTTAAAATTCAAGCCATAGTCAAGTGTTCCCTGGATATAGCGATTAATGCATTTGAGCACATTCATGTGCTCAACCCTAGGATCATGCATAAACAAACATACATGTTGTATGGCATATGTAATATCCGGTCTCGTGAAAGCAAGATACTGAATAACTCTAGCCAGACTATGATAGTGGGTAGGATCCTCATAAGGTGACCCAGCCGCAACACCCAACTTGGATTTAGTATCAACATGAGTGGAAGTAGACTTACACGAGGACATACCAGCCATCTCAATTATCTCTGCGGCATACTTCCGTTGTGATAAGAATAACTCACCTGTATGACGAGTGACAACAATCCCCAAGAAGTAACTCAAGGGCCCCAAGTCTTTCATAGCAAACTCAGAACTGAGCAGTGTTATGATAGACTTGCGCAAAGCATCAGACGAGGCCGTCAAGATAATATCATCCACTTAAAATAGAATATAAGCCAGGGAAGTACCACGGCGATATATGCATAATGAATTATCAGACATGTTGTGAGAAAACCTAATAGATGAAACAAAGTCTGCAAATCTCTTATACCAAGCCTGTGGGGCCTGCTTAAGTCCATACAAGGACTTCTTCAATAAACAGATGTTATGAGGATATTTGGGGTCTCAAAAACCCAAGGGATGATGCATATAAACGGTCTCCTTAAGATCACCATGTAAGAAAGCATTCTTAACATCTAACTAATGAATGAGCCATGTCTTAGAAAGAGACAGACTGAGAACAATGCGAATGGTAGCTGGTTTGACCACCAGACTAAATGTCTCACCACAATCCACGCCAACATGCTGAGTTTTACCATCACCTATAAGACGAGCCTTATGCCTCGCAAAAGATTTGCTAGAATTATCCTTATCAGTAAAAATCCACATAGACCGAATAATATTAACACTAGAAGGACGGGGCACCAACTTTCATATCTTATTTTCAATAAGAGCATTATATTCATCGTTCATAGCCAATTTACAATTTGGGTCATTTAATGCAGACACTGGGTTATGGGGTAGGGGGGATTTTAGAACATTAGAATAAGATTAAAATGTCTCTTCAGTTTAAAAATACCCCTTTGACTATGAGTAACAGACCCTTTACTCGAGGTGGAAACAGGTGGATCTGGGGTGAAATCTGGAACAATGACGGACTGGCCAGCAAGCTATGGGCCTGCTGGTCCAACTCGAGAAACAATAACTTGATTGGGACTGAATTGGGACTGGGCTGGGACGTGTAACTGGGCAGGCGGCCCACTGGAGGCAGAAGTAGTTTTGGTATTGGGTTGGGCAACCGACCCAATAGCTGAAACTGGGGCAGAACCAGTGGGTTGTAGAGGGTCATTGGAGCGGCCCAATAACTGGTGCACGATGTACAGGGAGACGTCGTCATGCAAAAAATTATACGAACTAGGTACGAGACTACTCACATTAGCAAACGGAAATTGGGTTTCATAAAAAATTACATAGCGACTAATGATGATTTTATTAGATGATAAATCAAAACATTTATAACCACAATGATTAGATGGATAACCCAAAAACACACAAGCGGTAGAATGGGTTTGAAGTTTGTTAATAGTAGTTGACGGAAAAAGTGGATAACATAAACATCCAAAGACCTTAAGATGGGAATACGAAGGATTGTTGTTATAAAGGACTTTAAGAGGAGACACATTTGCCAACCCTTTGGTAGGAAGTATGTTAAGAAGATAGGTAGCCATTTGTAGAGCATGATGCCAAAAGGATGGGGGTACGGAAGTATGGACCAATAAAGTTCGGACAGTATTATTAATGGTACGGATTTTTCGTTCGCCTTTCCCATTTTGTGAAGACGTATGAGGACAAGAGAAATGAAAAACTATGCCATTATTTGCACAAAATTCCCGAAATAATCCATTATCATATTCTTTGTCATTATCACATTGAATGTTTTTGATTTCTCATTTGAATTGGGTATGGATGAATGCTCGAAATTTTAAGAAGGTGGAAAAAACTTGAGATTTTTTCGCTAATGGAAAAGACCACAAAAAATTAGAATAATCATCCAAAAATAAAACATAATAACTGTCGCGCCCATTTTTAACCCGACCCCCCGCGAAGGGGTCGGAGCAGAGCACAGACTTATTCCGGTGATTCCTGGGTAAAATGAATTGAGGAGTCGCCACCTAATTATTTTTACGGTGAATTAGGACACCTGAATATTAACTAAATGCTGCAAAGTAAACTCCGATTTTAAGGTCTGCGAAACTAGTGAGATTCTAGGTAAGGGTTCTTTATTATCCTAAAGGGAAGGGGTTAGACATCCTTTAAGATCCGCTAACTTGCGGTTATCCGATCAAACCCAAGTTAATTATTGTACTAAAAATGCATGTTTTAAAAATATAATAGGTTAAAAAAATGTTTGCAAATACTTAGTAAATGATGCATTTTAAAAAGAAAGATATACGTCGAGTTTGGAAAATATGCATTTTGTAACAATTTGATATTAAAAAATAAATTATTTATAATGCCAAAGAAGTAAAATTTTGGAAATCATTGAATTGAAAATTGACAAGATAAACTTATTCGTACGATTTAATAAAGCGAATAAAGATGACCAAAGTTGTTTTGAAAATCTTGAATAAGCGTGACGAGCCTAAAATAAATAACTAGCGGAGGGTTTCTAAGTTTTAGACTACCATATTAATCCTAAGTTTGCCTTTCTAATCAGTTCAATAATTTACATAAGTGCAATAAATAATTATTACAATACTGAGCGAGATAAAGCTGGATTAAAAAGGACAAATAAATAAACTCCGAGGAGTATGTGCCTTTGTTTACTTTATCCCCTGCAAGCTATCAAGAACAAACGGTTAGAAACAGTTAAATACAAATAAATTCGAATCCGTGTCCAAAACAATAAATGTTTTGATCACGGAGGGCTCAGACTTAAATTTTGAAAAGACCATCCCAATCACGTCGTGGCTGCAAACATATGACTCAATGATTATTTTGATTGCCTCACCTACTAAACGTGTTGGTCTCTCGGATGAAATAAGAAAAGATCACTATAATCACGTCGTGGCTGCGAATATATAACTTGTTGGTTATTTTAGTCACCTCGCCTACTAAACATGTTGATCTCGGATGAAATAAAAAGGTTTAAGCCTCATCCTTGCCCAGAAGTTATATTTTCGTCTTTACAACTGTAGAGGCCTCAAAATCGACGGATATTTTTTATCGGCTAGTGTAGTATCGTGTTCAAATCAGTAAAATTTAATCAAAGCGGTAAGCAGAAAAATAGAGAATAGAGACACGGTATTTGTTAAAAAAAAATAGTAAAACAGTAAGATATCCGTTGCACGGATGTTTAAAACAGTAAATTGAAAAACAAAGAATCAAATCGAGTAATGAACGAAACAAAAGCGATTACCCGAACAGCGCGGTATTTGTTTAAAACAAGAAAAAAAAGAAAACAAGAAGATGTCCGTTGCTCGGATACTTAAAATAGTGCTGAAAAGCAGAGAAAACGAAAGAAAAGCGCGGCCTCGAATTCAATTTCATCGGCCTTAATGCGGTATTTATTCAAAGCAGTAAAATAAACAACATAGCCGCATACAATAGTAAGTAATTAAATGTCTGACCCGGATCATGAATAGTGACCCGAATGAAACAAAACTAGTTCGAAAACAGACCGGGATCGAATCAAAATTCGATTTTTCAAATAACCAGCAACATGATGTGAAAAATGCCATAATCTGGAAATACACCAAAAACGGGTCGACCCGACCCGAATCAGAAATTCAAACCCGAAATCAAATATTTTCACCAATTCAGATAACCAACATACAAGAATATGAAATGCAAGAATTCTGGAAAATATTACCCAAACCGGGTCGACCTGACCCGGGTCAGTGACCCGACCCGAAATCCGTGTCAAACCCGAATCAGATTTTTGCACCAATTTCAGATAACCAACATGCAAAAATGCGAAATGCAATAATTCTGAAAAAATACCCAATTCGGGTCGACCCGGATCGGATCGACCCGACCCGAAATCAGTGAAGAACAACAAAAAATGCAAGCAGATTTTTTTGGATTCGATTTACAAAACTGAATAGAAGTATTTAAAACCCAAGTTCAAGAACGAAACTCACCTCTTTTCTTTCGAATCTTGACCTATTTTTCGGACTTGTATCTTGAACAACAAAGAAGGCAAATATTTTAAAATCAAGAACACAACAAATATTTTTTGTATATATGGAATAGTCTTCCGAAAATCCCCCTTTTAAATGAAGAACAAAGGGGGTATTTATAGGTGTATTCGCACCCCTCAACGTTCAAGGATGAGTTCGAATTTCAAAATAAAGGAGCCAAAACCGCGGATTTGAGGGGCATGTATTGCGGATTTTGTGGGTATGGGTCGAAGGGTTTGGTGGTGTCAGCGTAACAGAGGGGGGTTGGTGGCGGCAAGGGGTGAGGTGACCGGCGACGTGGGGTCGCCGGTATGGGGGTGTGGGGTCGCGGCGGCTGATTGAGGTTTGAAGAGAAAGGGTTTGATTTTTTTGGTTTTGGTTTTAAGGTTTAAAGGAATAAAAGGGATGGGTTTTGGGCTTCGGGTGGACCGGTTCGGTTTGGGGTGTGGGCCGACCGGTTGGGCTTGGCCGAAAAATGGGGTAAGGGAAATAAAGGGTGAGGGTTGTTGGGCCTGGTCGAAATGGGTTTTAGTTTGGGGTAGAATTGTTTTGGGTTGAGAAATAAGAAAATGAGTTATGGGTTTAAAACATAAAAGGGGTTTAAATATTAAAAAATGCATTGAAGAAAAAATGTAAATTATAAAAAATAAGAATATAACGATGTGATAATAATAAAAAATATAATATTTGCGATATGCTTAATGCTTGATAAAAAATGGAAATGCGATGCCATTTTGCGAAAATAAATAATATAGAATATTATGGATAAAACTATGATTATGATAAAAATGCAAATGACAGTAAAAAATGCGAATAATAATAATAATAAGAGCATAATAATATATATATATATATATATATACGCGTGTATGTATATAGATTAAAATTGTTTTGGGGTGTTAAAAATATTTAAAATTGCAAATAAATTGGAAAAGACGGGACAAAATTGGGTGTCAACAGATGCCCCTCTTTGGCCGGAGATGATGAAAGAGTTTTCGGACAAAGAAGTTGACTGAGTAGTCGATTTTGTTCTGATCTTCGGGCTTTGAACGAAGAGTAGGGATGCGTGGGATGAAATAGAATCCCGAGAGGGGTTTGCAAAAGATGGCGCAGATTCAAGCAGCATTGCCCCAGTGTCGAGTTATGATGACACTGGTTTCAAATGTGATGAAATACTCGGGAAGGGTGGAACAACGTTCGAAGTACTTCCCCGATGCAGATGACGATGTCATAGCATATGCGTAATGGGATGACGTCGTTGCTTAGATGTTATGCAGATGGCGCTGATGCATAGGCGTGATTTAAATTAAAATACCTGCATTAGCAGGTGGGCGCCTGACTGAAATTAAATACCCGCATTATGAGGTGGGCGCATGAAATGTCATCGTTGTGTCGACGTAATATTGTTGATGCTGTAGAGGATAGCAGTTGAACTGAAGATGTCGTTGTATGGACGTTGCTGATGTCGTCGTTGTATGGACGTTGCAGATGTCATCGTTGTATGGACGTTGTTGATGTCGTCGTTGTATGGACGTTGCAGATGTCATCGTTGTATGGACGTTGTTGATGTCGTCGTTGTATGGACATTGCTGATGTCGTCGTTGTATGGACGTTGCAGATGTCGTCGTTGTAAGGACGTTGCAGATGCCGTCGTTGTATGGACGTTGCAGATGCCGTCGTTGTATGGACGTTGCAGATGCCGTCGTTGTATGGACGTTGCAGATGTCATCGTTGTATGGACGTTGCAGATGTCGTCGTTGTATGGACGTTGCAGATGTCGTCGTTGTATGGACGTTGCTGATGTCATCGTTGTATGGACGTTGCTGATGTCGTCGTTGTATGGATATTGTTGATGTCGTCGTTGTATGGACATTGCAGATGTCATCGTTGTATGGACGTCGCAGATGTCGTCGTTGTATGGACGTTGCAGATGTCGTCGTTGTATGGACGTCGTTGATGTCGTCGTTGTATGAACGTTGCTGATGTCGTCGTTGTATGGACGTTGCAGATGTCGTCGTTGTATGGACGTTGCAGATGTCATCGTTGTATGGACGTTGCAGATGTCGTCGTTGTATGGACGTTGCAGATGTCGTCGTTGTATGGACGTTATGCTGATGTCGTCGTTGTATAGACGTTGCTGTTTGTGACCTGTATCCAAAGAAAGCTTGTGAGTTTTGGGGGGGTCGATTCGTATTGACTTTTGTAGCTTTGGCCCTTGATACTTGGATGTCTTACGGATTCGGACCTGTAGCCCCTGCCTGGTTCCCAGTCTTGGCTAACTGTTAAAGAAAATATTTGTTGAAAATAATTGTGCTTTAAGAAAGTATGCAAATCGATAAAATTCTAGTTGAATCCTAATGAAAATATTTGTTGAAAATAATTTGCTTGTATAAAAAATATATGCATATATGTAAACGTCTGTCGAGCAGCGACATGCGGTGAAACAAAGCAAACGTCTTATCCAAAATCCTTCTTCTGGCTGAAGACTTAGTTTGCCGATGCTTTTCCATGTTTATAGGCGTCCTCTGGCAACGATCCCTAAAAAAAATGCCCCAGTTTTCGATATGTGAGGATGACGAACTTTCGAACTGGACCAAGTCGAGTCTTGTGTGGGTTGCTTGCCTGTCCCATCAGGGTGATCAGATGGGTGCATGTTGTCATATGTGAGATAAAGGAGAAAAGATTTCCTAATGGTGGGACCGAAGCCGATTTAGGCCGCCTACGTATCCCCATGAGGGAATCAGGTCATAACGTAGTTCATTACAAGCAAAGGGGATTGTAAGGGATCTTCTAAAAGTGGGACCGAAGCCGACATGGCCGCCCACGTATCCCGCCGAGGGAATCAGGTCATGACGTAGTTCATGTTACAATCAAATGGGATTTTATGTCTTGAAGAGACGAAACCCTATGTGGGTTCTATGCGTATCCCGCCGAGGGAGCGCAACTTTTACATCACTGAAAAGGAATTACATGGAGAATAATAAACCCTAGATATAGTATCTCTTTACTGCATCTGCATTGATAGGTTTTGGCCACACTTCGCGGTCCATCTCAGCCAAGATTAACGCTCCTCCAGGTAACACACGGTGAACCGTGTAAGGCCCTTGCCAGTTAGGTGCGAATTTTCCTTTAGCTTCATTTTGGTGTGGGAATATGCGTTTCAACACCAGCTGCCTTGGTTTGAACATCCTTGGTCTCACCTTCTTGTTGAAAGCTCTAGCCATCCTGTTTTGATATAGTTGTCCGTGACAGACTGCGTTCATTCGCTTTTCATCAATCAACATCAATTGCTCGTACCGATTCTGTGTCCACTTGGCCTCATTGGACTCGGCCTCTTGGATAATTCTTAAGGACGGTATTTCTACCTCTGCCGGCAACACAACTTCCGTTCCATAGACCAGAAGGTACGGGGTTGCCCCAGTAGAAATCCTGATTGTAGTGCGATATCCCAACAGGGCATAGGGCAAATGCTCGTGCCAGTGCTTGTAATTATCAATCATTTTTCGTAGTATTCTCTTGATGTTTTTGTTGGCTGCTTCGACTGCTCCATTCATCTGAGGTCGGTATGGAGTGGAATTGCGGTGAATGATCTTGAACTTCTCACATGTCTCATGCATCAAACCGCTATTGAGGTTGGCTCCATTGTCTGTTACAATCGACTCAGGGATTCCAAATCGACAGATGATGTTATTGCGAACAAAGTCGACCACCACCTTCTTTGTCACTGACTTGTATGATGATACTTCTACCCATTTCGTGAAATAATCAATTGCTACTAACCAATAACATCCATGCCCCAAGCTGCAAATGGCCAAGGAGAACTCATCACATTGAGTTCGTTCGGAGACACTCGGATTAAATCGCAGTGAATCTGGCACTGGTGGCATTTTTGCACAAAGTGAATGCAATCTGTTTCCATGGTCATCCAAAAATACCCTGCTCTCAGAGTCTTTTTTGCTAAAGTGAAACCATTCATATGAGGCCCGCACGTGCCCCCGTGTATCTCTTCAATCAGGTTGCTCGCTTCTTGGGCGTCAACACATCTTAACAAACCTAATTCGGGAGTCCTTTGATAAAGAATTTCTCCGTTTAGGAAGAAATGGTTTGCTAACCTCCGAAGTGTCTTCTTTTGAGTGTTGGTTATGTCTTTTGGATATTCGTCTGCCTTGAGATAGCTCTTAATGTCATGGTACCAGGGCTTTCCATCTGGCTCTTTGTCTACGTGGAAACAGTAGGCTGGTTGGTCCAACAAATCCACCTTGATAGGATAAATGTAATTCTTATCTGGATGTTGAATCATGGAGGACAGAGTTGCCAAAGCATCCGCAAATTCATTCTGTGTTCGTGGGATATGCTTGAATTCTATCTCCCTGAACTTTTTGCACAACTCCTTCACACAATGCAGGTATGGAAGTATCTTCATGTTCCTAGTGGCCCATTCGCCCTGCACTTGATGGATCAATAGGTCTGAATTGCTGATAACTAATAATTCTTGCACGTTCATGTCAATAGCCATTCTGAGTCCAAGTATACATGCTTCGTACTCTGCTATATTGTTGGTGCATGGGAATCTGAGTTTTGCCGAAATTGGGTAGTGTTGACCTGATTCTGAAACCAAGACCGCTCCGATACCAACACCTTTAAAGTTTGCAGCTCCGTCGAAGAACATCCTCCAACCCGGATATGCTTCTGAGATATCTTCCCCAATAACCAATACTTCCTCGTCCGGAAAATAAGTCCGAAGAGGGATGTATTTTTCATCCACGGGGTTTTCGGCAAGATGATCAGCTAGTGCTTGTCCTTTGATGGCCTTCTGGGTGACGTATATGATGTCGAACTCGCTTAGCAGGATTTGCCATTTTGCTAGCTTACCAGTAGGCATGGGCTTCTGAAGGATGTACTTGAGCGGGTCCATTCTAGAGATGAGATAGGTGGTATACGCTGACAGGTAATGTTTAAACTTTTGAGCGACCCAAGTTAAAGCGCAACAAGTGCGTTCTAGCAAAGTATATAGGGCTTCATAAGGTGTGAACTTCTTGCTCAAGTAGTATATAGCTTGCTCCTTTCTTCCTGTTTCATCGTGTTGCCCCAGTACGTATCCAAATGCATTTTCCAACACTGACAGATATAGTAACAAAGGCCTTCCAGGTTCTGGAGGTACCAAAATTGGTGGATTAGACAGATATTCCTTGATTCTGTCAAAAGCATGTTGGCAATCTGCTGTCCAATTGGTAGCAGCATCCTTCTTCAGTAATTTGAATATTGGTTCACATATTACCGCCGACTGTGCTATGAACCTGCTGATGTAATTGAGACGTCCGAGAAAACTCATCACGTCCTTTCGGGTCTTCGGATGAGGCAAGTCTTGAATAGCTTTTATCTTCGAAGGGTCCAATTCAATGCCCCTTCTACTCACGATGAAACCCAACAACTTCCCAGCTTGGACCCCAAATGCACATTTTGCGGGATTCAACTTCAGGTTGTACCGCCTCAGCCGGTCAAAGAATTTCTTCAAGTCTGACAAATGATCTGAAGCCTTTCGTGACTTGATGATGATGTCATCCACGTATACTTCGATTTCTTTATGGATCATATCATGAAAAATAGTAGTCATGGCTCTCATGTAAGTGGCCCCTGCGTTCTTGAGTCCGAATGGCATCACTCGGTAATAGTATACCCCCCAAGGTGTGGTGAACGCTGTCTTTTTCGCATCTTCCTCGTCCATCAGGATTTGGTGGTACCCAGCAAAGCAATCAACAAATGACTGTCACTCATGCTTCGCACAATTATCAATGAGTATGTGAATATTTGGGAGAGGGAAATCATCTTTCGGGCTAGCCTTGTTGAGATCCCGATAATCCACGCACACCCGTATTTTTCCATCTTTCTTCGGCACAGGTACAATGTTGGCCAGCCAAGTGGGGTATCTTGTGACTCGAATGACCTTTGCATCGAATTGTTTGGACACCTCCTCCTTGACCTTTAAACTCAAATCAGGCTTGATCTTCCTTGGCTTTTATTTTACCGGAGGGCAGGAGGGATCAATAGGCAATTTATGCGAAACAATATCTGTGCTCAGACCTGGCATATCGTCATAAGACCAAGCAAATATGTCTATATATTGTCTCAAAAGATCCGTCAGTTCTTTCTTTTGTGCGATGCTCAAATGGACGTTGATCCTTGTTTCTTTCTCATGTTTTGCATCCCCCAGATTTACTGCCTCTGTTTCCTCCAGATTTGGCTTTGGCTTATTTTCAAAATGGTCCAATCTTTCTGTCAATTCTTCCGGCTGCGAGTCTTCTTCATATTCTTCGAAGTCCAGTTCGTTGTTTGAATTTTGTTTGCTTGTTTCGCTGCATGTCGCATTCACATTATCGACAGATTTAGTAGTTTGTAAGCTGAAAGAGAGAATAAAATTTATGCAATGTCAAGAAATTTTAAGAATAACAAAAGTGTAATGGATTTGTCAGTTAGGTTTTCAAAAGATGGAGGCAAAACATGTTAAATGCATAAATGAGATTCAGGCCTCAATCTGAATCGCGTTGTTTCATTAAATTTTAGTACAAATTCTACCAAGCTTCCCGGAGAAACAGGGCCGGGGCACAAGTCCAATTTTCCAGGACTTCTCCTTGTTTTGCATCCCAAATGGTCGGGTCTTCAGCATGATCTTTCAAAACTACATTACATTCCGCTCCTTCTCTGGTAACGAAAAGATTTTTGAGTCCCTCCACTATGTTGTCTATGCTGTCCTCTTTGGCAGTGTATACTTTGACGAATGAGTGATCCAGAGGCGGAGCAGGCCTAGGCAAGAAAGTGTCTTCCTTCCTTTTTGGACCAACCGAAAATGCTTCTTCAGGGTTAGGCTTATACCCAAGGCCGAAAGTGTCTTTCTTTCCAGGCAACTGAACAGGTTCTGTGATCCCCTTTAAGCTTGAACCGAGACCTTGGCCGGGTTCGAAACCATTTTTTAGCATTTCTCGGGCGACCATTGTAAGAGCACGGGGTATTTGTAATTGTTTAGCCTTGGCTACACCCCTAATTTTATTTAGATGGAAAACAGATCCACCCAGTCCTTTCGTACTTTCCACGACAGGAATTGGGTCTCCAACATTTATGGGGTTGCTCCCATCTCCATGAATCACGACCTCGTGATGGTTCCAGATGAATTTCAGACTCTGGTGCAAAGTGGAAGCAACTGCACCGGCCATGTGGATCCAAGGTCTTCCAATCAACAAATTGTAGCATGGGGATATATCCGGTACCTGAAACTCCACCCTGAACTCCGCGGGTCCCATTTCCAATGTTAGATCAATTTCTCCTATGACGCCTCTTTGGGCTCCGTCGAAGCCTTTAACCCTGATATGACTTTCACGGAGCTTGCCGATGCTGACCCCAAATGCTTGAAGAGTCGACACAGGACAAATATTGACAGCCGAACCTCCGTCGATCAAAACTCTGGAAATGAACTTATGCATGCTCTTGACAATTATGTTCAGCGCCCTGTTGTGCCCCAAACCTTCAACTGGCAGCTCGTTGTCGTGGAAGGAGATCTTGTGAGCTTCTAGAACTTGCCCGATCAAGGATGATAGGTTCTCGTCAGTGGTATCCGCCGGAACATAAGCTTCCTTCAATACCTCTAGCAGAGCACTCCGATGGGTTGCGGAATGCGTCAACAATGACAACAAAGAGATTTGTGATGGTGTCTTCTTTAATTGATCTATGACGGAATACTCTTTAGTTGGCATTTTCCTCCAGAATTCTTCCACCTCAGCCTCTGTTACAAGTTTCTTTCGAGGTGCTTCTCGGGCTATTTCTGCAGGTGCGTAACATCGCCCAGATCTCGTCATGCCTGCGACGGCGACTTCTATGACTTGTTTCTCTTTTCCTTTACCTTCTCCAGCCGAATGGTGCCACTTTGGTACTAAGACCGAGAATCTTGGCTTTGCAGAAGCCACTTCTACTTCAAATGGAGCCTTTATCTAGGCTGCGATCATAGGGGTAATGGGAGCGGAAGATTCAATTTTCTCTTCTTTTTGGACTGGCATGATGGTCCCCTCTAAATTGCATTCTTCATCGATGGTAATCAAGTTCACACCAGCACGGTCATGATTTGGTAGGGGGTTGTTGTGCACATTGGGGGAGGCTTCCTTTAGTTGAATGATTCCGTCATTTATTAGAGCCTCGATCTTATTCTTGAGAGCATAGCAGTTTTCAGTGTCATGCCCGGGGGTTCCGGAGTGGTATGCGCATCACTTGGTCTCGTCATACCATTTTGGGATGGGGTTGGGGATTTTTCCGGGTATTGGCTGGAGTATCCCTGCGGTTCTCAACCTTTCAAACAGCTAGGGTAAAGGTTCGGCCAAAGGTGTATAAGTTTTGGTTTTTCTTTCGTGGCTTGTGTTGGATCTGTGTGCATTTGGCATTTGGTTTTGTGGTTGTATTGAGTATGTAGGTCGATATTGCGGGGGATAAGTGGGCTCTCGGGGTGCGTTGTAGATTGGGTGGGTATGGTAAGCAGGGTATGGAGCAGGTGAGTCTTGGTAATAACGCGGATGGCTTTGGTTGCTTTGGTTGTAATAGAAAGATTGGGGTGGTGGGTTTTGGTAGGTTGAAAACTGGTTTGGCCTACGCTCATGGGTGGTCATGACAGAGGATATTACATATTTCTTCTTCTGTGCGACTCCCCCGAATGAATTCGACTGGATTGCTTTACTTGTCGCTTGCAATGCGGCCAAGTTGGTGATTCTCCCTGTTTTAATTCCTTCCTCCACAAAGTCCCCCATTCTCACGACCTCTGAATAACTCTGCCCTATGACGCTTATCAATCTTTCATAATATGTTGCGTCTTTTAGGGACTGTACGAATAAAGTGGTCATTTCACTCTCGGCCATCGGAGGTTGAACCTTGGTTGCCTCTGCTCTCCATCTCATAGCATACTCTCTGAAGGTTTCAGTTGTTTTCCGCTCTAGCTTCATCAAGTAAAATCTATCTGGGACGGCGTCGGTGTTGAACCTGAATCTATCAACAAAATCTTGCGCCATTGCGCTCCAACTGTACCACTTTCGCGGGTCCTGGCTGGTATACCAATTAAGTGCCTCTCCTGTCAGACTCCTGATGAATAATTTCATTATGATAGCTTGATCCTTCCCCACTCCTACCAGCTTGTCGCAGTATGACCTTAAGTGGGCACGGGGATTCCCCTTTCCATCAAGCATGTCGAATTTCGGCACCTTGTATCCGGCCGGCAGTTCCATATCAGGGTGCATACATAGATCTTCATACTCCAGCCTTTCATGGTCCTTGCTCGTTTGGATACTCCGGAATGCTGCCTTCAAGCTGAGGATTTCTTTTGCCAAATTTTCGTCAATCTTTGCTCTAGCCCGCTTCTCCATTTCTTCGTACTGATCACTTTCTACGGGAGGTGTGTTTGGTGCTGGGATAACAAAAGGTTGAGCCTCCGCTACATATACTGGCGGCACATATTGCATGTTGTGATTAGCGATATGTCCCACTGGTATATCCTGGGTAGCCCGGCAGTTTGGGATAAGTTGAGCAGTTTGGATAGGTGGAGGTTGAGCCATATATGGAGCTGTGAGGGGTGATGGATCATTTTGATGCGGGTTATTTTGTGGATTGATGGGACGAGGATCAGTATGTTGCGGGTTATTTGGGGGATTTTGGGGAAGGTGCCTGGGTAAGGGCAGATTAGGAGGTGGGGAAGTTGGCGGAGCAGTTGTGCTCGTTCTTTGTTCCGGGAATGGTGTATTTAGGCTAATGGACAGGTTAGTCAGGTTTCGGAGTCTATCAATTTCAGCTTGCATGGCTGTAACTTGTTGTAGCAACTGGGTGAGGTATTCGTCTTGAGCCCCGGCATCTATTTTCTCTGATGCTTCCGGCTCTTCTATAGGAACGTTGACAAGTCCCAAACCAGCCTGCTCAGATGCCCCTGAATCAATCATTTCATCGGGTGATCGTGCCTTTGACCTTGTAAAGTGCGGGTGTTCTGCCATGTCTAAGTCAATACGAACCGACCTTTCCTTGGGGAAAAAAAAGACTAAAAGAATCCCTTCAAAAATCACAACAAACCATGTTAGTATAGGACATGTGCGTCGAGATATAAACAACAGATGGCAAACAGTTTGCAAAATACACGAAGTCAAGAGTAATAAATCAAACACACGTCCTAACATGCAAGGGGCCTCTCTTATGCCGGAGGTGAACCTAAACGCCAAACATGCAAAAATTATGATAGATTGACCCAAGCCAGTTAAATTGGAATGTTTTATTGGGAACAAAGTTAAAAAAATAACGCATACAATAAACAGGGCTGACAACTAAGCCAAAACCTCATTTGTGATTATACAGATAAAGATGGGGCCCTAACACTGCTAGGTCCGACTCCTGCATCCTCTAAATATTGCATTATGTCCTGCATTTGAGACCACATCTCAGGAGTGATAACCATGTTTTTAAGCCGACAAGTCCTTATCCAGATCGTTGTGCCCACATCCTCGAAACCTTGTTCTCCTTTGGGGCTAAGATTCGAGTTGTTGTGATCTTCTCGAAGCCATGCGCGATATTCAGGAGTATTCCCTTCTTGTCCATCTCCGATGTCTATTTTATCCACACTGTTCCATTCATGGAGAATCTGTCTGGCTCTGGGGACAATGAAATCCGATCCGAACTGAATTTCTGAATCTCTCATATTTGCTTGGAGAGGGATTATCTGCTTTTGACCGAACTGTCGGAGTATGCGTAGTGGCGCATATGGCTGGAGTCCTTTTAACCCGATGAGCTCGATGTAGTAAAGCCTTCTGCATCTCATATAGGCTTTCTTGGTGTTTCGGAGCAATGGGTATTTCCACTGAATCTGATCACTAATGCGGGATTCTAAGAACTCGTACCAATCCTTGGTGCCGACTGGTGACAAAAACTGCTTCGTCTTATCGTAAAAGTTGGCGGTCTTGTTTGACTCACTGAAGCAAATGTCTGTCATGTTCGAACGCTGATAGAAATGTTCTACGGCCCATATTTGTAGGATAAGATTGCAACCTTTGAAGAAATTTATTTTGCCTCTTTTACATTTTTCGAGAGCCCGAAGTATTTCTGCTAGTATCATGGGGACCAAAGTGAGCTGTGCACCGTCAACACCCTCAAAAATTGTTCGAGCCACAGAACATATGCAAGTACTTATTTTCCCGTGCTCGAGTGGGAACACTAGAATACCTAGCAAAGCGATAGCAAATGCAATAGGGCGCCTGACTCGCCAATGGTCAGGAGTGCAAGAGAATTCTTTTCTAAATGACTTGTAGCCATCTCGACGGCCATATCTCTCATAAAGGTATTCTAGGGAAACCCAGTTATTTTCAAAACATCGGAGCTTTTTGGTGTTCTTTAACCCCAAATAGCGCAGGAATTTCTTTTCGGATTGACTGTGAGGGATGATTTGGCCTCTGTCTTGATAGGTTAGGTTGGTGAAATAGTTGATTTCTTCCAAAGTGGGAGTGAGCTCAAAATCCTTGAATTTGAAGACAACCCGGTCTGGATCCCAAAAATGAATCAATGTTCTGACCAAATGCTGATCGGGAGAAATGTTAAACAGTGAAATGAGGCACCCCAACTTCCTTCTAATTGTCATTTGGCTGCCAAGATCAAAATTCTCCCACCATAACTTCAACTTACTCGGAGTGCTACTCACCATTCTAACTTCAGAGATTTGTGGAACTTGATTCATCCTAAAAAAACATAGTAAAAAAAAAATATATAAATTTCCCAATTTTGACATTTCAATGTTTAGGCTTGGATCAGTCTATTATTATCATGCTACACGTAATATGATGGTATGGTCGTTGGGTTGTGGGACCCGTCGATAATTTTGGTGGATTTCTTAATTGTGGAGTCGATACCAAGGATCGACCCACCTAAAGTATATGCATGCATGACTTAAGATAAATGGTGGTATAGCTCTATCCTAAATTTTCTAAGATTTGGCTGACTAGACTCAAGGTTCCCGAGCGGACTGCTCGAGTGAGAAGGCTACGCGGCCAACCGGATGATCCGGACGCTCCGCGCATATACCGACTCTCCTAAAAATTTGGAAATTTGAAAGAAGTTTGCGGGTGCGTAAAACACACCTCGCGTGTAATGTATGATAGTGTCAATTTTCCAGAGCGGAAGAAGTATGAGCGAAATGCCAATTTAAGGAAAGCATTAAGAGAATATAGCAATTAAAGCAGTTATGCATACAAAATGTCAAAAGGAAACAATTAAAAACGATAGATCAAATAAAGAGCAATATAAAGCACAAAAAATAATTAACCTGACTTTGCTATGGTTAAGAACCTGAAAATCCCCAGCGGAGTCGCCATGCTGTCGCGCCCGTTTTTAACCCGACCCCCCGCGAAGGGGTCGGAGCAGAGCACAGACTTATTCCGGTGATTCCTGGGTAAAATGAATTGAGGAGTCGCCACCTAATTATTTTTACGGTGAATTAGGACACCTGAATATTAACTAAATGCTGCAAATTAAACTCCGATTTTAAGGTCTGCGAAACTAGTGAGATTCTAGGTAAGGGTTCTTTATTATCCTAAAGGGAAGGGGTTAGACATCCTTAAAGATCCGCTAACTTGCGGTTATCCGATCAAACCCAGGTTAATTATTGTACTAAAAATGCATGTTTTAAAAATATAATAGGTTAAAAAAATGTTTGCAAATACTTAGTAAATGATGCATTTTAAAAAGAAAGATATACGTAGAGTTTGGAAAATATGCATTTTGTAACAATTTGATATTAAAAAATAAATTATTTATAATGCCAAAGAAGTAAAATTTTGGAAATCATTGAATTGAAAATTGACAAGATAAACTTATTCGTACGATTTAATAAAGCGAATAAAGATGACCAAAGTTGTTTTGAAAATCTTGAATAAGCGTGACGAGCCTAAAATAAATAACTAGCGGAGGGTTTCTAAGTTTTAGACTACCCTATTAATCCTAAATTTGCCTTTCTAATCAGTTCAATAATTTACATAAGTGCAATAAATAATTATTACAATACTGAGCGAGATAAAGCTGGATTAAAAAGGACAAATAAATAAACTCCGAGGAGTATGTGCCTTTGTTTACTTTATCCCCTGCAAGCTATCAAGAACAAACGGTTAGAAACAGTTAAATACAAATAAATTCGAATCCGTGTCCAAAACAATAAATGTTTTGATCACGGAGGGCTCAGACTTAAATTTTGAAAAGACCATCCCAATCACGTCGTGGCTGCAAACATATGACTCAATGATTATTTTGATTGCCTCACCTACTAAACGTGTTGGTCTCTCGGATGAAATAAGAAAAGATCACTATAATCACGTCGTGGCTGCGAATATATAACTTGTTGGTTATTTTAGTCACCTCGCCTACTAAACATGTTGATCTGGGATGAAATAAAAAGGTTTAAGCATCATCCTTGCCCATAAGTTATATTTCCGTCTTTACAACTGTAGAGGCCTCAAAATCGACGGATATTTTTCATCGGCCAGTGTAGTATCGTGTTCAAATCAGTAAAATTTAATCAAAGCAGTAAGCAGAAAAATAGAGAATAGAGACACGGTATTTGTTAAAAAAAACAGTAAAACAGTAAGATATCCGTTGCACGGATGTTTAAAACAGTAAATTGAAAAACAGTAATCTGAAATCGAGCAATGAACTGAAACAGAAAAGCGATGCGAACATGCGCGGTATTTGTTTAAAACAAGAAAAACAAGAAAACAAGAAGATATTCGTTGCCCTGGATACTTAAAATAGTCTTTGAAAAGCGAGAGAAAACGAAAGAAAAGCGCGGCCTCGAATTCAATTTCATCGGCCTTAATGCGGTATTTATTCAAAACAGTAAAATAAACAACATAGCCGCATACAATAGTAAGTAATTAAATGTCGACCGGATCATGAATAGTGACCCGAATGAAACAAAGTGAACTAGTACCGAAAACGGAGACCGGGATCGAAATCAAAATTCAGATTTTTCAAATAACCAAGAACATGATGTGAAAAATGCCATAATCTGAAATACACCAAAAACGGTCGACCCGACCGGGTCGGTGACCCGACCCGAATCGAAATTCAAACCCGAAATCAAATATTTTCACCAATTCGGATAACCAACATACAAGAATATGAAATGCAAGAATTCTGGAAAATATTATCCAAACCGGGTCGACCCGACCCGGGTCAGTGACCCGACCCGAAATCCGTGTCAAACCCGAATCGATTTTTGCACCAATTTCGGATAACCAACATGCAAAAATGCGAAATGCAATAATTACGAAAAAATACCCAATTCGGGTCGACCCGGATCGGATCGACCCGACCCGAAATCAGTGAAGAACAACAAAAAATGCAAGCAGATTTTTTTTGGATTCGATTTACAAAACTGAATAGAAGTATTTAAAACCCAAGTTCAAGAACGAAACTCACCTCTTTTCTTTCGAATCTTGACCTATTTTTCGGACTTGTATCTTGAACAACAAAGAAGGCAAATACTTTAAAATCAAGAACACAACAAATATTTTTTGTATATATGGAATAGTCTTCCGAAAATCCCCTTTTAAATGAAGAACAAAGGGGGTATTTATAGGTGTATTCGCACCCCTCAACGTTCAAGGATGAGTTCGAATTTCAAAATAAAGGAGCCAAAAATCGCGGATTTGAGGGGCATGTATTGCGGATTTTGTGGGTATGGGTCGAAGGGTTTGGTGGTGTCAGCGCAACAGAGGGGGGTTGGTGGCGGCAGGGGTGAGGTGACCGGCGACGTGGGGTCGCCGGTATGGGGGTGTGGGGTCGCGGCGGCTGATTGAGGTTTGAAGAGAAAGGGTTTGATTTTTTTGGTTTTGGTTTTAAGGTTTAAAGGAATAAAAGGGATGGGTTTTGGGCTTCGGGTGGACCGGTTCGGTTTGGGGTGTGGGCCGATCGGTTGGGCTTGGCCGAAAAATGGGGTAAGGGAAATAAAGGGTGAGGGTTGTTGGGCCTGGTCGAAATGGGTTTTAGTTTGGGGTAGAATTGTTTTGGGTTGAGAAATAAGAAAATGAGTTATGGGTTTAAAATATAAAAGGGGTTTTAATATTAAAAAATGCATTGAAGAAAAAATGTAAATTATAAAAAATAAGAATATAACGATGTGATAATAATAAAAAATATAATATTTGCGATATGCTTAATGCTTGATAAAAAATAGAAATGCGATGCCATTTTGCGAAAATAAATAACATAGAATATTATGGATAAAACTATGATTATGATAAAAATGCAAATGACAAGAAAAAATGCGAATAATAATAATAATAAGAGCATAATAATATATATATATATATATATATATATATATATATATATATATACGCGTGTATGTATATAGATTAAAATTATTTTGGGGTGTTAAAAATATTTAAAATTGCAAATAAATTGGAAAAGACGGGACAAAATTGGGTGTCAACAATAACGATGACCCACATGACTTAAAACAGGAGATGTTCATAAATCGCTATGAATAACATCAAATGACATTAAAGTACGAGAAGTAAAGGCTACAAATGGCAATCTAACATTTTTCCTAAAGGACAAGAACGCCAACTTGGAGTACTATGCGTACCCTTACAAGAAATAAAATTATTTTTATGTAACGAAGAAACAATGGACGACCCAGGGTGACCCAAACGTGCATACCATAAGGAAGGAGCTATAGCTGCAAAAGTAAATGGCAATGCTTGACTCGAGAGACTGGAGGCGGGCGTGATTGTATAAAGATCTCCCATACTATTACATCTCATGAGAGGTATCCCCATCTTGAAATCCTTCACAGAAAACTCAAAAGGATCAAAATTAACAGAAACCTAATTATCAGTGGTAAATTTATGGACATACACCAATTTTTAAATTAAGTTAGGGGCATGAAGGGCGTTTTTCAAGATAAAAGGTGGACGGGGGGGGGGGGGGGAGACAAAGTTACATGACCGTAACCACAAATTGGATTTGAGTTGCCATTACCAACAATTATGCCATGATTGTTGCTCAAATTAGAATAAGATGAGAGAGTACCTTGGTCGGACGTCATGTGAGAAGTGGCGCCGGTGTCCATGTACCAATTTGCGTCTGGAGGATTTAATCCAAGTGTATACATTGCGGCTTCAATGTCGGTCAGAGTGGGGACCGCAATATGGTGGGCCTGTGGAGGCCGAGGCCCAAGCACACATGCTTGCTGCCCCAGCCCAGAACTGTGTCTCGGGTATCCCTGCTGGACTGAAAAATTGGGCCTGTTGGTGCTGGGAAACTGGATTCACTTCGGGTAGGCAGTGGGCAAGTAGTAGGGGCTATTGGGCCTAGGGCCACTGGCCCAATTCCACGGCCAAAGAGCCCAAAGTTGGGACCAGGCAGCCTGCGGCCCACTGCCACTGTACCGAGGCCCACCCCTGCCGTGGTTACTGTTGCTGCCGGTAGTTCCACTGTTCTGGCCGCCACCGTTGCTGCCGCCGCAATTTTTGCCATTATTTTTATGGTTCTGACCCTTCTTGCCACCACCGTTGTTACTATTTTGACTTGAATTGTCAACAAACCCATGAGAATTACTGGAGGACGTCATCATTGTTATGGAACTGGCGCCGGTAGCCGCCTTTTTTGCCAAGCCGACCTCTTCCAAAGTGAGTATCGAACGAGCTTGATAAAAAGGGAGAAGCGGATTGCTTTGTCGAAGGAGAGTCCCAACACCATTATAGGCCTCAGATAGGTCTGCAACCATTTGTAGAACAAGACGATTATTGGTAACAGGAGCTCCGACATTACGGAGTTGGTCCGCTAATTCCTTGAGCCGTTTACAATAAGCTGAAACATTCGGGAAATCTTTCATGCTGACTTGGGAAAATTCTTGCTCAAGAGTGACAATACGAGAATGTTGGTTATCTTGGAATATATCATGCAATTTATTCCATGTAGCCATAGCCGTAGTGTCTGGCTCAATAATCGTCTGTAAAAGGTCGATAGAAATAGTGGAATAAATCCACTGAAAGACGGTAACATCAAGAGTAATCCATAACTGAGGATCCTCCGCAAGAGTAGGGGCAGAGGGAGGAATTATGTGATGGAAAACTTGATGTGAGATGGTGTGAATTTTGAACAACTCCGCCCACGTCGTGTATTAGACGTTTTCCATCTCAAGAACAATATGGATGTGGTTCTTGATGTTGAAAATAGTAAGGGCATGATGAAATACGTTCTTTGATGTAGACATAACGAAAGAACAATAGGGGATTTGAGGGATTTGGAAGAAAATTTGCGAAGAGATGAGGAAGAACTCGGCACGGAAACTTATGAAGGACTCGGATTTCGAGGAGGCCGAGACAGGCAGAAGCTGGTGGAGAAGGAGGTAAGTGAAACCTAGACTTCTGATACCATGAAAAAAATAATCCCTTAATTATTTTCATTAATGAATGAGTATATATACAATTTACAATTTCCATAATATGGAAAATCCTATTCCTATTCTACTCCCAAAACCCTATTCTATTTGTACAAGACTTCTACAATTATGATAAGTGTACAATGCTAATTAATTACAAATAATATGGTACAAAAATAGTCTCCAAACCGTGATATACTTGCCATGTATATCATGTTATATTATTTATCAAGAAGCATCAAACATTTTACAAATTCATCCTTATTGTGAAGTGTTTGACTAATTACAAATACAAATACACACATGATTAAAACTATTAAACTGTCTTTCATCTTATATGATGTTAAAAGCCTCTAGAAGACATAACAAATTAAATAATGTGGTTTAAAGAAAGTATACAAATAAGTCTCCTCATCAGTGAGGAAGCCATGCGCGGTTGATCTTTTCAATTGATATGATCCTAAGAAGTTCATGGAGCGTTTGCCCCATATTTGAGGAGCTTCAAGGGATTTCAAGTGTGTATTTCTACGCAACATACTCATTGATGACAAAGGGTGAGCCTTTGAAGGCTATTAGAGACTCATGTGTGAGGATGGTCAAGTTATGGGAGATATCATGGAAGCCTTTGAAAATCATCGAGTACTCATGGATCAAGCTATGGGAGATAGCATGGATGATACAAGTTGACTTGTGCTATTTGTGTAAAGAGTGAGGGTGGAAATTCGCGGAAAGGGGCTATACTTTAAATCCAAGCTATCATCCCTTGAGAAGACTACCAAACAAGCCCTTATTTTATTAAGGATATTTTTATAATAGCTAGCTAGTTTTCTTAGCCTAAGTTGTATAAATACTACACTTGTTATTTCGTTAGTTAGGTGTGATGAATTGAGATTAAAAAACTCCTTGGAGAGTGATTAGTTTGTAGCTATAGAGTGTAATGTTAGGGATTGTTTATCATGGTGGATTCTATTGTTGGTTATTGAAACCTCTATCCCTTGATTTCATATGAGAGTTGCTTATTTGTGGATTCAATTGAGTCTATTCTTGATTTCAAATAGTATAGGTTCTTTAGATTGAATTCAATTGGGAGGTTAGTATAAAATCTAAATTTGCCCATAAATTTACTATCCATTGGATCTTGCTTTTATTCTCATCCTCATTTGTTCTTATCATCAATGGTATTGTATTATTCCTCTGTCCATTTTAATTATCATTTTTGTTTACGCCCATTAAAAAATAATAAGTAAAACGTATAATTTATTTAGTTGTCCCTAATTAATAAAGAAAAAATACCTAAAAAACACCCAACCTTTTCTTGGATTTGTTCTAATACACCTAACCTTTACAGGGGTCCTATTACCCCCTGGATATACATTTAAGGAATTTCTTTCGCATTTATCGAGTGAGCTGGATAACAATTCAAAACGTGTTGAATAAAAGGTAAAAAATAAAGAAGTTCGGTCATTTCACTCTTCAAACAAAATAAGAAATTACAATTCTCTACTGCACTATTAATTTTTTTCATGGAGAAAGCAGTTGATTCTTTTAGAATTTGATCTTGTGAATCACTATATTCTTTCATAATCGAGTCTTGGCTTGTGTCGCGTTGGATTTTGATTCAATTTTTTCAGATAAATACCAAATAAATGCTTTAAAAATATACTCACGTCATAATAAATTAGGGGGTACAATAGTCTATTTTGGGATTATATATACAAAGCTTAGCAGGAATGAAGGAACCATATTTTGGATCCTCTTGCTCACTCTTGTAACCTAAACTCTAATTTATCTCAAAATAATAACCGAAAGAATCACTTGTCCATTACTTTCATTACTTGTTCAAAATCTTAACTTGTCTATTTATTTTATCTGTTTGTTAATTTATTTTATCATTTGGAACCGGACTCGTCAAGGGGTTTCCTGGATCGGATATGACTCACTTATCTTTAAACCCTAAAATACAAATATCTAACTGCGTTTCTGGTTAGAACTGATTTCATCGAAAAATAGTTTGGCGTCGTCTGTAGGGATAGACAGTTATGGTGTTGTCCTGATTCATCGCCCAAAACTCTGAAACGTACGTACAGAATCAACCTATCGCATAAAATCTCGGTTATGGCTGACCAAATCAGTAGTGTATCAGGAAGCAGCGTTATGTCTGAAACAAAGGACTTGCATGGGTCACGCCAAACGAATCTACGTAGATCTAACTGGGAGAACAACCCGGAGTTAGAGGCACAAAAGCAAAGGAAAGAGGCAGTAACGCTCTCAGAAGAGGTCCCCAACAAACCCTTGAATAGAGAGGACGAGCGAAGTCACTTGGTAGAAAGCAAAGAGGTGCGACCTAAAGAGCATTATGGAGCGCATGAAAAAAACTCTTAAATTCGTTATCCAAGGCAGCGCCGGATTGCTACCCGTCAGATAACCTGAAAGGTATCGAGGTGCCTAGGACTTTCGCAACAGACGTGGAAAAGACAAAGCATGTAGTACCGAAAGCAGACTTGGTGAGACTCGCCGTGCTAGAGAATGAGCTTCATGAGCGAATGAGACAGATACCAAGAGCTCCCCATGTATTGAAGGGGGTTGGGGCGATGAAGTATGTGAAGATACCTTACAGGGTGGATGCGGCTCCCGAGCCCATCCCGAAGAAGTTCAAAATTCATGACATACATCCAGATGAGCACATCGTGACTTCGAGGCAGCCATCACCGGACACGACCTATAGCAACACCAAATCGAATCAGTCATGCTAAATAAATTCAGCCAAACGCTCACAAAGGGAGCACGTATACTCTTTTAGCTGAAAAATTTATTGACTCTTTTGTTGCTTTTATAGATGCGTTTGTTAAAGTCCATGTAGGGGCCCAAAGGGTCGAAACCCACAAAGAGGATATCTTCACCATAAAATAGAGGAAAGACAAGTTGCTTCACAGTTTTGTGGAATGATTCCAGCAGGAGAGGATGCTGATGCCCGCTATTTTTGAGGATTGGGCTGCCGCAACGTTCACCGATAATCTGAATGTCAACAGTTAGGATGACTTAAGAAAGTTGAAGGAAAGTTTGAGGGAGTTCCCGACTATGTCTTGGAACGAAGTAAACAATAGATACACAACCAAAATAAGGATAGAAGATGACCATAGGGATGGCGCCCGAGCAGAGGTCGAGGGTGGACCACAAGGCAAGCTTCAGAACTCTCCCCCATTCAAACAGAGAAATCTAAGAGGTTAGTATGAACCCTATTCAACTCTACCACAACCGAGAAATGAAGAAAGGTCAAATGGGCTGAGATATGATCAGGGTCAGCCTAGGAGAGACAAAGAGATATCACAGAGCAAGCCCACAAATGACTCGGGTCCACCGAGCGTGGCATATTTTAACTTTCACATCGAGGTTGTGGAATTGGTCATGGCAATGAAAAATATGAAGGAAGCCTGGTTCTCAATAGCAACATGATCCAACCCGAATAAATAGGGCACGTACGTAGAGTTTTGGTGTGAGTTTCATGGAATTTCGGGGCATTCGACAGAGGAATGCAAGCACTTGTGATACGAGATGGCAGACCTACTAATGAGAGGACACCTAAAAGAATTTTTCAGCAGTCGATCCAAGTATGCCAAAAAAAAGGAACTGGGACTTCATAGGAGCGTCCAGCACAACCGGGGGTGGTCAACACGATTACCGAAGGAGAAACAGTTGGGGTAGTGTTACATAGGCAAAAAAATGAAGAACCTTCCCCATCCAGGAAATGAAGAAGGGACGAGCCCGAAGACCCAATCACATTTACCGGGACGGAGATGAGAAGCATCCAGGGCCCGTACGCCGATGCACTAGTAATATCTATCCAAATCTTTAAATTTAACATTAAGCGTGTGCTTGTTGATCTAGGTAGCGCTGTAAATGTGGTGCAACTCTGCATAATCAAGGAGATGTAGTTGACTGAACGGGTGATCCTGGTAATAAAAATCTTGATCGGATTCAATATGCCTAGTGAGACAACTTGAGGAGAATCGAGCTGACCACTCACGTAGAATAAGTTTTGCTGAATGCCTTGTTTGATTTCCTCGAGGGTGAAATGCCCTACAATCTAGTAATTAGGAGTCATTGGATGCATGCCATGAAGGCGGTCCCATCTACCTTCCACCACAACACCATGGGGAGTAGCCGAAGTACAAGGAGACTTGGAACCTGATCAAGCGGGTGTGACTTTAGTTGTCGAAAAATACGGGTAGGTTAAAAGCAACAGCTAGTGATTACAGATGCCTGACTCCGGGACCAAATCAAAAGTCTGGCGTAAGGAAGAACCGGTAAAAAAACTCATGTCTGGAGGTCCTGTCAGATCGGGTACCCCGGGGGTTTGTCGAGCTGAAAGAATCAAATGCAGGGAGATCTATGGTAGAAGATCTTGAGCTGACCTCCTGCCATCTGAGCCATCCCGAGGAACATGTATACTTGGGCTCGGGTCTAGATACTGAGTTCTAGGGAAAATTTATCAAATTTTAAACCAATAATATGATTAGCTTCACTTGGTCAGGGTTTGATATTACAGGTGTCCCCTCGAAATCAGTCATCCACAAGCTAAGAGTAAAATCGGATTATCAGCCCATTAAACAGAAAAGGTGTCCGGTGTCAGCAGAGCGAAATTTGTTAAAGAAGTAGTGTCTCGGCTAGTCAAATTGGGAGCAGTCCGAGATAAAGTATCCCGACTGGCTATCTAACGTAGTTGTACTCCCTAAGAAACCCAATACTTTTCAAATGTGCCAAGATTTAAAAGACTTGAATAAGGCATGTCTAAGGAACTCGTATCCCATGTCCCGTATGGACAACATTGTCGACGCGGTGGCCGGGCATTAGTTGATTATTTTCCTGGACATCTACTGAGGGTTCGATCAAATACGATTGGACCCGGTGGACCAAGAAAAGACTTTATTCATAACGGAGTACGAGACTTATTGTTATAATGTCATGCCCTTCGGCTTAAAGAATGCAGTGACCACTTTCCACCAATTGACCAAACAAATGTTTCAACATCAGTTGGGTCAAAGCGTGGAGGTTTACTTAGATATAATCTTTAAGTCCCTGAAAATAGAGGAACACATTAGTCATTTATGGGAAATATATGATACTCTCCGTAAGTACAACCTTAAGGTGAACCCGGAGAAATGCATTTTTGGAGTAGGCTCAGGGAAGTTCTTGGGTTTCATAGTATCAAACATTGGCATCGAGGCCATTCCAGATCATATTTGGGCGATTGATCAAATACCGAACGTGCTTAATAATGCACGGGAAGTACAATGGTTGACTGAAGAATAACCGCACTCGGAAGGTTCATATCAAGGTAATCCGAGCAATGTCAAAAAAATTCTAGTGTTGAGGAAAAATAAAGACTTTGAATGGACTCCGGAGTGTCAGCAGGCGCGGAAGGACTTGAAGAGATACTTGACAAACCTACCCTTGCTCGCAAGGCCAGATGTGGGGGAACCTTTGCTGATTTATCTGGTTGTCTCCAAGACCGCGGTAAGTGTTGTGCTCGTTTGGGAAGAAAAATGTACGTAATCCCCTGTTTATTATTCTAGCAAGGCCTTGACTGAGGCCGAAACTCGTTATCCCCATCTCAAAAAATTAGCTTTGGCCCTGGTGGTTGTGTCTCGTAAGCTAAGGTCATACTTCTAATGCCACCCCATATATGTGATAACAACCTTCCCCTGAGAAACATCTTGCACAAGCTTGAACTATCGGGAAGGCTGGCGAATTGGTCAATTGAAATCTACGGAATTACTTACCGACCCCGGACTGCTATCAAGTCACAGAATGTTACACCCCGTACTTTGTACGTCGTTTCCATCGTAAGTTATATGTCATAGGCTCGGAGAGGGTGAGATCCGTCTATAAAGTTAATAAAGGTTTATTGGAGTGTTAAGTACTTTTTGGAAAACTTTTAGACTAATAGAACCAAAGGAAATAAATTTTAACAAAAATTGACAAAAATAGATTTCTGTGGAGCATTATGCGAACCGCAGAATAGGAATGCAGACCGCACTGTGGAGTACAAAATTTATCATAAAATTCGAACTTTTTGGCCAATTCTGGCCCATTTTGTGGACCATTCTGCGGACCGTAGAAGGATTCTGCGGGCCGCAGAACAGGCTACAGAATGGAAGCGGTGACCGACTTTTTAAGATATCTATTCAGTGGCTTCGTCTTTTTCCCCCATTTTCTCGACCAAACCAACCCTAAACACCTCCAAACTCTTTCTAAAATGGCTCTCAATGGTTCCTAAGTGATTACAAAGCCAAACCAACTACTTCTTTCATTAAAAGTAGTGAAGATGATGAGAAAGTCTCTTGAGTGAGGTTGTTGCTAAGTTGTGGACTGCCTCAAGCTTGAAGGTGATTGTTTCACATCCTCTCCTAACTATTTAAGGTATATTTTCCCTCCCTATCATACATTTGGACATGTTTAAGTCTTGGATAAGTTTATGAAATTAAAGGATGGAAGATAACAATTGTGTGAGTTGTAGGATTGGTTGAAGTACTATTGTGTTGTGTTGTATGGCTGCTTGTGTGAAGTTATGAGTAGGATATGAAGTATTGGATTGATGTTGATGTTGTGAAGGTTGAGGAGAATTTATTGTGTTGTTTCATGAATAGGTTAGCATCTTAAAGAGCATGTGAAATCTACGCAAATAAGGTGTTTGACAGAATGTCTGAATGAATCTTCTTATATGTTATGAAACTGATATTGATACAAATCCTTCGTATAATGTAGATAATCATCTGTATAACATGCGAGGGATCGTGGAACGTAGATAACTTCATCGATAAGGTATGTAGGACTTACTTTTTCTTCTTTTGGCATGATCAACATAACGATTGTCAATCATGAAATGCTCCCCAATAAGAACTCCATCCCTAATCGCTAAGAGGATAGTTAGGTTCTATTTGTTTGATTGATTGTTGTACACTATCTATTCCCTATCGGAAGTATGTTTCACCCTCGACACTATCATGTTCATGTTGATAAAACAAGGTTCATTGGTGTTACTCTAAAAAGTTAAAGACAATAAAGTTTTACCTTCTCATTGATTCATAAGCAAATAAAATACAATATATAATCTACATAAGGGTACTCAGAGGTGTAACGACCTTACGACACTCCAAAGAGATTAGCAAGTATGATGTGTACTTCAGTCGATCTTCATACATATATACCATGCATTTATATTGTCCTTAGAGGCCTTTGGCATTATACACGCAGCTTATACATATATGACATTGATGATATTGCCCACAGAGGCCTATGCCGTTATATACGCGATATACTATATACATGATACTGTCCACAGAGGCCTGCGATGTTATATACGTGATTATATCATACATCCATACAGTCTAGTCCATTGTGACACTTATGAGTTTCAGGTGGTATCCATGGTATTCATTCCCTTATTGTTGTCTTATTTACCTTTGATTATGCCCTACATATTCGGTACATTCTTTCATACTGACATCTCTATTTTTGGAGCGTTGTGTTTCATGCCTGCAGATGCTGGTAGAAAGACTGACGCACCTCCACCATAGGTTGTACAACTCAGCAGTGGTCATCGCACTCCAGTTCTCCGAAATTGTTGTTCAGAGTCGGTAGGCACTATTGCATGTATATATGATTATTTTGGGTACGTTGTGGACCTGTCCCGACTGGATGGCACATGTTAGTACTCGTAGAGTCTTGAAGACTAGAGGTTGTGATATATGGGTTTTGTGCGGCCTTGTCGGGTTGGGCCTTTTATGTGTGCATGTTGTTGGTATTTTTTTCTTTTATTTTTACTATCCTTTAGAGGCCTTGTCGGCCCAGGTTCCATGTCAGAGATTTCATGTATGATAGTTGGTCCGCACGGCCTTCGGGTGCCGGGTGCCAGCCACACCCCAAGGTTGGGGTGTGACAACCTTGGATTCTTCACGTTGAACTTGCGTGATTTAACCTTGGATTTAGCCTCAAGTTAACGGAGAACCCTTGAGAGGATGTCATAAGGTCTGGTTTGATCGAGAAATAAGGGAAATGGACGAAGACATCGAATGAATAACTTAAAAAATTGGCCACCACCTCCATTATATGGACCATTCTGCAGACCGCAAAATCTTTCGGCTGAATTTGTGGCCGATTTTAGTCTGGGCATGAGGTCATGCCCAAGCGAAAGTGTTTTGGGAAATTGAGATCGCCTTCGAGGAGTGGCTCCTGTACACCGATGGGGCCACAAGCATGAATGACATTGGGCTGGAAATTGTCCTGGTTACCTTATCAGGGGCAATGATCAGGCAAGCTATTAAATGTATGTCTTTAACTAATAATGAGGCCGAGTATGAGGCCGCAATCGCAGGTTTGAAATTGGCTCGAGGGCTCAGAGCTTAAAACATAAACCTAAAAGTGACTCCCAGCTGATCATCATAACTTTAGGGGTATAATAGTCTAGTTTGGGTTTATATATTCAAAGCTTAGAAAGAAAGGAACCATATTCTGGATCCTCTTGCTCACTCTTGTAACCTAAACTCTACTTTCTCTCAAAGTAATATACCGAAAGAATCACTTATCCATTACTTTCACTATTTGTTCAAAATCTTAACTTGTCTTTTATTTTATTTGTTTGTTCATTTATGTTATCATCTGGATCCAGACTTGTCAAGTGGTTTCCCGGATCGATTACGACTTATTTGTCTCTAATCCCTAAAATACAAATCTGTAACTGAGTTTCTAGTTAGAACTGATTTTACCGGAAAACAAATATACTTATTTTTCAATTGCAGGCTGAAATGTAGCTATTTATAAATTCTTCCCAAAATGTCAACCTCGACTAACTAGTTGATATTATCATACTATATCTATATCCATTTTATTTCATGCGCCATCATCATGACTTCCCACTATAATCAAATAGAGTTTTCATCATGACTTCCCACTCTTAGCCCTTTTCACGAAATCAGTCATCAATCAAATAGAGTTTTCAAAAATTTACACACACTCAAGTTTCTGCAAATCTTCAAACAAACGCAACCTAAAAGAGCAGGGACGGATATAGCCTTTCAGGGTTCATCTAAACATATAACTATGGATATATATATGCAAAGAACTACTAAAATATCAATAAATATTATATCTAAAGTTCTGAACCCATAATTCACTACAAGAAGAAAGACATTTGTCAACAACATTTTTGTTGCCATATGTTGAATGTTGTTGTCAAAAGTACTTTCACAACAATAAAAATTATTACATGCCGTTGCAATAACCTTTGATGCTAAAAGTTTTCGCAAGAACAAGTTATTTTTTTGTTGCCATTTATGTTTTTAGCAATAATATATTAAATTTTTGTTGTCATTGTTGCTAAAATTTTATTGTCAATTCTATACTTTCTTTTAGTAATTTTAACATTATAATGAATTCAATTTTAAAAAATATTAAATATTGAACCTATTATGTTAATTAAATTGAAGTGTTGGACCGGCCTTTGTGAAATATCAGTGTCTAAATCACATGAGGAATTGTGGGGGTAGGGGGTGGAGGGGGGGACATCATGATCAAACTGCAGAAAATGGAACAACTTGTAACTTAAAATATTTCCTTTTTTGTGTAAAAGGAGCTACAAGTTGTAATTAAATGACATAGGTGATGATGAGAACATCTCTCTTTCTCATGCGATAAAAAAAATTACTTATTAGTTACAAAAAAGTGACAGTATATCCACTATGACCAAATAAAAAATCCATGCAACGTACTACTTAATCTTTCTAAACTCCTTTTATATCATTTGTGTATGCGACTTTTTTCAACACTCAAAATTCATGTTCCTATACATACTTTTTTTAGACTCAGAATTTAAATTTTATAATTTCTAATAGAGAATTTAAACTAAAGCTATTTATTAAGTTTCACCGAACCTGCTTGCCGGCTTCTAGTCCTCCCCCCTCCAGATATATATATATATATATATATATATATATATTCTCATCCACCACTGACTCCTTAGGCTACTGACCTTCCTATTCTCAACCTTAAAATATAGCAAGATAAAGAAAGAGAATGAAGGACAACATGATCCAAGTTTCTCATTCTTTTTATAAAGTCAAGGGCAAAATATCTAGAAAAAGTGACATAAAGTGCAAATTATTGTCAATTTAGATAAATTACCCGAAGTAAGCAATGATGATTTATTACCCTTTTCTAGTCCCCTAAATATCTTGTCTATCCAAATTTGGTGTAGTTTTTTTTTTTACTTTTCTTTTTCTTTTTGGGTATCATATACTATCATTGATATTAGGTAATGATATCAAAAGGGCAGACAGAAAGTGATATATTGGAAGAGACAAGAAAGTCTTTAATATATAATTAGTAGGCAAGATGCATGGTACCATGATAATAATAGTATTGGAAAAAATACTTGTGTTTAGGTCAATTTTGAAATGAATTTTGATTTCAAATTATTTGGAAACTGGTCTTTTGTTTTTGTCTTTAGGCCATTGACGTGAAGAGTTTCTAAAATTTGGTTATTGTCAAATAGTATAGTTTTTGAATTATCTAAGATAATGGATAATCAATCTAGAATGTTTAAGTAGTTCTAGAGAGTTGAAAGAAGAACTTTAGGATGAAAGTTTTAGAGTGGAGTCTAGAAAGAATAACCCAAGAAATAAATAGAAGAGTGATTCTAGAAAAAGGTAGTTAAAAATATTCTAGAATAGAGTAGTAATTAAGTATCCTAACTAGATTCTTCCATCACCACCTATAAATAGAGGTGGTCTATTTTGAGTTGTAATTAATTGAGTAAGAAGTTCTCAAGAAGTGAGAGCAAGTAAGGTGTACTTAAGTTCCAAGTATATGCATCCAAAAAGTGTCCAAGTGAGTCTAAAGTGTGTGTAAGCTTAAGTGTGAGTGTCAAGTGTTGGTAAAAATAAAAGGGTAAGAACTTGGTGTATATTGTGGTCAAGTTATAGTGTTCAAGTCTTGGTGTAATTACTTTTACAATAATAAAGTAATTACATTTTTCACGTGTTGTGTTGTCTAATAAGTGGTATCAGAGACAGGTCGGTTCATACCAAAGAGTCATTTGTTGAGTTTCTTAGAGTGTTCGTGTGTGATTTAGTACTACAAAGCTTGTTGTCGAAATCAAGCTTTCTTGGTAAAAATAGAATTTTAGCCAAGACATGATGGGTGACCTTCAAGTGGTCGGTGGAATCAAGAAACTTAACAATCAGAATTACATCACGTGGTCGATGCATATGGAGGCATATCTCCAAGGCCAAGACTTGTGGGAGATCGTTGGTGGCAATGAGGTCACACAACCAGAAGACGCAGTCGCTCTGAAGAAATGGAAGATTAGAGCTGGCAAAGCCATGTTTGCGATTCAGACCATAGTTGAAGATGAAATGTTAGAGCATATCAGGCTGACTAAGGCACCGAAGGAAACGTGAGATACTTTCGCAACATTTTTCATCAGAAAGAATGATACGAGACTTCATCTTCTGGAGAATGAGCTTCTCTCTATCAGACAACGCGACATGTCGATCAACCAATAGCATGTCAGACGCTAGAATTAGAAAAATTATTATTCATAGATTAAGGCCAGAATATAGAAATTTTATTGCTGCATTACAAGGTTGGCCAAGCCAACATTCTTTTGTTGAATTAGAAAACTTGCTAGCTGACCAAGAAGCGTTGGCTAAGCAAATATCTGGAGTCTCATTAAAGAGTGACGAAGAAGCACTCTATAGCGGTGATAAGAAAGGTCGATCCCGACCAAATGCTAGTAGAAATTCTAGAAAACATGATGACAAGGATAATCATCATGGAAGCTCCCAAATAGGGGGAGCTCAAAAGAAAGACAACCGGGGTGGCCAGTCAAAGAATAACAATAAGTTTGATGGAAAATGCTATAATTGTGGGAAAAAAGGCCACATGGCTAAAAGTTGTTGGTTCAAGAAGAACACCGCAGAAAGCAATGCAGCCACGTCAAATGCAGGAAAGACAAGCAATGAAGAGTGGGATGCTGAAGCATCTTTCGCCGTGGAGGAAGTAGAATTAGCTCAGGCAGTTACCGTTCCTGGAACGATCGAGTACAATAATGATTGGATAGTCAATTCTAGCTGCTCAAATCATATGACAAGAGATAAATAGAAGCTACAGAACATGATCATGTACAAATGTGGTCGTGTGGTGGTGACAACCAACAACTCAAGACTACCAATCGCTTACGTCGGAAAAACAACAATCATGCCGAGATTCAGTTTGAAAGAGGTTTCACTCCAGGATGTCTGCCATGTACCTGGGATGAAGAAAAACTTACTATCAGTAGCGCAACTTACGGCATCAGGCCACCATGTCGTATTCGGACCTCAAGATGTCAAGATCTTGAAATCTCTGGAACACCGATGATAAGAGGACGACACTTAGAGTCTGTCTATGTAATGTCAGCAGAGTCAGCTTATGTAAACAAGACTCGAAAGAACGAAACAACTGATTTGTGGTATGCAAGACTTGGACATGTAAGTTATCACAAACTCAAGGTGATGATTAAGAAATCTATGTTGAAGGGTCTTCCTCAACTCGAGGTCAGAATAGAGACCATTTGTGCAGGTTGCCAATACGGTAAGGCGCATCAGTTATCGTATGAAGACTCAAAGTTCAAATCCAAAGCACTATTGGAGCTGGTCCATTATGACGTATTTGAGCGAGTCAAGCAATCATCAATCAGTGGCATGCAATACATGGTTACATTCATTGACGACTTCTCACGGTACGTATGAGTTTTCTTTCTAAAAGAAAAATCCAGAACTTTTTCAAAATTTAAAGAATTCAAGGAAATAGCGAAAGGAGAACTTGGCAAGAAAATCCAATGCCTCCGAACAGATAATGGAGGTGAATATACATCAGATGAGTTCTCCTAGTACCTACGAGAATGCCGCATACGCCATCAATTCACATGTGCAAATACGCCACAACAGAATGGAGTAGCTGAGAGGAAGAATCGACATCTTGCAGAGATATGTTGAAGCATATTACATTCGAAGAATGTTCCAGGAAGATTTTGGGCAGAAGGTATGAAAACAACAGCTCATATCATCAATAGACTTCCTCAAGCAAAATTAAGGTTCGTTTCACCCTTTGAAAATTTGTGGGGTGGTAAACCTGCAGTAAGTCACTTTTGAGTATTTGGTTGTGTGTGCTACGTGTTTGTGCCAAGTCATCTACGTAGCAAATTTGATAAAAAAGCGATACAGTGTATCTTTGTGGGATACGACAACCAAAGAAAAGGGTGGAAATGCTGCAACCCAACAACTGGAAAGTGTTATACGTCAAGAAATGTGGTATTCGATGAGGCAGCATCATGGTGGTCACCTCAAAAGGAAGAGTTACCAAATTCCAAGGAAATAAAAGACATTTTGCAAAAGAAGATGGGGGAGCAAATTGTTGAAGTACATCCAAGTCCAAAAAAGAAACATGAAGATCAAAGTGAGAAAGAAAATACCGAGGACGAGGTAACACAGAATCCGTGGCAAACATGCATGCACCAAAGAGTAGAAGACTGTCAACCAGAAGGAGTAAGCCCACAACCTCGGAGATCGACAAGAGTTCAAAAGCCAAATCCCAAGTACGCCAATGCTGTTGTAGCTGAAGAAGAGTTAGGGATGCAAAAACAAATTAAGTTGGTGCTGAGAGGGAGTGTTAAAAGTCACCATCAACTTAATAACCAAGACAATGGATAATCAATCTAGAATGTTCAAGTAGTTCTAGAGAGTTGAAAGAAGAACTTTAGGATGAAAGTTCTAGAGTGGAGCCTAGAAAGAATAACTCTAGAAATAAATAGAAGAGTGGTTCTATAAAAAGATAGTGAAGAATATTCTAGAATAGAGTAGTAATTAAGTATCCTAACTAGATTCTTCCATAACCACCTATAAATAGAGGTGGTCTATTTGAGTTGTAATTAATTGAGTAAGAAGTTCTCAAGAAGTGAGAGCAAGTAAGGTGTACTTAAGTTTCAAGTGTGGATCCAAAAAGTGTTCAAGTGAGTCTAAAGTGTGTGTAAGCTTAAATGTGAGTGTCAAGTGTTAGTAAAAATAAAATGGTAAGAACTTGGTGTATATTGTGGTCAAGTTATAGTGTTCAAGTCTTGGTGTAATTACTTTTACAATAATAAAGTAATTACGTTTTTCACGTGTTGTGTTATCTAACCGTTACCACTTGCTTCATTATTATCAATTATTTTAAATCCATTATATATTATGTTTCTGAATACAGACAGTTTAAAATTAGGCCCCTTTTTATTTGCTGAAATTTTTGCTAGTTATCCCATTTTTTAATGACGGTCTAATACATGACTTTGTTTATTTTCTTACAAACTTATGAACCTTTAGATCACGATAAAAAAATTACTTTTAAGAAAGCTCAAAATCTTATGAGAAACGTTAGATCATATTATGATTTTTGTAAGCTATTGAAATGTTAGATCACAATCTAATGTTTATCTGTAAGATTGCGCAATATGTGATCAAATATTAGTCATGAATCTAACATTGTCCTGAATTAAAGCTATTTTTCAAGGACTATATTAACACGACTTTTAAAAATAGAGACAAAATCTAAATGGTAGCTTAAGAAGGGGATTTTTCACAAACCGGCCTTCTTTATATAACGGGATTCAACTTATATATATCGGCATCGACATCGTAAAAAATAAAATAAAATTAAACTAGCTATCGATTAACCATTCTAACAAATTGTTTGATTTATTTTCGGATAATTAGTTCTACTTATTATGAATAATTATTTGTATCTTAATTAGATGATTTAATTGTGTAATGATTAATTTACACCATGAGTATAAAGTTTTTTTTTTTTTTTGTAAAATTCTTATTTGTAAATGAAATATTAGATTTTGCAGCTTGTGCACCTATTCCCACTGGTGTGTTGTAAACTGTTGACATTTGCTTCTACTTTTTCGAGAATACATGTTCATGGGATTGATGTAATGATTTGTAATATTGACTGCATAGTTACAACTCTTTATAAAAAGGCCACTTATTATCGGTTTTTTAATTCGTTTAAGACTCTGCGCTGCCATTAAAATACTCCAGTGATCCTCACCTAACACAAACGAAATGGATATATGTTTTCATTTGATCTAATCAAATCTTTTTCTTTTTTTTCCCCTTTCCTATTTGAATAGTTTGGTTCGTTATACAGACGATGTAAGAAATATTTATATAGTTAAGCCACTTTAAAACTAGTTAATCCTTCATAATTATATTAACGGGCCGGTGAGTAGGTATGAGAGGTTGGATATGAGGGTTTGAAGAGAGACAGAGGTAGGCCGAAGAAGTTTTGGAGAGAGGTAATTAAACAGGACACAACACAATTTCAGCTTACCGAGGACATGACCTTAGATAGGAGGAAATAGAGGTCACCGGCTAGGATAGAAGGTTATTTAGCTGTTGAGCATCGTCTCGCTTTTCGATTGGTTTAGGCATATAGTAGGGGTTTGTCGTAATATTAGCCTTTTTCATGTAGTTTTTTGCTTTTTGATATGTTACTGTCTGTTGTCTATTGTGCTTCAGTTATCGCAATATTTCATTGTTTTTGCAATTCTTTTTCTGAATGCTATTGCTTTCCTTATTAGTTGACATATTTTCTTTGTTGTCGTATTTTTTCTTTTATAACTACTTTGTTCAGCTGCACTCGAGCTCGTCTTCTGAAAATAATTTCTCTACCTCCTCGAGGTAAGGATAAGGTATGTGTATACTTTACTCTTTTCAGACTCCACTTGTGGATCTAACACTAGGTATGTTATTGTTGCTGTTATTGTGATTTGGAAACTGATAAATACCTGATATAATAAATTAAACTACTATGATAGCGTTAGAGTATTTATTTTGTCAATATTATACTTGATACAACTTTGTTGAAGAGAAGAAAGAAAATGGAAATAATGGGGTCTCCATTTCTTTGATTTAAAATTCAATGGGCCTATGACCTTTATTTGGTTCTCTTGTCTAAAGAACTGACACGATAGGGATCCAACTTTTAAATGAATTTAGTCAGTACCACTAACTTTGGGACACTTATGATTGCAGGATTGAATTGAAAAAAATAACTAACTTTAAGCACATTGCAAGAAAGACTTTTTCTTAGAGTTAATGCAAATGGTGTAGATGAGTTTTTAAAATGGAATCTAAACTCTAATTGGCTAATGGAGCTCCCACTAATCATATTGCCACAATATCTAATCCTTTAGTCAAGAGATAATCGCCATGATTAAATATAGTTTAGAAGAATTTAATCAAAATAACCACTCATCTAATCTCTTAAATTCAAAATCGCTGATAAATGTATAATTTATGTATAACCACATATAGTTAGTACATAATTTATGTATACCGGTTAGAAATAGAAAACAGTGAAATACAACCGACTAATTGTATAAAGATCCATTTATTATTCTTAATGAATAATTTCATTTCTCCACATATCTAGAGGTAACATTATGGTTTATATATAGGCCCATCATTTTTAGGCTTCCGTTATTTGCATTTTCTTGAATACTAGGCCCATATTTTGATATAAATGTGGCCCATCTTAATATTCATTTACCTTGGGCCTGAATATCGTCTCCGAATTTCATTTTTCTTTTGTGAGGATTTCCCTAAATATGGATTGGTCTTTGATTTTTACCCCTCAAATCGCTTGTCTTAAATTTTTGTGTCTGCTTCTCATTTAATGAAAATTTGTGGGCCACAATGTCCTTATTCGATGGTCTACGAAATCAGAGATTTCGGGTTCGATCCCTAGCAGAGTAAAAAATTAATAATTTTGCAAGGCAAGGTTTCATAGAAACTATGCTTATTCAGGAAAAGGTACATAGAAACTATGTCTTGTCCGACAAAGTTACATGGAAACTATGTCTTGTCCAACGTAATTTATTTTTTACAGAACTATGCCGGACAAGACATAGTTTCTATAGACCTTTATCCGAATAGGTATATTTTCTATAAAATCTTGCCTTGCGAAATTAGGTCATAGATCCGATTTTTTCCCCATGTCAGGTGTATTTTCGGCCACTTTTTGTTACTTAAAGTACTAAAGAGCAAAAATTAAAGACCTGCGATTTGAGGGGCAAAAATTAAAGACCACCCCAAAATGGGACATTTGTGCGAATTGTTCTCCGAATTTCTAGGCAAATTTTCATGGGACGACGTTTTGAAAGACTGGTGTTTAATTTTTTGATTTGGCAAAGAAAAAATGTGCAAATATTACATTCATCAGGAATTTGTCCTCCTCTTTTTGTCGTTGTTATGTGCAGTAGAAAACTGAAGATTTATTGTTTATTTGTGATTATTTTGGATTTGTTTTGGTTGAAAGAATTTGAAGAACATCATTATTGGATTTTATTGACATTATTTGTAGACGAAGATTAAATAGGTCTATATATTTTTGAAGATTTGAGTTGAACTAGCAATTGAAATTATTAAGACTGACGTTAGAAGACTGCACATTAAATTCAGGGTCATTTGGAACAATTTGGATCACTTTTGAAGCAAAAATGTCATTAAAATATTTATATAACAAGTTATGATTATCTTATAATTGTCAAAATTTTGGTCATAAATCCTGACGAATTATCAGGATTTCATCCACATTTATTGAAAAGATTCTAATAATTCATTAGAATTTGTGTACAAAAGTTGATAATCACTATAATTTGTTGTTAAAGCAAAATTTGTGATTGAAATCCTGATTTAGTCAGCTTTGACTTTGTTCTTTAGAAAGAAAACAAAAATAGAAAAAAATGTCTTGTTAGAGTCTTTTTCTAACTTGGTCAGCTTTGACTTTGTTTTGCTTGTCAAGTTCAATTACACGTTTAGGAAGAAGAAAGTTTCTTTCAACCCCCTAACCTATATATGTAAGTAGGAGCTGTTGGAAATTTGCCTTTGGTGGGGAGGTGCGTTCATCCATATTTAATGAATTAAACATTAGTGTTCCGCATGTTGGAGGCTCTGTCTCTTCTTACATGCAATCTATTATGTGAGTAGATGACCGTAGGGCCAAGAATCGTCAAATTTCGTTGAGAAATGAAAGAGATATTGATCCACAAAGTTAGGTGTTTGAGGCATGGAAATATGGTGTGGGACAAATCTATCACATCGGTGAAAAAAGGAAGAATTGCTCTCTTTATAAGTCTCTAAAGTGGTAAAGGGTTTGGGACCCCAAGGGGTATCCCATGTGTTTAAAGGAGGGAGGACTTAGATGTGCTTGGGTTCAAGGCAAAGCCCACACACACGCCGCCGCCGCCCGCCCATCCAGTCCGGGCTCGGTCTTGGGTCTCGGGTCACGGGATGTGGGCTGTGGGCTGGGACTGTGGGAACTTTCTGATATTATCTTTTTGGACCCCAAATTGCTTAATATTTATAGTTTGGTCCCTAGAGTTTCTGAAAAGTTGATTTTGGGAGTGACGGAAGGCAGAAACTTTCTGCCTACCGTTTGGACTGTTTTTAGAGCATTAACCAGCCATTACTTGGTTGTTAACTACTCCATAAACAACCCTCCTTCATGACCATAAATCAGCTTCTCTAAATGGCCATTAACAACCCTCTCTAATGCCATTAACAACCTTCATAATGACTATTTACAGCCATGTTTGTGGCAGTTGAGGAGTCCCTCCTCCATGCTATATATTGATGCCTTTTGGTTCAATTGTGTTGGACATACATCCACGAAAATAGCAACACAAAACAATGATGAAAAACAGTGAGCAAACACACACATATACACAAGATATACACAACAGAGACACACTATATACACAGAGACAAAACAGAAGAGAAAGTCAGTCCAATAACGTTGGACGAAAACAGAAACTCTTCCTTCCTTTTTCATATCTTCAGCAAGTCGATTCATATTTCTTTTCTTCGTCAGACTCAACCTATTTGCTTTGTAGCGTTGAGAGAAATGTGTTGTTTTATCTTGAGAGACTATTGCCCGCTAACGTAAAAGCATATATACGGGGCAATCTTGTCTTAAGGACAGAGTGCAATCACTCGACTCAACACACAACGTTGTAACCATTCAGATTTGGTGTTTCTTGATTTCAGGTTATCAAGATTCAAGATTCAAGATTCAACAACTTTGCGGCAGTTTTGAAGATTGACTATTTATTTATTCTTTCGAACACTTGTAATATTTATTTACTTCTCGTACTGCTTTACAATAGGAACCAACAAAATTGACCTAAAAACAAGTATTTTTTCCAATACTATTATTATCACGGTACCATGCATCTTGCCTACTAATTATATATTAAAGACTTTCTTGTCTCTTCCAATATATCACTTTCTGTCTGCCCTTTTGATATCATTACCTAATATCAATGATAGTATATGATACCCAAAAAGAAAAAGTAAAGTAAAAAAAAAACTACACCAAATTTGGATAGACAGGATATTTAGGGGACTAGAAAAAGGTAATAAATCATCGTTGCTTACTTCGGGTAATTTATCTAAATTGACAATAATTTGCATTTTATGTCACTTCTTCTAGATAAATGGATATATTCATATACTCATATTTACGAGATGATAAAATATGGCAAAAGCTATACCGAAAATTAATTCGCGTAGGAATGGACGTATTGGTTCACGCTATATTTTAAGGTTGAGAATAGGAAGGTCAGTAGCCTAAGGAGTCAGTGGTGGATGAGAATATATATATATATATATATTAGCTTAGCCCCTGTATATCGGGAGGGGGGGACTAGAAGCCGGTAAGCAGGTTCGGTGAAACTTAATAAATAGCTTTAGTTTAAATTCTCTATTTGTATAGAAATTCTAAGTCTAAAAAAAGTATGTATAGGAACATGAATTTTGAGTGTTGAAAAAAGTAGCATACACAAATGATATAAAAGGAGTTTAGAAAGATTAAGTAGTACGTTGCATGGATTTTTTATTTAGTCATAGTGGATATACTGTCACTTTTTTGTAACTAATAAGTAATTTTTTTTTATCGTATGAGAAAGAGAGATGTTCTCATCATCACCTATGTCATTTAATTACAACTTGTAGCTCCTTTTACACAAAAGAGGAAATATTTTAAGTTACAAGTTGTTCCATTTTCTGCAGTTTGATCATGATGCCCCCCCCCCTCCAGCCCCTACCCCCCACAATTCCTCATGTGATTTAGACACTGATATTTCACAAAGGCCTGTCCAACACTTCAATTTAATTAACATAATAGGTTCAATATTTAATATTTTTTAAAATTGAATTCATTGTAATGTTAAAATCGCTACAAAAAAGTATAGAACTGACAACAAAATTTTAGCAATAATGACAACAAAAATTTAATATATTATTGCTAAAAACATAAATGGCAACAAAAAAATAACTTGTTCTTGCGAAAACTTTTAGCATCAAAGGTTATTGCAACGGCATGTAATAATTTTTATTGTTGTGAAAGTACTTTTGACAATAACATTCAGCATATGGCAACAAAAATGTTGTTGACAAATGTCTTTCTTCTTGTAGTGAATTATGGGTTCAGAACTTCAGATATAATATTTATTGATATTTTAGTAGTTCTTTGCATATATATCCATAGTTATATGTTTAGATGAACCCTGAAAGGCTATATCCGTCCCTGCTCTTTTAGGTTGCGTTTGTTTGAAGATTTGCAGAAACTTGAGTGTTGTAAATTTTTGAAAACTCTATTTGATTGATGACTGATTTCGTGAAAAGGGCTAATATGGTTTTTGCAACTCTTGTGTCATTGCAGTGATTTTAATTCTTATGAAGCTGAAATGTTGCAGTACGTTCTACAACATGATCAATACTTTAACTAACTTAACCCTAGTCGGACAAAACAAATTGTTTTCTAAGAAATTTTGATTTTTTCTCACAATATCTTCAAGCAATTATTTTAAATTTATCAAATTGTGCCATAAGAGCTACTAAATTATAGTGGGAAGTCATGATGATGGCGCATGAAATAAAATGGATATAGATATAGTATGATAATATCAACTAGTTAGTCGAGGTTGACATTTTGGGAAGAATTTATAAATAGCTACTTTTCAGCCTGCAATTGAAAAATAAGTATATTTATTTTCCGGTGAAATCAGTTCTAACTAGAAACTCAGTTAGAGATTTGTATTTTAGGGGTTAGAGACAAATAAGTCGTAACCGATCCGGGAAACCACTTGACAAGTCTAGATCCAGATGATAACATAAATGAACAAACAGATAAAATAAAAGACAAGTTAAGATTTTGAACAAATAGTGAAAGTAATGGATAAGTGATTCTTTCGATATATTACTTTGAGAGAAAGTAGAGTTTAGGTTACAAGAGTGAGCAAGAGGATCCAGAATATGGTTCCTTTCTTTCTAAGCTTTGTATATATAAGCCCAAACTAGACTATTGTACCCCTAAAGTTATGATGATCAGCTGGGAGTCACTTTTAGGTTTATGTTTTAAGCTCTGAGCCCTCGAGCCAATTTCAAACCTGCGATTGCGGCCTCATACTCGGCCTCATTATTAGTTAAAGACATACATTTAATAGCCTGCCTGATTGTTGCCCCTGATAAGGTAACCAAGACAATTTCCAGCCCAATGTCATTCATGCTTGTGGCCCCATCGGTGTACAGGAGCCACTCCTCGAAGGCGATCTCAATTTCCCAAAACACTTTCGCTTGGGCATGACCTCATGCCCAGACTAAAATCGGCCACAAATTCAGCCGAAAGATTTTGCGGTCTGCAGAATGGTCCATATAATGGAGGTGGTGGCCAATTTTTTAAGTTATTCATTCGATGTCTTCGTCCATTTCCCTTATTTCTCGATCAAACCAGACCTTATAACATCAATGACATCCTCTCAAGGGTTCTCCGTTAACTTGAGGCTAAATCCAAGGTTAAATCACGCAAGTTCAACGTGAAGAATCCAAGGTTGTCACACCCCAACCTTGGGGTGTGGCTGGCACCCGGCACCCGAAGGCCCGTGCGGACCAACTATCATACATGAAATGTCTGACATGGAACCTGGGCCGACAAGGCCTCTAAAGGATAGTAAAAAAAAGAAAAAAATACCAACAACATGCAATATATATATATATAAGCTAAGGCCGACAAGGCCGCACAAAACCCATATATCACAACCTCTATCTTCAAGACTCTACGAGTACTAACATGTGCCATCCAGTCGGGACAGGTCCAACCTATTTGCTTTGTAGCGTTGAGATTAAAGTGTTGTTTTATCTTGGGAGACTATTGCCCGCTAACATAAAAGCATATATACGGGGCAATCTTGTCTTAAGTACAGAGTGCAATCACTCGACTCAACACACAACGTTGTAACCATCCAGATTTAGTTGTTTCTTGATTTCAGGTTATCAAGATTCAAGACACAACAAGCTTGCGGCAGTTTTGAAGATTGACCATTTATTTATCATTTCGAACACTTGTAATAGTTGTTTACTTCCCGTACTGCTTTATAAAGTACAATAGAGTACCAACAGGAGCAACCGAACAAAATAACCCAAAAACTTCATAGTTAGAACAACAATCATCATATATATAGTGTGAAATGAGCCCCTTGAAATTACAAAGCTAGCTGAAGTCAAAAACAAGAAAGAAAATGTCCACAGGTGACTTGTATGCTGCCACAGAAACAAGAAACATGCTATCAAAAGCAAGCATAATAGTACTGGAAATGATTTGACCATGATTATTATTAGTGAATATCATTAGAATATTCACCATATATTTTGTAATTATTAGTGTTATATAATTATGGTAGTTATAATATCTTTATTGTATTAGGACTCCACATTATACACACTATATATATTTGTATTAATAAGAAAGACTCTTCAATGAAGATTAATATAATCTAACAATTATAATAAGAACGAAGATCGGCAGCCGCAGCTTGATAAGAGGCTGTTGGAACTGTTGGAATCATTGAGGGAAGTGTATATGAAAAGAGGGGAATTGTTGAAGAAAATGAATTATGAAGAATCAGTGGAGGTGTTCAGGAAATTGAAGGTGTAAATAAGAAAAAAAAAAGAAGTTGAAAACTAAAACTACCATAAAGAAAAGTTTGAGTGTTGGAGGTGAGATGAGAAATGAAAGGTTCAAAATCAAGACTCCTATTATCATAATGGCTAAACCAAATGCTCAAGGTGGTCACAATGGCCAATACAATAATGGTTCCAATAATTCTGGCTATAACCCAATTTCTTTTTATGCAACGAGAAGAGGAGCTTTATAATTCAAACATTTTCATTTTATTCTTAAGAGACGTGTTTAAGACGAAAGAATTCAAAGATTGTTTATGATATATTATACACATTATTAGACTAAAATTACAAGATTCAAAAATCTTCAATTACAATTTTAAATACATGCCTATGACCTGTCAAACTATAAAATATGAAATGAAACAGGGACCAGTACTGTTAAACAGAGCAATATACATGTGATATACACTGAATATACAACAGTGTATATCACATATATATCAGAGGACTGAAGCTAAAGCAGTGGGTTGTTGGGCCTGGTACACGGCGGTAAGGACTGAGCTGAAGCCCAGTCCATCACGTTACAAAGGGCAGAAAATCAGTAGCAAAATCTTGTATATTAAGGAAATTATATTGTATGTATATTGTAGTATATTTACTACCATAATTAGTGTTATACACTTACCATAATTGTATAGTTAGAATTATGGTAGAATAAGGTTTTAGGAATAGATTAGGAATAGGATTCTCCTATTTTGTAACTTGTATATATATCTATTCAATCAATGAAAATAATCAAGGGGATTATTTCTTTCATGGTATCAAGAGATTAGGTCTACACAAAAGTTTTCTCTCAAACTTTTCCTTGTGACCGAGAACCCCCCCCTCGGGTTGTCTCTCCAAACATTTTGTCTTCCGCTCTCAAAAACCTCTCTTAAATTTAACCTCCTTCCTTGTTCTTTCAAATATGTCTAAGAACAATTTTCACCCTGCCCTCACGGTTTCCAATATCAAGCTCAGTGTCCCTATTGTCCTTGAGATGGAAAACGTTCAATATGCAACGTGGGCGGAGTTGTTTAAAATTCACGCTATCTCTTATCAAGTTCTTCATCACATCATTCCTCCCGCTAGACCCCTTCCCGCGGAGGATCCTGAGGTATGGATTACACTTGATGCTACCGTTCTTCGGTGGATATACGCCACTATTTCAGTGGACCTTCTACAGACGATTATGGAGCCCGATACCACGGCTATGGCTGCATGGAATAGATTACGTGACATATTCCAAGACAACCAACATTCCCGTATCGTCACACTCGAGCAGGAATTCTCTCTCGTTCGAATGGACGTATTTTCGAACGTTTCTGCATATTGCAAGAAACTAAAGGAATTGGCGGATCAACTCCGTAATGTTGGCGCACCAAGAACAAATAATCGTCTAGTTCTACGGTTGGTTGCGGGCTTTCGGAGGCCTATAATGGTGTTGGAACTCTCCTTCGCCAAAGCAACCCTCTTCCCGACTTTCATCAAGCCCGCTCCATGCGACGTTGGAAGAAGCCGGTTTGGCTAAAAAGGCGGCTACGGAGCAAGCCCAGTTGTCATGGTGGCATCCTCTCCTGGTTCTTCGGGTTTTGTTAATAATTCGGGCCAAAACCATAATAATGGTGGCGGCAAGAATAATCGCAAAAGTAACAAAAACCGCGGGGGCAAACGAGGCAGTTCTGGTGGCGGTTCCGGTGAGCAACAAGCAGGCGGTGGGTCCCATCCAGGGTACAGTGGGCCACCACCACCATGGGCCCAGCAGTGGGGCCATTGGCAGTGGAACCCGCATCCTCCAGCCACAGTTTCCAGCGGCCAGTGGGCTGGCCAACAGTCCAGGCCCAATGCCCAGCAGTGGCGGCCCACTGGCCAGTGGCCCAACGGCAGTGTATCCAGCACCTACGGCCCAGCAGCATCACGGAATGGCGTCCTTGGGCCCCGTCCTCCGCAAGCCCATTATGCAGCGGGCCCCACTCAGACCGATATCGAGGTCGCGATGCACACGTTGGGATTGTCCCAACCGGACCCAAATTGGTACATGGACACCGGGGCCACTACTCACATGACTTTCGAATCAGGTACTCTCTCATCTTATTCCAATTTGAGCACCCCTCGGGGATAATTGTTGGTAATGGCGCTTCTATTCCAATTCTAGGGTATGGTCAGAAAACATTGTCTCCTCCTAATCCACCACTCCTCTTGAAAAATACTTTACATGCTCCTAAATTGATTAAAAATTTAGTGTCTGTCCGAAAATTCACAAATGACAATTCTGTTTTTGTTGAATTTGATCCTTTCGGTTTCTCTGTGAAGGATTTCAAGACGGGGAGTCATCTCATGAGGTGTGATAGTAGGGGGGATCTGTATCCTATCATGCCCGGTTTCACCATCGAGTCCACCTTGCCATCGCCTCTTGCGACCATCTCTCCTTCCATGTGGCATGCTCGTCTGGGTCATCCGGGATCTTTTATTTTATCAGCTTTAGATAAAAATAGCTTTATTTCTTGTAAGGGTACAAGTCGTACTCCAATTTGTCAGTCTTGTTCATTAGGAAAAATTGTTAAGTTGCCATTTGTAGACTCCAATTCTCATACTTCTATGCCATTTGACATTATTCATAGCGACTTATGGACATCTCCTGTTCTTAGCTCAATGAGTCATCGATATTATGTTCTCTTTTTAGATGATTATTCTAGATTTTTGTGGACGTTTCCAATTGCGAATAAATCACAAGTGTTTTCCGTCTTCATAAAATTTAGAGCGTTCATTCGTACTCAATTCGAAAGAGAAATAAAAAATATTCAATGTGATAATGGGAAAGAGTATGACAATAGGGAGTTTCGAGATTTTTGTGCTACTCATGGGATAAATTTTCGTTTTTCATGTCCTCATACATCTTCACAAAATGGGAAAGCCGAACGCAAAATTCGTTCCATAAATAACATTGTCCGAACTCTTCTCATACATGCCTCCATACCTCCATATTTTTGGCATCATGCTCTACAAATGGCCACTTACCTTCTAAATATAATTCCGTCTAAAGGTCTGACATACTCTTCCCCCCTTAAAGTCCTATATAATAAGAACCCTTCTTATTCTCACCTTCGGATTTTTGGGTGCTTGTGTTATCCGTTATTCCCATCCACCACAATTAACAAACTTCAGGCTCGGTCTACCCCGTGTGTGTTTTTGGGTTATCCGTCAAATCATCGTGGTTATAAGTGTTTTGATTTATCCTCCAAGAAAATCATAATCAATCGCCATGTCATTTTTGATGAAACTCAATTCCCATTTACGAAAGTTCATACTCTCGAACCTAAGTCATATAATTTTTTGGATGACCAAATATCCCCGTATATTATTCGGAATTTTTCGGACATCTCCCGTACCAAAAATCCTCCAGCGGGCCCACTGCCCGCTGTACCAACAGTACCGCCACACTCACAGAATCAAGCCACTGGAACAGTTCCAGCAACTGGGCCTGCCCAGCCCAACTCTGGAACTGCTCCAGAATCCGAGTCTAATTTGTACCGTTTTGGGCCAGCAGGCCCACTGCCTGCTGGCCAGTCCGTCCCGAGCCTAGCAAATTCCCAAAATTTCATCAATTCTTCCTCGAGTCATAGACCGGTCACTCGTAGTCAGCAGGGTATTTTTACACCTAAAAGACATTTTAATTTACATTCTGATGTCTCTAAATCCCCCTTGCCCCGCAATCCTGTGTCCGCATTAAATCACCCTAATTGGAAAATTGCTATGACTGATGAATATAATGCTCTTATTGATAATAAGACGTGGGAGTTGGTGCCCCGTCCATATGGTACTAATATTATCAGGTCTATGTGGATTTTTGCTCATAAGGAGAATTCAGATGGGTCCTTTGCTCGACATAAGGCGCGACTTGTTGGTGATGGTAAGACTCAGCAAGTTGGTATTGATTGTGGTGAGACGTTTAGTCCGGTGGTCAAACCGGCTACCATTCGCATTGTGCTTAGCCTGGCTCTTTCAAAAACTTGGCCAATCCATCAGTTGGATGTCAAGAATGCTTTTCTACATGGTGATCTCAAAGAAACAATCTATATGCATCAGCCGTTGGGTTTCAGGGATCCCAACCGCCCTCATCATGTCTGTTTGTTGAAGAAATCACTATATGGGCTTAAGCAGTCTCCACGGGCCTGGTATACACGATTTGCTGATTTTGTTTCGACTATTGGGTTCACTCACAGCAGGTCAGATAATTCTTTGTTCATCTACCGCCGTGGTTCATCATTGGCCTATATTCTGTTGTATGTGGATGATATTATCTCGACTGCCTCCTCCGATGCTTTGCGCCAGTCTATCATGGCCATGCTCAGTTCTGAATTTGCTATGAAGGACTTGGGGCCGTTGAGTTATTTTTTGGGGATTGCCGTCAAGCGTCATTCAGGTGGCTTGTTTCTGTCTCAACGGAAGTATGCTGCTGAGATAATCTAGAGGGCTGGGATGTCATCCTATAAGTCCACTTCCACACCGGTTGATGCAAACCCAAAGCTGAGTGCCGCAGCAGGTGCACCATACGAGGACCCGACCCGGTATCGCAGTCTTGCAGGGGCCCTCCAATATCTTACATTTACCAGACCAATTATAAAGCATGCGGTTCAACAGGTGTGTTTATTCATGCATGACCCCAGAATTGAGCACATGAATGCAATCAAACGCATCATTCGGTATATTCAGGGGACACTGGATTATGGTTTGCACTTGTATCCCTCATCTACATCAACACTTGTCTCCTACACGGATGCTGATTGGGGTGGTTGTCCCGACACCAGACGGTCGACTTCTGGCTACTGTATGTTCCTTGGCAACAACTTGGTCTCCTGGTCGGCAAAGCGTCAGGCAACTCTATCACGCTCGAGTGCCGAGGCAGAATATCGAGGGGTAGCGAATGTGGTCTCCGAATCATGTTGGCTACGTAATTTGCTTTTGGAGCTTTATTGTCCCATTCAGAAGGCAATCTTGGTATATTGTGATAACATTAGTGCCATCTACCTTTCCGGTAACCCCGTTCAACACCAACGCACCAAGCATATCGAAATGGACATTCACTTTGTCCGTGAAAAGGTTGCAAAGGGTCAAGTTCGCGTATGCCATGTCCCGTCTCGTTATCAAATTGCGTACATCTTTACAAAGGGTCTACCACGGTTTCTCTTTGAAGATTTTAGGGACAGTCTCGGCATTCGAAAACCTTCCGCTATGACTGCGGGGGTGTGTTAAACAGAGCAATATACATGTGATATACACTGAATATACAACAGTGTATATCACATATATATCAGAGGACTGAAGCTAAAGCAAAGGGGTACATTGGGCACAGTACACGGCGATGGGACCGAGCCGAAGCCGAGTCCATCACGTTACAAAGGGCAGAAAATCAGTAGCAAAATCTTGTATATTAAGGAAAGTATATTGTATGTATATTGTAGTATATTTACTACCATAATTAGTGTTATACACTTACCATAATTGTATAGTTAGAATTATGGTAGAATAAGGTTTTAGGAATAGATTAGAAATAGGATTCTCCTATTTTGTAACTTGTATATATATCTATTCAATCAATGAAAATAATCAATGGAATTATTTCTTTCAAGTACTTTACCACCACACAATATTTCTCATTACCCATTTTAGAATTTTTAAGTAAGAGGTTTACCTCATATTTTTTTCCTCTTCTCAAGAGCGACACAAGTGAGATATTTTTTATATCTTTTTAACACTACATATGCTCTAATTGGTAGAATAATATTTGTCATTAATTGTTATGAGAAAACTATTGGGTAAAGAACAAGATTTATGATATGTTTAATATATTTTATGTATGTCGTACTTTTTTTGGGTCCAAATGTAGTGATTTGTTTTTGTCAAACCTTACATATCCAATTTATGTTTTTAGAAGTAACCGTGTTTCACGCATTGGTGAGGTTAGTTGTTACGTTATGGATATTTTAACGTATGAATGATTCTTAGGTCGTTATAATCTTTTGATAGAGTGATTTATCCTATTCTTTTTGTTTGCCTAACAATATCCAAAATATTTGACGCAATAATGTTTTTGTCGACCGGATGGAATTTAGTTTCTTTAGTACCAACTAAATTTTACATTCACATTGATTCTAAAATTCAACGTCATTTTTCTTTTAAAATTTAGGTTAATAATAAAAAAGTTAACATGAATATAGAAATAATATAGGTGGAAGAAAATAACTACCAACCCTAACGAAAAGTATTAACTTTACCGCCCACTTCACAACAACCCTAATCCAACTTCTAGTTTCCTAAGGTTTTGGCTCATAATATATATATATATATATATATGGCATACGACAAAGTCCCTAGGGAGGTTCTATGGAGATGTTTGGAGGTTAAAGGTGTACCTGTGACATACACTAGAGCGATAAATGATATGTATGATGGAGCCAAGACTAGGGTACAGACAGTAGGAGGAGACTCGGAGCACTTTTCAGTGATGATGGGGCTGAACCAGAGATCATCTCTTAGCCCATTCCTATTTGCCTTGGTGATGGACGGATTGACGTGACAAATCCAAGGGGAGGTGCCATGGTGTATGTTATTCGCAGACGACATAATCCTGATTGATAAGACTCGTAGCGGAGTGAACGCAAAGCTGGAGGTTTGGAGACAAAATATAGAGTCTAAAGGGTTCAGGTTGAGTAGGACCAAGACAAAATATTTGGAGTGCAAGTTCGGCAACGGGAGCGACTCTGAGACAAGCGTGGAGGCGAGGCTTGAGACTCAGGTCATTTCAAAGAAAGGAAGCTTCAAGTACATCGAGTCTATTATTCAAGGGAATGGAGAGATTGATGACGATGTCACAAATCGTATTTGGGCAGGGTGGATGAAATAGAGGCTCGCATCTGGAGTCTTGTGCGACAAAAAAGTGCCACCAAAACTTAAAGATAAGTTTTATAGGGTGGTGGTTAGACCGACTATGTTGTATGGGGCGGAGTGTTGTCCAGTCAAGACTTCGCACATCCAAAAGATGAAAGTTGCGGAGATGAGGATGTTGAGATGTATGTTGTAACATCCTGTACTTTCGGGTCATGGTTTGAATCGCTATACGTATGTAAATAGACCCGAGCATTGGAGGATTTTTTAGTCATGTTCACGTATACGAATAAAGAAACTTAGTATATAAAAAGATGCAGTCCTGAAATAATTTAGGATTTAACAAGTGAGACGACGGTGATTGAAAATAATATTTTGTATGTCCCAAAAGAGGCTATGAACTAGCGCTATATCACCTGACCGTGATAATGAATATATGACGTGTGTTAAAAATGATTTAAGATTTAAGGGGTAGGAGAATAAGAATTAATTAGTGGGCAATTAGTTAATTGTTGAGATTATAACTTAATTATGGTGGGGGACAAAAAGAGATATTTGGATATTTATTAAGGGGACAAGATGTACACATGCCATCATAAGGAAAAGTATTAAGTGACTAGCAATTTTTAGGGGCCTACGTGTATGTCTCATATTCTATGAGACCAAATATGGCCAGCAACATTCCTTTACTTAGGAGGAATTCATTTTGAAGGGATCATTAAGATGAATTATTTTTAGTTTGCAAATTAAGTGGATTAGAAGAGAAAGAAAAAGGGCAAAATTTATGTTGCTGCAACGTTAAGTCCATTAGATAGCAAGTTAATTTAGATCTCACTTGTAGTTTGAAAAATCTTTTTATGTTGAGAATAAGAATTTTAGGAACGTGACAGATGTTGCTCTTGGTTTTTGGTCACGCTCGTCCATTGTTGGTCATAGTAAGATAAACGTTCATTGATTCACTTGGGACTTGCGGTACTACCGTTAATCCGGAAAGAGTTTAAGGTTAAGCAATTATCGGAAGGATTGACTTGTCATAGTCATTCGATGGATTGAATCAAGATTGAGGTGCTATACAACTTGTGTATGTTGTGTCGACGAGTAGATATACGAAAGTTATGTTAAGGCAAATCATTTCTTCTTTTGACACGTTCTAAGTACGAAACGTAAACGTAATATTATCCCATAAATGATTCTACTCTTAGTAGTTAAGGATGTTCATGTTATTCATTCCTATTGTCACAGCATGTTTAAATATGTTCCTTATTGAGGTATATGAAAAAGATGTTAGTATTTATAATGTTAATCGAATGTGAAGCGGCATTTCGTCACTTCGACAAACTCAGAGTATCTTAGTATCATTCATGCATTATGTTCATGTATTTTACACTTACCATAATTGTAGAATTCTTGTACAATAGAATAGGGTTTTGGGAGTAGAGTAGGAATAAGATTTTCTATATTATGGATATTGTAAATTGTATATATACTCATTCATTAATAAAAATAATCAAGTGATTATTTCTTTCCATAGTCATGGAAGATATTGGAATCTTCCGGGGACAAAACACATTACTTCTTGTCGCGATTGAAGAGATTCAAGAATTCAACCAAAAAAATCTCAAGAACGGTTGGAAAAGCGATTTGAAAAGGCCAAACAAGAGGTGAACCAATTATAGATGGATCGAAGAATGTAATTGGATATAAGAGAAGTTTGAGATATCATAGCGATATTGAAAAAGACCAAAATGATAAGTGGCTCATCAAAGAATATTTTTTGCCGGATGAGTACATTAAGAAAAGCAGCAACAAGGATATATTCGTCCTTTGCAAAATCAAAGAGAAGAAAAAAAATGAGAAAAATTATAAGGTGGTTATTAATGAGGTCATGGAGGAAGATATTGAAGAATTAGTTGCTTCTTCGTATGAGAATTATAATAGTTATAGCTAAACTAATTAGTTTTTTATTAGGTGATATTGAGTCTTTGAGTAACTGATAAAGTTGACGCTATGTGACCAGGAGGTCATGGGTTCAAGCCGTGAAAATATCTTGCAGAAATGTATGATAAGACTGCGTACCCTTGTGATCCGGTCCTTCTCGGACCTCGTACATAACGGGAGCTTAGTGAACCGGACTTCTTTTTTTAGGTGATATTAACTTGAATGTAAAAGCTTTTCTTTTAGCACATTAATACTTTAGTTGTTCCACTTCATATGACATTATTATTTATTATTTAAAACGTGTTTGTCACATAAAAGATCAATATGACTTTCAATATATATAGTTGTACATGTCACACCTATTTTCAAATCAAGAATTGTTTTAGTTAGTTTTTCTTACTTATATATGTTTGTTCATTTATTCATTGTTTACTTATGACTAAGTCAAATTTGATTTGATTAGCAATGATGGTTAGCACATGATTGGATATTTTCAGATGCAATATGATTGTACACTCGTCCCAAATAGAGAGTAGAATATCGCTTGTGTTCAATGAAGAAATCAGGAATTTTATTAAGTGTGCTCAAGATATAATTTTTAATATACACGACATGATTGTAGCTCTGCCACTGATCAGAGAAAACAAAATTTCTAAGTTTAGTTTAACTATATATAATATAGAGTAGTAAAATTTTAAGTGGTTAACTTATCTACATAATGATGTTTGATGAGAATACGCACATAATTTCCAAGATTTAAGTCAGAAATGTCTAATAGAAAAAATTATCATATGTTAAATTACTCAATTGAAACAGATCATAGTTCGAATTTGTTAAATGGGCTAGACCTCCGGACATTTGGTTTAAGATTAACACGGATGGGAGCAAGAACATGAAAGGGATCATCTGGTATAGGAGGGATTATGAGTTGGTGGAGACGAGAGCAGTTCCGGCGGTGGCTGCTCCTGAAAATGCTTGTTTTGCTTTTTGAGTTTCCTCGAGAATCAACCGCGAACGGGCCTCATAGAAAGGAGGTAATGAATTACTTTGCTGAATGAACGTTGCAACGCCATCAAACTGTTCATTCAACCCTGCAATCAACTAAAGGACTAATCTTTGATTTGTCACGGGCGAACCAGCGTTGGATAGTTGGTCCGCAAGTATCTTCAATTCCTGACAATAAACAGAGATATTGGAAAAATCATCCAATTTAACGTTAGTAAATTGGTGTTCAAGATAAACGGCACGAGAAAGTTTGGTATCATGAAATATATTTTGTAGACGTTCCCATGCGAGTTAACCGTAGAATTTGGCTCCAAAATGGTATGTAAAATATCGTTGGATATAGTGTCATAAATCCATTGAAGGACAATAGCATCCAAACGGGACTATAGCTTTTTGTCCACCAAAATGGCATCCGATGGCGACTCGGACGGTATGATATGGTCGATCACCTCATACGCGCGGCAATGAATTTTGAACAATTCTGCCCAAGAGGTATATTGTCCTTTCTCCATTTCAAGGGTTATGCAGATAAAGTTCTTGAAGTTATTAACGGCAAGAGCGGGATGAAAGATTTGTTTTTCGACCATAGGTTCCACTTAGAATCAAAAGAAGAGGAGATGGACGTGGTGTTTTGATGGAAGTGGATGGAAGAAACCTAAATGTTGGTTAAGTCTAGCCGAGGGAGGAGGGGGTAGTTGTCGGCTAGGGTTTGTTTTAGTGTTTAGGTTTGAGGAGTTATTTAGGTTTAGGGTTTATGACTACTAAACCTAGGGGGGCAGGGCGAAAAAAGTAGTAAGAAAAGAATGGAAGAAATTGGCTAAGAGAAAAGAAAAGAGAAGGGTTTAAGGTAAATGATTTTTGGCTCTGATACCATGTAGGAAATGATTCTTTGATCAATATTATTCCCATGATACAATATATATACAATCATAATATGTTTATCTTATGGAAGATTAATCTACTTTACTTAAAATATAAGATATTAATTACAATCATCCTAATTAATGAAATATTATAATATATTATAATAATGAAGATTGAAGGTAATTATGGGATTGCCCCATAATTACTCTAACACTTAGTTATTCTAAGTTCTCATTAATTTTTGTTCTTATCGTAGCATTCATTTTTTTTTCCTTCATATATACGTGAAAAACAAGTATATATAGATAGAATGTCGCCAGAATCTAAGCTGATGTTAGGTTTTCGATTTCATCCCACAGATGAAGAGTTGATTAACTATCTGAAAGGGTTTGTTCTTCGCGGAATTTTTCCACCTACGGGTGTTATTAAAGTGGCAGACCTATTTGGAGACTCTGAGCCATGGCAGATATTTGAAGCTCCAGGGGAGAAAACACGTTACTTTTTTCGCAGTTGAAGAGATTCAAGAATTCAACCAAAATATTTCCAAGAACAGTTGGGAAAAGGGACTTGGAAAGGCCAAACAACTGAAAGAATTTTTTTTTCCATATGAGTACATTAAAGAAAGCGGCAACAAAGATATATACGTCTTGTGCAAAATCAAAGAGAAGAAAAAAAAGTGAGAAAAATTATAATGAGGGCATGGAGGAAGATGCTGATAAAGTAATTGCTTCTCTATTAGGAAGTAATGATGATAAACATCAAGTAATTACCAACAACGAAAATCAATTAGCGGTTGTAAACGAGGTTAATTATGAAGTGAGGACAAATTGTGAAGCAAGTACAAGCACGTCAAAAAATGAACATGAAGATTATGGAGAATTAGGGCAAGCTAGTAATTATTTGGAAGCTGGGGTTGAGCAATTTAATGGAATTAATCCGTATGAGGATTATAGTTACGATGACTTGATAAATGATTGAATTATAAGAATCAGAACAAGATTTGGGTGACACTTCTTTAATGTTGTAACAGATAGGCATGGAAATAGCTAAACTATTGGGTTTATTTTTACTAATTAATTAGGTGATAATGCGTTAATGTAAATGCTTTTCTTTTTACTAGTGAAATTTCCTGTTGCATGATTATTTTTCTTTAAATATGAAGATGAACCGTTGAAGATAACTAATACAGTTTCTTATTTTAATTTCTCGACCCTCCTTAACTATTTTGGTTGTTATTTGTTTCCAATGGTTGGGCGTGCCAACATTAATAAAATTTCATAATGATAGTTGAAAAGCTTATAAAATTTAAAGACATGCTTAATTGACCTTTTGTGAAAATTATATTAGTTAAATTTGGTCCAAAGCAAGCATTATTACACCGAGTATTTTGAGTCGACTTAACCCAACAATTGATATTACATGTGATGTTTTGGCGGGACATATATGAAAATGGTAGAGTAATGACATGGGGCTTGTTGTTACCTTTACCAACTCGAAGTAGCTGGGAGATGCACACACAAAAGAAGAAGTTAGCTTCAGTACTGCCCATAAATACTCGAACAATACGGGTGAGATACACAATGAGTATTCTCCATATCCGATGAAGGAGATGGGTCATGACAAATTTAGCTCGAAAAAGAGATTATTGGTATGCGAAACAAATTAAAATCTTACATTATATTGGTAGTTGAAACTATTGAAAAGGAAGCTACATGTTAGTACAAGAATATTCTTAATCAAGTGAATTCTTTTTGGGGAAATCGGACTCAAAGCGAATAATATCATGTCATACTAGAAGTCTTTTTGAATTGATTTAGCCCAACAACTTTCTTCCATTTGAATCAAATATCCATGTTATGATATTTCCAACTGGTCTGTTAGGTAAGTACTACTATAATAGAAGTAGTAGTAGTAGTAACAATGTTAATAATCTTACAGCTCAATCGTATCATACTAGTTCATACATATACTGGAAGTTCCTTTAATTAGTCTTATAATTATAGCAAATAAATGAGTGGTTATTAGAAAAAAACGTAAGACACCATCTTCATCAAACAGTCCTCGAGGGAAAAATGGTTAAATTTGTTTCTTTTAAATGAAATGCTGTAAGATATAGAAAGTATGCACAAAAATTGATCAAACCATGGTTAGTTCTACATGGTGGACTTCAGCCACAAAGTAGTATTGCTACTTATCAATAGGAATTAGTAGATCGACATTAATATTGATCTTGTAGCAAATATATAAATTACACGATTAATTCTGTGTCAAACAAGAATTTAGCAACAAATACATATGGAAACTAAAATGAAATAAACTAGATCATTAACCTTTGTGTTGTAAACGTTAACACAAGTCAACCCAAGAGTTCTTCAAATAAAAAAAAATTAACTTATACACTCTGAAAATGTAAAAAAATTATATACTTTAACATGTGATAATAAATTGTCTATACGTCTTATTTTTTATGTAACTAATTTCACTTATTTCGAACCGGATGCCTTCGTACTACCCCCACCCCCACCCCCACCGGATTTAACCTCTGGGGTTTTGACCTTAAATTTCTCAAGTTTCAATTGAGATTCGTCAATTCCTCTACTCCTGTTCAAAGAGCTATCACTGGGGCTTCTTTTGAAAGAATTGTTCATTTCTTGATCCTTTTTTGGAAACACAACTCCAATTTTCTCAAATATAGGAATAAAATCCTCATGATGAAATGGAAATATTTTCTTAAAAAATTCTTCTCTTTTCATGTAGAGGTCTTTGAAGAAATCTAGCAGCATAATCAATCTTGGATCCACTTTTTTTCCTGATTTCCATCTTATCATCACTGGCCTTTCTTGAATATTTTCGATATTTTCATCATCAGAAATTGAAGAGGTGATAGCTTTTGATTCTTCCTTGAGATCTTCCATCAATATATATATGGTTAATTTGTGTACAAGTTAACATATAGAAAGAATCAACTAAAGATGATCAAAGGCAATGATGAGAAGACTTTATATGAGAGAACTATGGATGGAATAGATATGGTATAGTTGTGGCTTGGGATTCAGTTTGGAATGTTTCATATAGAGTTCACAAATAGACGAGTTTGGGTTAAATTTGAGCAGGTTAAAAAGGGTCAACTCAATAAACATGTCATGGTCTAACTCGCTCGAAGTTTGCTTGGAATAAAATAAATTAGATCAAGATGAATTAAATAACAGGTCATAATCAATCCGCATAACATGACCAATCTCCCCCTCCCTTTTTTTTTAATTCTGATTTTTGAAAAAATGAAAGCTAATTATATTTCTTGAATTCTAGTCTAAATTCATCCATATTTACATAATTCCAAATCTTAATTTTGTTTTTAATATTTATATTTGGGTTGCATTTTGATATGTGTCCGGTTACATTATTTTAATTCGTTTGTCCCAACAGTTTAATGAATCATTTTGAATGTAACTCATTCAATCAAGCGAGCAAACAGATCGTAACCCAACCAATTTAAACTTAAAAGTATTACTTCCGTTCTAAAAAGATTTTCATACTTTTCTTATTAATTTGTCTCAAAAAAATTAACACATTTTTATATTTAGAAATAATTTAGCTTTATGAGATTGTTTTACAGCCACGCACATAACTAAGACTTATTTTGAACCACACATTTTAAAAGTCTTCCTTTATTTATTAATCTCCGTGACAAGTTAAACTAAAACAATTTTTTGGAACGGAGGGAGTAGGTGAGTTACTAAAAATGGATTATTTTGCCACCTATGGTTTGATATGATTATTAAACTACTGGTGGAAATATCTTGGAATAAAGAAGGCAGGGAAGAAATGTTCTAAGAAATTTATGTGGAAGACATATTTGTAGTTAGGTATTTCCTGAAGCAACTCATAGCTGTCCTTTAGTTTGTTCCATTTAGACATGTCACAATCATGATATCCCAGGATGAGCAAATTGAATTTTAATTTTGAACTGGTAAAAATAAAAGTGGTCAACACATTGGTCTAGTTCCAAGTAAAATAAATAATTTATATTTCTCTACTTGGTTTAGTAGGTTGCATCTTTATTTCTAACGGGCATGTCATGGTCCTTGTTGGGGTGTTTTTGATTGGATGTTACACCGATTCAGTGAATACAAGAAATGTGTAATTTTAAGACGTATATGTAGAATAACGGGATAATTAAGAGAATGTAAAGACTTTTTTTTTTTTTAATCTTGTTAATGTAAAGACTTCCTCCATTTTCATATTATCGGTCTTTTAAATTTTTTGCACATCTTTCTTTTTTCTTTCAAAATAGTTTAATAACCTAAATTATAAGAATATATTCGGATGGGAGTCTTGAAGCAACGGTACGGTAAAGATCTTCGTGTAACTTATAGGTCCACTACAAGAAAAAAGGCATTTGCCAACAATATTTTTATTGTCATATGTTAGATGTTGTTGTCATCAAAAGTACTTTTCGCAATAATAAAAGTTGTTGCATGCCGTTGCAATAGCCTCCGATGCGAAAAATTTCGCAACAAGAAGTTATTTTTTGTTACATTTATATTTTTTAGTAACAATATATTAAATTTTTGTTGTCATTTACATTTTTTAGCAACAATATATTTATTATTTCTAAAGTTTTATTGTCAATTCTATGCTTTTCTTGTAGTGGTCATGGGTTTGAACCGTGGAAACAACTACTAATGATTGCATTAGAATAAGCTGTCTATATCACACCCCTTGTTGTGCGGCTCTTCCCGAGCATATGCAAACTCGATATGATTTATACACCGGACTGCCCTTTTAATTATAAAAATATATTCGTCTTTTTTTTGTTTTTTTGAGCGACTCATATTTTATCATGAAACTATTGAAACCAGTAAGGATAAATTTTGAACAAGTAGAATTTGTCAACCATATCTCCTTTAGCAGATGGGATATTTTTAACGTGTTTGCACGGATAAGACTACACATTCAATAGTTGTATGACACCTGTTTTCAGATTAAAGAATTATTTTATAGTTAGTTTTCCTTATTTATTTAATTATTTATGACTAAGCTAAGATTTGATTTGATTTGATTTAATTAGCATATAATTAGAGATTTTCAGATGCAATATGATTGTATATATGCTCGTCGCAGATAGAGATAGAATATCGCCTATGTTCAATGGCGAAATCAAAAAATTTGTTATCCTATATATGCAATATAATTTTTTGATGAGGAGTATACAATTGAAACCAACCTCCCTTTTTCAATTCAGAAATGTCCCAACCTACAGGATATCTAGCGAAAATCTCAGCGTTGTTTAATGTACACCACCAGCGAACTATGTCAATAAATGTTACACCTATAGAGAACTTGGACATCAATGGAAAAATGTGTTCTTAGCTATTAGGCGTGTAAATGAAAGTACCACGTTGGTAGCAGAAAAAAATAAAATTATAGTACTTTATAATTTATATTCTTAACAATGTAAATTTTGAAGAAAATAATGCGAAATCAGCACAAGGCCAAGATAATTATTACTAGCCCATTAGCTCATTTACAAAATGTTGAAAAAGGGAAAGATCTTAGGATTTTTAAAACATTTGGCTTCTTGGCCAAAATTTATTATATTCGGTAGTCAAATATACAAAACATATATACTAATTATGTATAATATATGTATATTATATGAATAGTATCATTAATATATAAATTATATACATTTGATGGACAACTATACAATGTAAAAATCTAAAATCTTATAGGGAGAAGAGGTAGAAATTAAATGAGTTTTCCTTTGATCAAGAAGACGTAAAAACAACACAAAAGACAATATGATCCCAATTTGGTAACATATGACCCATATACTCGCACTACGTACTTTATATACAACAAGAAAATAGAAATATTATGATTTTCCTTTTTTTTTTATAGTTATTATTGTAAACGTGTACAATAATAACACTACAATTCCTACTCATAATTAGAATATATCTCATATATTGTAAATATATTTAGTGATAGATAATTATGGTAACTAGGATTCCTCTTGTATTGTGACTAGGATTCTTCTTGTACTAGAGTTGTATATTGTACACTATATATATTGATATTAATGAGAAAGGCTCCCCAAGGGAGACTAATATCATCTTACATGGTATTAAGAGCCAAAACCCTAATCTAGAAAAATTCCTCCCCTTGCCGCCCCCCCCCCCCTCTCTTGGCCGACGACACCACTATTTTTCTCTTCCCAATTTCCACCATTCTAATGGAAAATTTGGTTACTCCCCCCTCTTCCGATGCTTCCGCTTCTAAATCAGTCGTCATCCAACCACCCACTACCCTCTCCTCACCATCTTTCCATCCGGCTCTCGCCGTTACCAATATCAAGAATTTTATCCCTATAATTCTTGATCAGGAAGATGACCAATATTGGTCATGGGTGGAACTATTTCGTATCCATGCATGTGTATATCATGTGCTTGATCATATAGATGATTATTTCCCTCGTTCTCCCGATATGGACGACATCACATGGCGTCGCCTCGATGCCGTAGTCAAACAGTGGATATATGACACTATATCCAAGGATTTACTATACACAATCATGAAAACGGGTGCCTCTGCCCGTGATCTATAGACACGTTTGGAAGAATTTTTTCAAGACAACAAGAACACTCGCGTGGTGTACTTGGAAGAACAATTCAACAACACCCGTCTTGAAAACTTCTCTAATATGTCAGAATATTGCAAGCAGTTGAAACTGGTGGCAGACCAACTGTCCAATGTTGGTACACCTGTGTCCGAAACAAAGATGGTGTTACAATTAGTTGCAGGCCTCCCTAAGGGTGAATATGACACCCTAGCCACGATGATACAACAGGATGACCCTCTACCAAGCTTCAACAAAGCACACTCGCAATTGTTATTGGAGGAGACTCGACATGCGAAACAAGACGAGCATAACCAGAAGGCATTAGTAGTTGAAACGCCTGCACAACATCAGGTCACTGCCGGCCAACAGCCTCCGCCGGAAAATATCCAATCGTGGCAAAACCGCGGCGGTAGGGGCCGTGGCAGTGGGCGAGACGACAAGGGCCGTGGGAAAGGACGAGGCCAACAGCCACAATAGTTCAACAACAACACTTCATGGGCCAGCCCAGTCTCTGGTTACCCAAATCAGACCTGGGCCACGATTTCAGGCTATCATCCAGCCCAGTACCCTTTTCAGCAACAAGGGTTACTGGGCCAGGCTCCAGGTCCGCGCCCACCAGTGTTCCAGCAATAATATGCCCATGTCGTGCAGGCCCAGTTCCCACAACAGCCCTTAAATCAAATCCCCACCGACTTGGGTCAGGCATTCAGCAGTATGAGTTTGCAGCAGCCCGACGAAAATTGGTATATGGACTCCGGAGCCTCCTCTTACCTCACCCGGTCCGCAGGTAATCTTTCCAATTGTTTTGTTTAAAGCCTCCACAATTTATTACAGTTGGCAATGATCATCGCATTCCAATTCAGGGCTATGGTCACACTCACACTCCACCACCTCACCCACCCTTCTCCCTAAATAACGTCCTGCATGCCCCCCACATCATCAAAAATTTAATATCCATTAGGAAATTTACTCGTAATAATTCTATGTCTGTTGATTTTAATCCCTTTGGTATTATTGTGAAGGATCTACGTACGGGAACACCTTTTACGAGATGCAATAGCACAGGGGACCTCTATCCATTCACATCCTCGTCCGCTGCCGGTTCCCGCCCACACACTACCCTAGCCGCTTTGTCTCCGTCAATTTGGCACAATAGGCTCGGACACCCAGGAGCTCATGTTTTTCATTTTCTTAGAAGTAATAATTTTATTCAATGTAATGGGAAACTTGCCCAGACCTGCATTTCCTGTCAATTAGGCAAACATGCTCGTCTTCCGTTTAATTCCTCAGTTAGCATTACGTTTGCTCCTTTTGATATCATTCATGCTGATTTGTGGACTTCCCCCGTTACTAGCTCCCTAGATCATAAATATTATCTCGTGTTATTAGATGACTACTCTCACTTTCTTTGGATCTACCCATTAAAATTTAAGTTTGAAGTTTTTGTCAAATTTCTTGAATTTTGCACATTTATCAAAACGCAATTCAAACGCGTCATTAAATCTTTCCAATGACCGTGTATTTAACAACTCCGCTTTTCAAAAATTCCGCAACAATAATGGCATGGTCTTCCGATTTTCGTGTCCTCACACGTCCCCTAAAAATGGCAAAGCCAAGCGTCTCATCCGTACAATAAATAACATGGTCCGCACTTTTTTGTTTCATGCCTCCATCCCTCCATCCTTTTGGGTTTATGCGGTCAAAATGGTAGAATACGTCCTTAATATATTACCCACTAGTACCCTCCATAACATGACTCCAACCAAAATCTTACACCGTAGGGTCCCCTCCTATGATCACCTACGGATATTCGGTTGCCTATGTTTCCCTAATCTCTCTTCCACAACCTCTCACAAATTAGTTCCCCGCACCACTCCGTGTGTCTTCTTAGGTTTTCCGTCAAACTATAGGGGCTATCTGTGCTATGACTTATCCACTCGTCAAATTCACGTCTCGCGTCACGTCACGTCACTTTTGACGAGACGCAATTCCCCTTTTCCAACATACAAAAATTTCAAAAATTACAAATTTTTGGATGAATCAACTCTCTCTCATGTCCACCTTCGGGAACTATGCCCGACTGACACCATTGCACCTCCTCCATCTGCCACCGTACATCACCTGCCATCGGCATCCCTTCCACCGGTGTCCCCCCATCACCGCATCTTTCCACCTCTAGCACCACTCTGCCTCCAGGTTCCACCGACTCACAGGTCACCGTCCCATCCACTGTGTCATCCCAACAATCTCACCATCGTGTCGACCACAATCCGCCCCTCAACCACCACCTAACAAACATAGATATCAGACCTAATATGCCTCCGACATCGTACCCTACCCTACAAACCTCCTCCATTTTCGGCATACCGAGAATCCCCACAAATCCCTACCATAGTTCACCAACAACTAACGACCAAACCCACTCGACTCCAACCCCAAACACCGTCACTATTCTGCACCACCCTACAGCCACCCTCGACCGAAACCTTATTGGATATAGTTCGATCTATGATGAGCTCCTCAGCTCTACCGACATACCTTTGGGGACATGCTATACAAACCTTTATATACATTCTGAACAGAGTTCCTTCCAAGTCAGTAGAAAAGACACCCTATCAGATATGATGTGGCAAGAAGCCAGCTCTTAAACATATGAGACCCTGGGGGTGCCCTACATGTGTTAAGAAGATGCTCACTGACAAGTTGGAATCTAAAAGTGAGAAATGTTACTTCGTGGGTATCCAAAGGAAACTAAGGGATACTACTTCTATCTTCCTGGAGAACATAAGGTTATTGTTTTCAGGAACGCAACTTTCCTTGAAGAAGAATATGTCTACAAGGAACATAACTGGACAGAGATAGAACTTGAAGAAATTCAAGAATCACAAGATAACACAGAAAATGAACCCTTGTTGAATGACCTAAACAAGGATTCAGTGGGAGTATCTGGTGAAGATTAGGTACTTAGAGTACACCCTTCAGCCAGTGGGAGTGTTGTGAGAGATAGTGTAGAAATGCAAGGCTCTCATACACAACCAATAGAAGATGATGCAATGGTTGTACATCATCCCAATCAGTAAATACATGAAAATGACATTCCTGAAAACTCTCAAGGTGATGGATTGTCCAACACACAAATACCTTCTCACAATCAGAATGCAAAAAACACTGAAATGCAGAATACTCAACTCCGTAGGACCACTAGGACTCATCGTCCACATGAAAGACTTAACCTCCTTGTTAAAACACACAATGAGATAGATATTCCTGATGACAATGAACCTACAGTGAAGCTATGTTAGACATTGATTCGCAGAGATGGCAAGAAGCCATGAAATCTGAGATGGACTTGATGTACATAAATCAAGTTTGGAACTTGGTTGATTTGCCAACAGGGGTTAGACCCATAGGATGCAAATGGGTCTTCAAGAAGAAGATTGATGCATATAGCAAGGTACAGACCTATAAAGCAAGACTGGTGGCTAAAGGTTATAATCAACGGCCTGGGGTCGATTATGATGAAACCTTTTCACCTATTTCTAAGATTAAGTCCATTCGGATTTTGATTGCAATAGCTGCATATTATGACTATGACGTATGGCTGATGGACGTTAAGACTGCTTTCTTCAATGGTAATCTAGTTGAGGAAGTGTATATGAAACAACCTGAGGGTTTTTCAATTGAGTCCAAACGAAATGCGGTATGCAAGCTACAAAAGTCCATTTATGGGCTTAAGCAAGCCTCAATGAGTTGGAACATTTGCTTTGACAAGGCTATCAAGACATTTGATTTTGTTAGAAGCAAAGATGATCCATGTGTTTATAGTAAACATAAGGATGAGAGTATATCCTTCATTATCATATATGTAGATGACATATTAATAATGGGAGACAATAAGACTCTCCTGCAGTCAGTCAAAGAGTGGTTGTCCAGTACCTTCATGATGAAGGATTTAGGTGAAGCCTGCTACATTATGGGGATTAGGATCTATAGAGATAGACCTAACAAATTGTTGGGGCAGTCACAGTCAGTCTACATAGACAAAGTTCTTAGATGTTTTTCTATGGAAAATTCCAAGAAAGGCGGTCTACCTATGGGACAAGGCATCAAGTTATCTAAGAAGGATAGTCCTTCTAATTCTATAGAACTTAAGCGCATGAAAAGGATCCCATATGCTTCAGCTATAGGATCGATCATGTATGTCATGACCTGTACTAGGCCAGATATGGTCTTTGCACTTAGTATGACTTGCAAGTTTCAGCAGAATCCTGGGGAAGAACACTGGAAAGCAGTCAAGAGTATTCTTAAGTATATTAGACGAACTAAAGAATATTTCTTAGTCTATGGTGGACAAGAGAATCTGGTATGTACTAGGTACACTAATGCTAGCTTCCAGACAGATGTTGATAACTACAAATCTCAATCAGGTTACACATACATTTTCAATGGTGGAGCAGTAAGCTGGAAAAGTTCCAAACAAGCTACAACTGCTGACTCGACAACATAAGTTGAGTACATTGCTGGATCAGAAGATGGTAAAGAAGCTGTCGCGATATCTGAGTTCCTGAAGGAACTAGGGGTTGTTCCAAGTGTCACTTGTCCAATAACGGTTTATTGCGACAACACTGGTGCGATTGCGCAATCTAAGGAACTAAGATCAACCAACAAAAACAATCATGTACCAAAGAAGTACCACATACTCAGGGAGATGGTGGAGACTGAAGAGATTAGATTAGACTATGTTCCCACAGACGATAATCTAGCTGACCCATTCACTAAACCATTAAGCTTAGTCAAGCATAATGGTCATTTTGAGAATATGGACATTAGATATGTTGGAGATTGACTCTAGGCCAAGTGGGAGATTGAAAGTATATTTATGTCCTAGAGACAATCTGTATTAGGACAAATGTACTTTATACACATTCATATTATTATTAATAGAGATTAATATTTTGGCATTTGCAATTATTGAATTATTATTTAATTGTTTGTAATTATTCATTAATGTGCATTCCTTGAGCTTACGTTGTCATTAATAGAGTAAATATTTTATGATAGAGCGTAACTCTTAAAATAGCCTCGACTAATGATCATCGAGAATGGGATATCGATGATGTACGATAAGTCGACATGTGGTCTGCATCACATCCTTAGAGGATGTAGTATGTCTCACCTGCTACGAGTAATGGTTACTCGTGATGGACACATTGATACTTTGAAAGTATTGGTATACCCTGCTGATATACTGTTTGTTATACTTGTCTAACGTATGATCAGCGTGTGAGAGATAGAAGTCCTTAGACTTGAGGTCAATACACGCCTTATCTACAAAGTAATGTACTTTGATCCCGTCCTAAGCTCAAATGCCTTGTAGGTTGAGATATGGCTTGTATTGGGTACACTACGTGTGGATTGAAGGTGGTAGTTGAGCTAAGATTAGGATTCATTCCTCGAATGTATGTTCGAGAGAACACTCGAATTCTCAGTGATATTAGGTTGACAAAGTCGTTGGCCAACGCAATAGACATATTTAGAATATGGTCTAGTCATCGACTAATATAGATGCGATATAATGATTAAGCCATTTGGATAGACACTTGACAAATCCTAAGCTTGATCGGGTGTGTCGTGAATGAAAGGATTTTATCTTACCACATAAAGGTTAAGTTTACTGGATTTGCTTAAACGTATTTCACATATTGAGTTCGTCTTCCGGCACCGTCTAGGAGTTCCGCGTAGACCGTAATTTGATTAATGTCAATATGAGAAGGCATGTAGGGTCACATTATGTCGATTGTCCATTTCGATCTAAGGATGTATTGAGAGAGTAATTAAAATGTTCGATTTGGATTCGAGACATTTAGATGAATAATGATTACATTAATTAAGTCAAAATTGGATTTTGGATTTAATTAAGAATGCACGGAAATTAAATCGAGACAGTGCAACTGCACGTCGAGCGCCGCGGCACCCATACCGTAGGGCCGTGATGCCTCTGCGTCGATTTTGGGCCAGGCCCAAGGTCAAACCCTAATCCGATTTTTTGACCTAATTTTCAACTATAAATAGAGGCATTCACTTTCATTATTCTACACCAATTTTCAGAATAATATTCTAAGCCTTAGAGACTTAGAATAAAATACTCTCTCGAACCTCTGCCAGATTTCTTAGCTTTCCGAAGGAGAAGTACATTGAAGCTTGGAGCTTGCAATTGGAAGGGCAATCGCGTGTGCACCTAATAGTAGAAAAAGACTCCAGATTTTCCAACTTGTAAGTATATGTTTAATATTACAAGTTCCATTGTTGTATAACTATATCAGAATTATTGTTGGGGTAAATAAGAATCAAAAATTTTAAATTTCCGTTGTGCCTTACTTATATGTTTTGTACCCAACAATTACCAACAGATACATGATCATGAGCCCAAAGCCCTTAGGAAACTAGAAGTTGGATTAGGGTTGTGGGTCGGAAAGATAATATTTTCGGTTAGGGTTGTAGTTATTTAATTTTCTTCCACCTAAATTATTTCTAATTTCATTTAACCTTTATTTTAAAATTCTTCGCATAAATTTTAAAAGATAATAACGCTGAATGTCGCGTAAATATGAATGTATAAAAGCTGATAGTTTGCCCAAAGTGGTAATAAAGCAAGTGAAAACTACACTGCGTTATTGTTGGCAAAAAGTAAAGGGCTAAAGCAAGTGAAAACTACACTGCGTTATTGTTGGCAAAAAGTAAAGGGCTAAAGCAAGTGAAAACTACACTGCGTTATTGTTGGCAAAAAGTAAAGGGCTAAAGCAAGTGAAAACTACACTGCCTTATTGTTGGCAAAAAGTAAAGGGCTAAATTCATTCTATCTATCTATCTATCTATATATATATATATATATATATATATATATATATATATATATATATATATAAGTGAAGGAAAGGGAAATTTTAGGGGAAAAAATATTTTTTTAGATCTTTTTCCCCTTACTCTTTAATATCATCATAATTTTTTGCTATCACTCTAAAAATGGGGAAAATTTAAAAAGAAAAAGACTCACCCAATCAAGTGATCATAACTTGAGTTCCAACAGTTAGCACGGCCTAGAAATTAAGTAACGTCTTCAAAATTATTAAATGGATTATGAGAAATATTTACACCCCTAACTTTTCTCTGAATATTAAACCCCCGCCCCCTCCAATTTAGACAATATTAAGTAATTTGTGTTCATTTTTTATTTAAGAGTTCCAAGATATACATATTTCAAAAAATTAATCAAAGTCGTGAATAAAGATTTTTAACAAAAATGTTTATCCTTTTTTAAAAAATTCATAAAAGTAAATACAGAAAAACTTTATAATAACTTTAACGTGTAAGAAAACTTGATGAAGTGTGAGTAATTAATTGCACGGCTACACATTACTTCCACGGCTACAGTTTTCGATTCTAGTAATTTTTTCCTCTATTTTAATTTAGTGGACATGATGTTTGGATTTTGGAACTAAGAAAATTCAATTCCTGAAGTAAGTTTCAGAATTTATTGATTGAAAAATATCTTATTGCACCTCTACTTTCAACCTTTACTGCATTTAAGTACATTTTTATAATATGATTAATCCAGAACTCATTGTTATGTGTTGTCGCTATCGTAAGATCACTAATCAGAGGATTATATATTAACTAATATGGTTGAGCTATTATATTATTATCAATTTATCGTGGTCGTTACTACTACTTTTAATAATTAGTACATATCAAACCTGACCAGTTGGAAATTAAATATGCTCAAAAGAGTGGATATATGATTGAAGTAGAAGAAGGTAAGTTAAACCGGTCTAGCTAAATATATATACTCTTAACATGTTGTATTTGTTAAGAGTCTCACGTCGGATATGGAATGTGAACATGGACTCCTTATATGGATTTGGACAATCCTCACCCTACAAGCTAGCTTTTGGGGTTGAATTAGGCCCAAGATCCATTCTTTACATGGTAGCAGAGCCAGACCCATTTCACTTATTTGTTCACCGATGTTGGACCCCCAAATTATATTATTCACCCTCCAGTTAACAAGGTCTGAGCGTGCGAGGAGTGTTAAGAGTCTCACATCGAATATGGAATGGAAACATGGACTCCTTATAACAAAGAATTGGATTGAGTCTGACTCTGATACCATGTAAAGAATGGATCTGGGCCTAACTCAACCCCAAAAGCTAGCTTGTAGGGAGAGGATTGTCCAAGTCCATATAAGGAGTCCATGTTCTCATTCCATATCCGATGTGAGACTCATAACAGTATTATTGTTAGCTTGGACCGATTTTTCCTATAAATCTCATTTGATTAAAAGTATTCCTAGACTTTATATGTGACTTTCTTTTTTACTCATTTATCAATATAAAATTTTATTTGCACGTACCCAACAATCTTTCCTTCAAATTAAATTCCACACAACAACTCTTCTCCTTCATAGGTATGAGATTCACTATGTGTCCCACACACATAGTCCGAGTATTTATGTCCACCGAAGTGCGAAAGCTAGCTAGCTGCTTCTGTGTGTGCGACTCCCAGCTAATCTGGGATGGTAAATGTAGTAAATCGAGCCCCACAACATTACTCTGTTATCTTTATACTCGCTCCGCCAAATTATAGATAATCCAATTATTTAACAACCCAAAAATACTTTTAACATAATGTGATATTTTCAGTTTTAGTCGAATCAACACGATTTTCCCACCATGCCTTTTCAATTAATTAAAAGTATATCTACACCTTATAACTAGTTTTTTTTCTTCTCAACTATCGTTCGTACACCCAACCATTGAACACAAATAAAAACCAAAATGAGGAGGGTCAAGAAATTAAAAGAAGGAACTGTAGTTTTCAGTATATATATATATATATATATGATCATGAATTGGTAATCTGAACATTGCAATAACATAGATTGAGGGGGGGGGGGGGAGTAAACTAAAAAGGTTAACATTAAAATGAATCAAAAAGTTGTTCAAAGAAAAATCGATTTAACACCCTAATAGTAATAAATAATAATGTCATACAAAGTGGGAAAATTAGAATATTAATGCTAAAAGAAAAGCTTTTACATTTCAAGCTTATATCACCTAATTGAAAAATAATTTTAAAAAAACTAATTAGTTTAGCTATAAGTACTGTCACCCAAATCTTGTTCTCCAATTGATACTATAATTCTTATACGGATTAATTCAATTAAATTCCTCAACCCCAGCTTCCTGATACTTACTAGCTTGTCCTATGACCTCATTAATAACCACCTTATTATTTTTCTCAGTTTTTTTCTTCTCTATGATTTTGCAAAGGACGAATATATCTTTGTTGCTGCTTTTCTTAATGTACTCATCCGGCAAAAAATATTCTTTCATGGGCCACTTATCATTTTGGTCTTTTTCTATATCGCTATGATACCTCAAATTTCTCTTATGTCCAATTATATTCTTCAATCCATCTATAATTGGCTCACCACTTATATGGCCTTTCCAGATCCCTTTTCCAACCGTTCTTGAGAATTTTTTTGTTGAATTCTTGAATCTCTTCAATCGCGACAAAAAGTAACGTGTTTTCTCCCCTGAAGCCTGTACTATCTTACATGGCTCGGAGCCTCCAAATAAGTCCGCCACTTTAATAACACCCGTAGGTGACAAAGCTCCACGTAGAACAAACCCTTTCAAATAGTTGATCAATTCTTCATTCGTGGGGTGAAATAAAAAAACCTAACGTAAGCTTAGATTCTGATGACATTCTATTTACACTTGTTTTCACGTATATATGAAGGAAAAAAAGATAACAGAAGCAGTTGATCGAACGTTATGCTAGAGATCAAAGGAAGAAAACTAACAATAGGATGAAGTTAATACTTGATATGATGAAGGTTATATAATTTTTAGGATGAAGTTAATGCTTGATATGATGAAGGTTATATAATTTTTAGGATGAAGTTAATGCTTGATATGATGAAGGTTATATAATTTTTAGGATGAAGTTAATGCTTGATATGATGAAGGTTATATAATTTTTAGGATGAAGTTAATGCTTGATATGATGAAGGTTATATAATTTTTAGGATGAAGTTAATGCTTGATATGATGAAGGTTATATAATTTTTAGGATGAAGTTAATGCTTGATATGATGAAGGTTATATAATTTTTAGGATGAAGTTAATGCTTGATATGATGAAGGTTATATAATTTTTAGGATGAAGTTAATGCTTGATATGATGAAGGTTATATAATATTTAGGATGAAGTTAATGCTTGATATGATGAAGGTTATATAATTTTTAGGATGAAGTTAATGCTTGATATGATGAAGGTGATATAATTTTTAGGATGAAGTATAATCCTTCTAGGTTTAGGATAACAGATTATCATGAGCCAAAAGCCTTAGGAAACTAGAAGTTGGATTAGGGTTCTCGTGAAGTGGGCGGCAAAATTAATATTTTTCGTTAGGGTTGGTAGTCATTTTTTTCTACCTATATTATTTCTATATTCATGTTAACTTTGTTTATTCTTAGCATAAATTTAAAAGGAAAATGACTTGGAATTTTAGAGTCAATGTGAATGTATAATTAAGTTGGTAATAAAGAAACTAAATTCCATCCAGTCGACAAAAACATTATTGCGTCAACTATTTCAGATATTATTGGATAAATAAAAAGAATAGGATAAATCACTCCATCAAAAGATTATGACGTGACTTCCACCTAAGAATCATTCATAAGTTAAATTAAATATACATAACGTATACCTCACCAATGCGTGAAATACGGTCAGTTCCAAAAGCATAAATTGGATATGTAAAGTTTGACAAAACAAGTAATCACTACATTTGGACAAAAAAAGAAGAATTACATATAATATATTAAGCATATCATAAAGCTTGTTCTTTACCCATCAGTTTTCTCATAATAATTAATGATAAAGATTATTCTATCCATTACACCATATATATGTTGTGGAAAAAGATATAAATAAAATCTCGCTGGTATCGCTCTTGAGAATAGGAAAAAGAAGATGGGAAAACCTCTTACTTAAAAATTCCAAAATGGCTAATGAGAAATATTGTATGGTGGTAAAGTAATGGTCCCCGCATTTCAATTCATATATCTTATTGTTTGACAGGAATGTATTCTAAAATGTAATTGAAGATTTTTGAATTTTTGTAATTTTAATCTAATAATGTGTATATAATATACCAGAAATAATCTTTGAATTATTTCGTCTTAAACACCGATCTTAAAATTTAGCTAATGTTATATTTTGCCGGACTCTTTTTCCTTTTAAGGTTGGAGAATATTTAGTTTATTTGGCTATGTCATTTGTGGGATTTGTTTTTCCTATTTTCATTAGGATGTCATTTTCCTCATTTTTAAGGAACTTATTTTTCTAAAGAAAAATATTTTCTAAATTTTTTTTACTAAACAAACATGAGAAAATTGAAAAACATTTTTCAAAAATATATTTTCCTCCATACCGAAATTTGCAGGTAGCGCATATGGTTTTGTTGTTAATGATGTTGATAAATGTATCTATAGTAAGCATGATAAATCTGGATGTGTAATTCTCTGTTTATATGTTGATGATATGTTTATTTTTGGGTCTGACATATCTTGTGTGGAAGAAACTAAGATTTTTTTCAATTCTAACTTTGATATGAAAGAACTAGGAGGGGCTGAAGTGATCTTAGGAATTAAAATCCTAAGAAAGAGAGATGAGTTGGCTTTAACCCAATCTTATTATATTGGGAAATTTCTCAAAAAGTATAGTCATTTCAATGACAAACCAGCCCCCACCCCTTTAGATCCTAGTATTAAATTAATGAAGAATATTGGAAGGACTCATGGACAATTTGAGTATTCTAGTATTATCGGAAGTCTTATGTATGTTATGCATTGCATGTGACCAGATATAGCCCAAGCAGTGGAAGTACTATGTCGTTTCTCAAGTAACCCAGAAGTTGAACATTGGAAAGTAATTTCAAGAATGTGTGCTTACTTGAAAGGAGCCATAGATTATGATTTACATTTCCAGGGTTATCCGCTATATTGGAAGGATACAACGATGCAAACTGGAACAGTGTAGAATCCAAGTCCAAGTCTACTACTGGATGGATATTTACATTAGGTGGTGCTGCTGCGTCTTGGGGTTCCAAGAAGCAGACTTGTATATCTGATTCAACAATGTTGTCAGACTTAATTGCACTGGCAGATGCATGTAAGGAGGCAGAATGACTTAGAAACTTACTTATAGAGATTCCATTATGGAAGAAGTCAACTTCAACAGTCTTGATTAACTGTGATAATCAGGCTACGATCTATAATGTCTCAAACAAGACTTATAATGGAAAGTCAAGACATGCAAGTCTTAGACATCAAATAATAAGACAATTACTCAAGAGAGGAGTAGTTACAGTTAACTATATTGAAACAAAGAAGAACTTGGCAGACTCATTTACTAAGAGTCTACCAAAGGCAGTAGTTTCAATAAAGTGTAAGGAAATGGGACTAAGGTCTATGAAAGAATGTTGATCACCGGTTAATAGAAACTCAACCTATGTTTTGATAAAGATAAACAAGGTTCAGTGGGTACCAACAAGTTACGAGAGTGATTATGGTACACTAAGTCAAAACTTCCCATTTCTGTATTAGTGTAGTTATTCTGCATGATTGAGGATGAATTGAAATCCTTAATAAGTCTATGTTTGTTTACAGATGTATCGCAGAAACACCTTAGAAACTTACATATTTGAATATGGAAACCAGGTCGTTTCCTATGAGAATAAGACCGTTCTCTAAAGAATACTCATGAATCCAGGATATAAGCACATGGACATTAACGTGCTAAGCTACAGAACACACAATTCTCTGAAGTCAATATGTGTGGAGATTCCGGTTTTATAACAAGGGGTACTTCGTTCAAGACTAGTTCACCATAGAACCTCGATAAGGTTTTGAATTTCTTACACTAAGTGAAGGTTCAACTAAAAAAGATACCTATCATTTATGTATTGATTTCTACGATGATGTTTTGTCTCAAATTTGTTTGAACTACATTGGATTGATCCCACTCGGGTACGTAGGCAGTCACATGAGTGATGCAACCATTCTAGTTCTGAAAGATTTGACTTTATTTTATGTTTTTTTATTTTGAAAAATAGGGGGAGAAGGTTGGATATTTTCAACAAAATCAAAAGTCATCATTGATGTGATGCCCCTTCAAATTTAGGGGGAGTCTGTTAACATAATTCATATTTATTTTGGATTTGAACAGACGCAACATTTCTCAATAGCCACCGTTGATGCCTCTTGGAGGTGTCTGTTGGTGATGAAAAGGCATCCCCAATGGATGTGAAATCTCTATAAGTAGTAAAGATGTTTTCTCATTCAGATAAAAAGATATGAAAAAGAATCAAAACTTCTATTGAAAAAGAATCAAAACTTCTGTTTTCTTTTCTTCCCTAAGCATCATCAGAAACTTCGTACTGTGTGTTCTTGGTTGGATCAAGGGAGTACAAACTTTGAATTCAACATCGTTGTTAGGGCTTCATTGTATCCTGAAGGCAATATTTCTGAAACCTATTGTACTCGCCAATTTATTGGAAATGGTCGAAATAATTGTCTAAAAGAATCTGCGTAAGAGCTTTGAAGTCAGAGAACAACAATTCGGTGTCTGTGTTTCATCCTGTTAGTACCATATTTTACGACAAGTATGAGCTAGGACATGTAACTATCACTTGTAACAGACTTGTTCTCTCGTGACACGTCTGTTTGGCCTAGGTCAGGATTCAAGAAATAAGACCTTCCAATTATGTAAAACCAGCACTGAATTCTACATATTCCCTACCTAATCAATTGCCTAATAATATTACTTGTACCTAAATTAGTAATATTCACATGGGGAAATAGTCTCAATACAACATATACTACTCCCTCTGTCCTAATTTATATGAGACTCTTTCCGTTTTTGTTAGTTTAAAAAAGAATGACATATTTCTATATTTAGTAATAATGTAAGTTTAAACTTTTCATTTTATCCTTAATGAAATGATTTGTAGCTACTCATTTCTCAATATCTTGTTTTAAACTATAAGTTTCAAAAGTCTTCATTTCTTTCTTAAACTCCGCGCCATATCAACCGCCTTCATGGATGGTGGGAGTACTACTATATACATCACCATGCCATTTACTAACCACATCCAAGATCAGCAAATACTATAAATAGATTATCATCATATATAATTTGCTACAATCACCAGAGAGGCAGAGTTGTCAATGGAGGCCAAGAAAAACAACATTAGCGTACTCATGTTACCATGGCTAGCCCATGGTCACATAAGTCCATTTCTAGAGCTAGCCAAGAAGCTTGCAAATAGGAACTTCCACATTTACATGTGTTCTACTCCTGTAAATCTAAGCTCAATCAAGAAAAGGGTTACAGAGAAGTATTCCCGGTCGATAGAATTAGTCGAATTTCATCTTCCATCTTCGCCAAATCTTCCTCCTCATTACTACACTACCAATGGCCTTCCACCCCATCTCATCACCACCCTTTAAAAAACTTTTGATATGAGCTCTCCAAATTTTTCCAAAATATTACACTCTAAATCCGGACTTGGTCATTTATGACTTCAATCTGCCATGGGCTGCTGAGTGTTCCTCGTCTTTGAACATTCCTGCTGTGCAATTCCTCACTTTTAGCGCAGCCGTCATTTCTTTAGGCATCCACATGCATGATAAGCCAGGAGAAATGTTCCCGTTTCCTGAAATTTACCTACATGAATACTGTTAAATATTATTATGTGTAATTTATGGTAAATATTTAGTATACTAGTTTAGGTAAGGTTGTAATATAATTAGTATTATATTACCATAATTAGTGTATTACCATAAATGTATAGAATACGGTTTTAGGAATATGATTCTCCTATTATGTAACTTGTATATATAGCCTTTCAATTAATGAAAATAATCAAAGTATTAATTCTTTCAAATACGAAATGCTTTCATTGAAGAAAGTTCCTAAGGAAGTACCAGGTGGGAAGTTCCCATTCGACGAGGGTCTTAGGCGATCACAGGACCTTATTCTGATGAAAACCTGCAGAGATTTTGATGGTAAATATATGGATTACCTTTCAAGTTTGGCCTCCAAGAAAATACTCCCGGTAGGTACACTAGTTCAAGAATCCATTGACAAAGATGGCCATGAGGAGATCATGCAATGGCTTGACAAGAAAGAAAAAAGTTCAACCGTGTTTGTTTCATTTGGAAGTGAGTATTTTCTATCAAAGGAAGAAATTCATGAAGTAGCTCAAGTGCTAGAGCTTAGCAAAGTGAACTTCATTTGATATTAAGCCTAACTCAACCCCAAAAGCTAGCTTGTAAGGTGAGAGTTGTCCAAGTCCATATAAGGAGTCCATGTTCCAATCCATATCCGATGTGGGAGTCTTAACACTCCCCCACACGCGCAGACCTTGTTAACTGGAGCGTGTGTAATATAATTTGGGGGCCCAACATCGGTGAACAAAGAATTTGAATGGGTCTGGCTTTGATACCATATAGAGAATGAATCTTGGACCTAACTCAACTCCAAAAGTTAGCTTGTAGGGTGAGGATTGTCCGAGTCCATATAAGGAGTCTATGTTTCCATTCTATTTCCGATGTGGGACTCTTAACACTACCCCGCACGCCCAAACCTCGTTAACTGGAGCGTAGACAATATAATTTGGGGACCCAACATCGTTGAATATAGAATTGGAATGACCCTGACTCTGATACCATTTAAAGAATGGATCTTGGGCCTAATTCAACCCAAAAGCTAACTTGTAGGGTGAGGATTGTTCAAGTCCATATAAGGAGTCCATGTTCTCATTCCATTTCCGATGTGAGACTCTTAACATGTAAAGAATGGATCTTGGGCCTAACTCAACCCCAAAAGCTAGCTTGTAGGGTGATGATTGTCCAAGTCCATATAACGAGTCCATGTTCCCATTCCATTTCCGATGCGGAATTCTTAACATTCAGGTTTCCCCAAGGTGAAATAATTAGCATTCGAGATGCGTTACCAGAAGGGTTTCTTGAAAGAGTAGGAGAAAGAGGAATGATTTTGGAAAAATGGGCTCCATAAGCAACAATTCTTCATCACGCAAGTGTTGGTGGATTCGTGATTCATTGTGGATGGAATTCTTTCACTAGTATGAAGTTTGGTGTGCCCATAATTGCCATGCCTATGAAGGTTGATCAACCAGTGAGTGCTAGGCTTGTGGAATATATCGGAATGGGAATAGAGGCAGTGAAGACAAAAACGGGAAACTACAAAGTGAAGAGATTGGAAAGGTGATAAGGAAAGTGGTAGTAGAGGAAAATGGAGAGGGAAAAAACTTAGGAACTAAGCGAGAAGATCAATGAAAAAGGGGATGAAGAGATAGATGGTGGGGTGGAAGAGTTGGTGGAGCTTTGTAACTAGTTTGTTCATCGGTTGGTTTGGATCGGGTTTAGCACATTTCAGATTATAATTTTGGTTTGTGAATTTCGCAATATGTAATCTGAATTCGATCCAAATATGTTCGGATTGGATAAGATTTTTTAAGTTCGGTTTGGATAAATTGAATTTTCAGTTCGGCTTATAATTTGAATTGCTTCTTCTTCTCCTTCTTACAAAATGATCAATCAAATAAAATATTTATTCAAATTGCCTTAATATATAGTTTCTGGTTGCTAGCACAATCATATAAATAAAACTCATACAAGCAATAAAATCATTGCCAAAGATGCAACAGAAGCAATACTAGTCTATGAATGAACAAGTCTAATTTAGTAAAATCATCTCATACATAAAATATATACTGACAATGAAAATAAAAAGAAAATCTAAAAAATAGTCATCTTCAAAATTAACAAATCCAAACATATTGAACTTAGTAATTTTTTGAATATAGGGGTTGATATGTAATGAGTAATGTATATTTGACTTAAGTAAGGCACTAATATATTAATGGATAGTGGGGTAGCCTAAACATAAGGTATAAGAAATTCGATTTTTTAATATCCAAAAATCCGAAGTTCCAAATTCGAATTACGATCCAAAATCCAAAAAATTTAAAAACTAAATCCGAAACCCAATCCAGAATCTGAAAATTTTAAAATATAAGTCCAAAATATTCGAATTTCGATTCAGATTTTGAATTTATCCAAACTATGCACACGCCTATTTATAACAACAAATGATCAAACAATAGGATTTAAGATTTATCACCATTATTCCATAAATGTAATATAACTGGTTGTATTTTCTTTTTTTTTTGTTGACGAAGGAACCCGCAGCAGCTACTCTCTCGAGTGCGCACAAGGTAAACCCCGGACTGACGCAATAGCCTGCAAACCACGTCAGCCGATTAACCACACTTGGCAAGCCATGTGTGACAAGCTCAACCAAGAAGATTTATGCAGGGGATCGAACTCGTGATCTTGCGGCCCCGCGCTCTACTGCTACACCAACTTGGCTACCCTTGCGGGTAACTGGTTGTATTTTCTAAATAGTTACTTGTTGTTGGCTTAACCTGCTCATAAAAAAATCTTTACACTAATCAATCATCATTAATGCAATCACTGCCAACCACTATCGATAATTACAAAATCATCAGTCAACACTATATATCGCTAACAATAACTATCCGTCATCACCATTATCATTAACTATCATTATTATCCACCACAATTACCAATCACTATTACTGTCAACCACTATCACTACTAGTTACTACGTACCTACAACCATCACCATCAGGCAATACCACCACCAACCATTATTCCTAATCAGCAACCACAACCACCACTGTTGCCACACTCACCACCGACCTTCATATAACTTTTTTTTTAAAATACTTTATCAATATAGTATTAGATTAATGAGTAGTATTTTATATGAATTATATTCTTAGAAAATAAATAGTCTTAATTAATATACCATCTTAATATTTAGATATGTACTCAGATTAGAATATCTTAATCTTAATACATATATTAATATTCAGATTCAAATGTATTAATATTTAAAAAAAAAAGAGGCCTTAGATGTGGACATATTATTAAGTTTAAACACTTCCAAACTTACAAAATTAAGATTTGAAAACTAAACTTTCAAACTTTGAAACTATATAAATTTTCTAAATTGCAACCAACACAGTTTTCCCAATTAGATTAAAATTCCAAAACAACAGTAATGGATAAACTAAATGAACACGGAGCAAATATAAATCTATTTTATCTATATTTAAATAAATCAAAATTAAATAATTAAATTAGTGAATTTCTACTGAATGACAAGATTCTAAACTGAATATGTAGCCTTACGTGTCTCTATCTCCTGACATTATCAGGCAAATTAATGATTTTTGTTGACATTTAAAAAGTTCTAAAAGTTTGCTAAATTTTCTGCAATATGTAAAGACAACTAAAGTATTAATTATTAAAGGACTAAATAAGGGGTAAGATGATACTTGAAACATAGATGTCATGTGAAAAGCTACTTTATTTATGTCAATATAAGGGTAAAACATTCACAATTATAAAATTACCTCTGATCCAAATTGAAATTGAAATTGAATTATGCATGTCTAAGAGGTCGGGTCAGCTAAGTTTTAGCCCGGCCCAGGGACCAGCAACGGAGGGGGTGAGATTAGTATCAAAATAATTAAATATTTTAATAAAATTTTAAAAACCAAAAAGAATCCGCAAATCTTCCTAGCTCGACCACCTAAGGGACTTTTTTTGGGTGGATTTCCCTTCGTTCGAGTCTTTAATTTTTGCCCCAAATTCTTATTTAATAAAAAAATATGGGCTAAAGTATCATTGATTCGCTGGTCTACGAAATTAGAGAGTTTGGATTCGAACCCCAACAAAGTAAAAAAAAAATAAAATGCAAGACAAGATTTTCATAGAAACTATGCCTATTCGGTCAAAATTGTATAGAGATTATGTCTATTGGGGCATAATTTCTATGTAACTAGCAAGACAAAGCATAAATTTAATTTTCTATGTAATTATGCTTTAAGGAGCATATTTTTTTATGTAACTACATATAAACTACGAATCAGAGAATCTGGGTTCGAACTCCAACAGAGTAAAAAAATAATAATTCTCGCAAGACAAGTTTTCATAAAAATTATGCTAGACAAGACACTATGTATCTTTTCGCGAATAGACATAATTTCTATTAAAATATTGTCTTACGAAATTGTAAATCTTACCTTGTAATTTTTTTAACTCTGTTGGAATTCGAACCCAGAACCTCAGAAACATTTTTTAGGCAAAAGACAAAATTAAAAACTAATAATTTGAGGGGTAAAAATGAAAGATCGTCCTAAAATAGGGACAATAGTGCGAATTGCCCCCCAAGGGACAACCCACTATGAAGTAGTAATGGGCAGGTTCGCTCTCCCTATGATGAGCCCTCTAAAACTCTCTAACAAAAGCCCCAATGAAGGGGATATTTTGTATAAAATGTAGATTTTCAAAGCATGGAGGGAGATATTTTGTATAAAAAGCCTTTTGCAAATAAAAAATAAAAAAACGTAGAAAGACACCATTAAACTCCGTTTCATAGAAAAAAGGTTTAGGGGAGGTGGGGAAACAAGACTAGGGAATGTGGGGGAGGTGAGTAGTGGTGGAGCTAGGAATTTGATGGAGAGTGTGTAAATTTATTTCTCAAATTAATGTGTAAAATTAAATATATACTCATAATAATTAATACTTAATCCATATACACTCCGTAATTTTCCGGCAAAAAGTATATATTTGATCATCCTTCGCCTAAGATGACTCCGGCAATGGAGGAGAGTCATTAGACATAGATAAGCACTTAATAATTAAATTCAAGCCTTTTGATAAAAATCAGTTGATAGATTCTTCAAGAAGCCAAAAAGGGCCAGAGTGAGAGCGGCATGCAGTTTTCTAAAAATGACACAATGAGAAAGAAAACGATGGATAAAGTTTCTTCCTACTTGTTAAGATAATTATGGATCAGAATGAATTTTGGACTTAACTCAACCCAAAAGCTAGTTTGTAGGGTGAGGATTGTCCAAGGCTATATAAGGATTCCATATTCGAGGTGAGAGTCTTTAACACTCTTCCGCACGCCCAGACCTTGTTAACTGGAGCGTGGATAATATAATTTGAGGGCCCAACATCGTTGAACAAAGAATTGGAATGGGTCTGGCATGTAAAGAATGGATTTTGGGCCTAACTCAACCCAAAAAGCTAGCTTGTAGGATAAGGATTGTTCAAGTCCATATAAGGAGTCCATGTTTCCATTCCATAAACGATGTGAGACTCTTAACACTCCCCCACGCGCCCAGACCTTGTTAACTGGAGCGTGGATAATATAATTTGGGAGCCAAACATCGTGGACAATGAATTGGAATGGGCCTGACTCTGATACCACGAAGGAAATTAAATGAATCTTGAGTCTAACTCAACTCCAAAAACTAGTTTTTGGGGTTGAGTTATGTTCAAGATCCATTCTCTTCATGGTATCAGAGTCAGACTCATTCAAATTAAGGAAGACTTATCTAATCATATCCTAATAATATGAATCTTATCTAATCATAGCCTAATCATTCTAATAATATGAATCTTAATTATTTGTACAATTATATTGGTGATTTGATATGATTGAGATAATTATGTATCTATAATTATCTTAACACTACTGGAACACATCTCACATGTGGGTTGGGAGGTTTCGACTATTAAGGACATGTTTTAGAATTGTTAATAGAATTTTTAATAAATTATGTGTGCGTGTAAGACTTATTTTTCAGTTTATTTTATATTATATCGTACGATGCATATATAAAATGAACTTAAATTAAGAAATGAGAATTCATATAGGCGATTCTAATTTATTTGAGACTGAGTCAAATTATTGTTATTATCATGATTTTCTCTTATCTTTTTCCTTTTTGAATACAAATTACAGATTTATGTTGCTTAAATTAAAAAATCCAATAGCTATTCACATGTTAAAATTTTGGGATTAAGAAGGTGTTTGATTAAGCTTATAAGTTGGTTAAACTGTTAAACGTTTTTTTAGCTTATCTACATGTTTGATAAACATCAAAGTGCTTATAGGCTAAGCACTTATAAAAAAAATCATAAGCTAGTCATCACCAACTTATGACTTTTCAGCTTATAATTACTTTTAGTTTGATAAAATATTTTACTATTTTACCTTATTAGTTTCTCTAATTCTCAAAATATCTTTCTCAAAACAAAATCCCTAACTTCTTCTCCACTTTGTGTCGGTCGTTTCTACTTTTTTTTTTACAAGGATACTTTAATTTTTATATTTTTTTTTTTGCAAAATTCTTAAGGGTATTTTAGTCATCTAATACAAAAGAATAGTTTATAAGTTTTTTTTTACCAAACACAACAATTGTTTATTTGCAGTTTTGAACATTTCTATCCAAACAGATAACTGCTTATTTATACTATCAGTTCAAGACTTTCAACACTTAAAAATATTTTCAACACTTAAAACTTATAAATTATTTACAATCAACTAACCCAAATAAACTTTAATTAATTTCTTCCGACTACAAATCTTAAGAAAATGAATTATTCAGTCTCTGCAATGAAGTGGAATTAGTCTCCCAAATTTACTTGTTTTGTCCTTTCAATCACTCATTATTTCCAAAATTCTCATTCAATTCTGACCCCAACAAAATTTGAGGTCCTAATATGGTCAACGTCAACTGATCCAGACTTTGACCCCAAATATGGCAAATTTGTTACATACATTTAAAAAAAGAAAAAATGTAGAAGCAAAAACATAGTCGTGAAACACAGGCCTTTTCGTCATAAATAACATGTCAAAATATTTTAATATTTTATAAATAGTACTAAAGTTCAGTATTTAAATTGTTAACATCAAGTTTAATTTAGAAATACTGATTTATCCGTGCATTTCAATTGAAATGCATGATTAACTCACAAATCTTTCAAAAAGGCATCTTCCTCAAGAATTCCACAGCAATTTCCACAACCACTTTTCAACTTCAATTTTAACTCAACTCAATATTGTCTATTTAATCGACAACGTAAGATGGTTTGGACATGTGAAGATGAGAAGTGTGCGGAGATGTAAGAGGTTGGTTATGGGTTTCAAGAGAGTCAGAGGCAGACCGAATAAGTATTGGGGTGGGGTGATTAGACACGACATGACGCAACTACATCTCACCGAGGACATGACCTTAGATTGGAGGGTGTGAAAGACACATATTATGGTAGAATGTTAGTAGGTACTAGGGCATTGTCTCGCATATCCTTCCTTACTAGTTTTCATAGTATTTTTGTTGTTGTTCTTATCCTTTAATTTTTATTATTATGTGATGATTTCTTGTCCTTTCTCGAAATGCTTTGTCCTGCTTTCTATAGTTTGCTCTCGTTATGTTCTTTTTGATATGTTTTTTCTTGAGCTGAGGGTCTATAAAAACAACCTATCAACCTCCCAAGGTAGAGGTAAGGTCTGAGTACACTCTATCATCTTCGAACCCCACTTGTGGGATTACACTGGGTATGTTGTTGTTGTTGTAAGTGTTAAGAGTCCCACATCGGAAATGAAATGAAAACATGGACTCCTTATATGGACTTGGACAATCCTCACCCTACAAGTTAGCTTTTGGGGTTGAGTTAGGCCCAAGATTCATTCTTTACATGGTATCAGAGTCATGTCCATTCCAATTCTTTGTTCACCGATGTTGGGCCCCCAAGTTATATTGTCCATGCTCCATTTAACGAGGTTTGGGCGTGCGGGGAGAGTTAAGAGTCCCATATCGGAAATGGAATGAGAACATGGACTCCTTATATGGACTTGGACAATCCTCATCTTACAAGCTAGCTTTTAGGGTTGAGTTGACTTGGACAATCCTCACCCTACAAGCTAGCTTTTAGGGTTGAGTTGACTTGAACAATCCTTACCCTACAAGCTAGCTTTTGAAGTTGAATTAGGCGCAAAATGCATTCTTTACCGTGACATTCTCGAATCAAATCATAATCACTATTTATGGTAATTAGAATGAGCAGAATCAGATCTAGGGAGTAGTATAAATCTATTTAATTTAAATGAATAACTTTTAAGTTAAACCTAAATTTACACGTCTAAAACTCACTGAATTACTGAAAATATTGAATTATGGACCAAAACTCAAACAAGATGATGGATTCAATCTTTAGAACTCAAGTCGTGTACCCACAAAATTAAAATTCCGGATCATTTTGAGTATAATATAAATCACTTCACTAAGATCTATTGGAGAACACATCAGTCCATTAAATATTTATCTATATCAAATATTTATCCTAGTTAAAGTTGAAATATGAATACATATCAATCACTTATAATTAAGTGGTAAGTAAATACTATATGCGAGACATATAGATACAGATTTCTCTATAACAACTTTTTTATATATCACCTTAATATAAAAGTCAAGTTATTCTCAAAATTAATCTTTTATGTTATATTTTACTTTTTTTAACACGTTTTTACCCATAATAGCAATGACCATCCTTATAACATGTTCTTTGTAAAATTACTCTTCTAGAACAACTATCCTCTTTGTTAGTAATATACTCCTAATAATTAATTATATTTATAGAAATAAAAAATTAAATTATTAATAATAGGTTTAAAACTTTTGACTAAATATTGTAACTAATTGATATATATATATATATATATGCAACACATGTCTCGCAGTTAGTAAAATTTTACCAATATTGAGAGTTTGCACAATTAGATGTCTCGAGTTTGAATTTTCTAAATATGAAAATCGTGTATGTTAGCGTTTTGCCTAATGTGGGACTTTTGAGTGCGACTTTGAATTCAATCCGGCCCCAATGAACATACCGGACTCGAATGAGAAATTAAAATAAAATAATAAAAAATCTAACTTTCTTAACATCCAAAGGTGCCCCTGCACTGAAAATCATAGCAACACAACACTGTTGCGGTGTTGCCTATTATAATGAGTCAACATATGAATTCAAGTCATTCCCTTTAAGCCTTAAAAGGGGTTTGTTTCCCAACAGAAGTCAGCTTCATTTTCAAGGTCAGTAAGTTTGATTTCTTCCCTTTGGATTAAAGAATCAGTCAGAAATATCTTAATTAATGTTTTCAATTCTTCTGGAAAAACTCTTAATGACTTGGGTCTTTAGCTAATTATTTTGAGTACAATATTTAAATACTTTCATTTTGTTGTAGGAGCTGAGCTTTTGAGCTACTAATTTCAAGAATGACAAGTTCTGGGAAAGAAGATCAAGATCAGAGGTACCCAACTTTCTCTATGTATATATATATATTGTTGGAAATTTGTCTTTGGTGGGGAGGTCCGTCGACCCATATTTAATGACTCAAACACTAGGTTCCGCATGTTGGAGGCTTTGTCTCTTTACACGTGCATAATCTACTAAGTAAGTAGATGACCGTAGGGCCAAGGATTGTCAAATTTTGTTAAGAAATGAAAGAGATATTGGTCCACGAAGTAAGGTGTTTGAGGCATGGAAATATGGTGTGGGACAAACCTACCACATCGGTGAGAAAATGAAGAATTGTTCTTTTTATAAGTCTCAAAATTGGCTAAGGGTTTGGGACTCCAAGGTAACCATGTGTTTGAAGTAGGGAGAACCTAGATGTGCTTGGGTTCGAGGCTTAGTGGGTCTCGGATCGTGGGCTTTGGGCTTTTTCTGATATTATCTTTTTGGACCCAAATTGCTTAATATTTGCAGTTTGGTCCCTGGAGTTTCTTGAAAGATGAAATTGGGAACGACGGAAGACAGAAAGTTTCTACCTGCCGTTTGGGTTGGTTTTTGGAGCGTTAAAACTCCATTAATCTGCACATAACTCCTCCCTAAAAGCTCCTTTATGTTGCACATTAAATCAGTCATTTACTTGACTGATTAACTCCTCACTAATGGCCATTACTTGGCTATTAACAACCATTAGTTGGTAGTTGAGAAGTCCCTCTCCTTATGCAATATATTGAAGCCTTTTTGCTCAATTGTTGAGACTACAAAAAGACAAACAGAATAGAGAACGAAAACAAGAGAAACTCAGTCAAAAAACGTGAGCAGAAACAGTGGACAAACAAAAAACTCTTCCTTCCTTTTCCATTTTTCAGCAAGTCGTTTCATGTTTGTTTTCTTTGTCAGAATCAACCTATTTGTTTTGTAGTGTTGATTACTTGTTGTTTTATCTTGGGAGACTATTGTCCGTTAACGTAAAATCATATATACGGGAGAACAAGATTGCCCCGACAATATAAAACAACAACTAATCAACACTACAAAGCAAATAGGTTGATTCTGACGAAGAAAACAAACACGAAACGACTTGCTGAAGAATGAAAAAGGAAGGAAGAGTTTTCTGTTTGTCCATTGTTTCTGCTCACGTTTTTGGACTGAGTTTCTCTTGTTCTCCCGTATATATGCTTTTACGTTAATGGACAATAGTCTCCCAAGATAAAACAACAACTAATCAACACTACAAAGCAAATAAGTTGATTCTGACGAAGAAAACAAACACGAAATGACTTGCTGAAGAATGGAAAAGGAAGGAAGAGTTTTCTGTTTGTCCACTATTTCTACTCATGTTTTTGGACTGAGTTTCTCTTGTTTTTGTTCTCTCTTCTGTTTGTGTCTTTTTGTAGTCTCAACAATTGAGCAAAGGCTTCAATATATAGTATAAGGAGAGAGACTTCTCAACTGCCAACTAATGACTGTTAATAGCCAAGTAATGGCCATTAGTGAGGAGTTAATCAGCCAAGTAAATGACTGATTTAATGTGCAACATAAATGAGCTTTTATGGAGGAGTTATGTGCAGATTAATGGAGTTTTAACGCTCCAAAAACCAACCAAAACGGCAAGGTAGAAACTTTCTGCCTTCCGTCGTTTCCAATTTCATCTTTCCAGAAACTCCAGGGACCAAACTGCAAATATTAAGCAATTTGGGTCCAAAAAGGTAATATCAGAAGAAGCCCACGACCCGAGACCGGACCAGACGGGACGGGCGACGCGCGCATGGACTTAGCCTCGAACCCAAGCAAATCTAGGTCCTCCCTCCTTCAAACACACGAGTTACCTCTTGGGGTCCCAAACCCTTAGCCAATTTTGAGACTTATAAAGAGAACAATTCTTTCTTTTTCCACCGATGTGGTAGATTTGTCTCACACCATATTTTCATGCCTCAAACACCTTACTTCGTGAACCAATATCTCTTTCATTTCTTAACGAAATTTGACGATCCTTGGCCTTACGGTCATCTACTCACTTAGTAAATTATGCACGTGTGAAGAGACAAAGCCTCCAACATGCGGAACCCTAGTGTTTTAGTCATTAAATATGGGTGGACGCACTTCTCCCAAAGGCAAATTTCCAACAATCCCCTCTTGAAAGAGATTTTGGTGCACACACAAGGTGCCCACTTTCAGCGAAAAGATATTGCATCAGGAGAGGTAGCTTCCGCTTTGAACCTTCCCTAGTTGAATACCATCGGACTTACTTACTGTGCGGTGAACGTGATGTCTTGAACCGTCAGTGTTTAGTGTAAGCCAAGACAATGATACCAACACAATAACTCTCCTTATTCGTTTTCATTCTTATTGTTCTGTCCGTTGTGGCCGTGGACACACTTGAATTCTTAAATGCGTTCATTTGAGGCGGTCTGTCCTCGCACTTAAATAGGTGATCTTCTACAAGGTATCCTGCTATACCCCACTTCACAAGTGTTAGGAATCATTAAAAGTTTTTCCAACCTTAACCTCAATCGTTTGAGGATCGTTAAAGGTTTGAAAGCTTAACCTTTTACCCACCATGCAGATAGCACTTTAATGTCTATCGCGGGAACAACTTTGGATTTACATTTCCTTACAGAATTCATAATCCGAAGTGCTCTTGCTTCCACCGAAGCGCTCAACTGAACCTTTTGCAGCTTAGTTTTTCCATTGAACCAGATTCTTGGGATCTCCAGTCAGTATGGTTGGGTTAGCACCGCAAAGGTTCGTATTGTTTGGGTTTTATGCCCATTCCCCTAGACAGGCAGAATTCTTGATCTTCGGGTAGTCCTTTAGTTAAAGGGTCTGCTATATTCTTTGATTAATAATCAAGGAAGTGACACCCGTGATGATCAACTGTCATACAGTCTTATGTCTTCGACAAATCCGACAGATATGTCCAGACATCGTCATCTGTGCTCTTCCTGAAGTCGACCGGCTAGCTGCAGTATATAACTATCGAAGGCATGGGTTTCTCCCAATAAGGGACGTCCTCTAAGGAGTCGTGAAGTTACTCAACTTCTTTCATGCTTTGTTTAAAGCGATAAACTCAGATTCCATCATGAATCGGCCGATGCAAGTTTTGCTTAGAGGATTTTCCAAGACCCACCTTACACATTTACTTGTGGCTTTGGTGTTCTTCATATCTGATGTCCAGTTTGCATCACTGTGTTCTCCCAAAACCGCTGGACATCCAGAATACTATAATCCGTAGATAAGCGAATATTTCAGATATCGTCATATCCAATTTAACGCCTTCTATTGATCATTTTTAAAAACCACGAGTGAACCTTAGTTCAACTGATCTACTTTGTAGACCGATACCAGGTCGGTTGTAGTGTGTAACATACATTGAACTACATGTGACCTGCGCATATCGCTCCTTGTATATGGGTGCACCATGATTCCAATCAGTTATAGGATTCATATCCATTGGTGGCTTCAACGAGATTGTCATCTACCTCACAAATGAGTTTGGAATTAGACCAGTCCGTTAGATGTCTTAGAAATCTCAATTCCTAAGATGTCATCTGTGATACCTATATCTTTCATATCGAGACTTTTGTTTCAATATGACTTCCACGTTCAGATTGTTGGTTTTCCAACTATTGGCTTTCTAACTTCAGAGTCAATGTTTCTGTTGTCAGATTCATTGTTTCTGTTGTCAGATTCATTATTTCTGTTTTACCTGAAACTTCTAGGACCAAAATGTAAACATTTCAGGGACCAAAATGAAAGTTTAGGAAGAAGCCCAACAGTCGAACAAACCAACTCTGATCCTCCCATTCCAACTCTCCGGTTAGGAAACTGTTTCAACATCCATGTCACGCAAGACTGCAATGGCCCTGGATGTTAAACTATTCACAGGGGAGCATATGTACAAGTAGCCGAGGCCTTATACTCGTCCGTAGATCCATCTACTTTGCACTCACTTTTGAGTATCCACTTTCACAACCCAAAGGTTCTTTTCCCGGAGGAAGATCAACCATTACACAAGTATAGTTCTATATGATGAAATCTATTTCTTTCTCTGTAGCTTCTTTCCAAAGCAGCGCTTCTGGAGATGACAATTCTCTGTTAATTGTCTATGGTTCATTCTCAACCATACAAGCTAGAAGGCCTGGAACAAGTCTTTGTCCCCTCTTTGCTCCTTCTCGGTTCAACATCTAAAATCTCTGAGTTCTGTAGATCTGGAATATTAAGTTCCGGATAGTCAGCAACTTCAGAGTCCTGTAGGTACGGAACGTCTAGTTCCGGACAATCAGGCACTCGCGGGTTCTTGTTAACCTCGAACAATTACTTCTTTTTCCTTTTCAAGGAAAGTTATCGTCAAAGAATTCAGAATCCTATGACACCAAGAGGCGATAAGCACTACTGTTATTTGCAGATCCAGTGGATATGCAATTTACAGTCTTAGGTCCAACTTGACCTGTTTCGGTATTCCAACCTCTACCAAGTCACCACACAACACAATATTTGTATGTGGGATCCTTTCCATGTTTCACACGAAGGGTTATCTTTATCCTTATGCGTAATTCTGATAGAATCGCATTAGCTGTAAGGATCGCCTTGCCCCACATATTTTTGGGCGTACGGCTTTGCGCTTGGCTAACACCGTTAGACTGAGGTGAGTAATGAGCAATCGGTTGATGAACGATGCTTCACATTCTCCCCCTCTATCACTACGAATTCTTCAATCCGTAGGCTTAGTTGATTTTCCAACTTCTGTTTTGTACCGCTTATCCGCTTCAACAGCTTCATCTTTGCTTTTCAACAAACAAAGGATGCAATACGTTGTACCATCGTCAATGAAGGTCACAAAGTACTTGTCTCCCCCCTATTTTGTATAAACTTCAAATCACCCATGTAGGTGTGACTAAGTTCTAGAGAAGCGGTGCTTCTTTCGCTATTCCCTTGACGGAATGGAAAGGTGATTTTGCCTCTTCGCCTACCTCACATTCATTTTGAGGGTTTATGTCGACAGAAGGCAACAATCTCAACTTTGTTAGCTTTTGAATAACTTTCTATTCAACGTGTCTTAATCTATGATGGCATAGATGCACAGATTATAAATATATCATTCATTTAGCTACAAACATATTGTACCATTCTTAGTTATTACAGACCTGTTGGACTAGTCTCAAACTAGCTTGACCAACAACGTCCCTTAAACTAAGTTTCGGACATGTATCACCTCCTTTTAGAGTGATCCCATTCCCTGAAGTCCTTTTGAGGACAACCTCTCCAACCCCTTCTACTTTAGAGGTGGCGTTGCTTCACATGAACAACCTCTTGCCCGTGGTTAGGGCGTAACCGGATAATATGTGATCTGGATACTCTGGCCCACTCCAGTCGCTTTGGCAGACTGAGTGTCTAATTTCTTTTCTGCCTTTCCTTTGGCCTTCAGATCATTTAAGACCTGAAAACTCTGGCCTACCTCACTAGGTGTCCATTACTTTTCTGTCTTTCTTTTGGCCTCAGATCATTTAAGACCTGGAATTCTGGCCCGCTCCAGTCGCCCGTAGGCTTTGTACGACTGTGTGTCCAAAATCATCCTATGAAATGAATTCTGGCCCACTCCAGTCGCCTGTAGGATTTGTACGACTGAGTGTCCAATATCATCTTATCAAATGAAGGATCTTCTGTCAAATAGTGTGACAGGGTCAACGTCTTAAGATAAGCCATTATCTTTTAGTCTTCTTCCCTTGAGATTGGTGCCCGGACAATTCTTGGCCCTTGCTTAAGAGTGGTAACAATTTTCGCACAGTCAGTGGATCTCTCTCCTTCGTATGTGCGAACATACTTTACACACTTTTAATTATTACACCCAAAAGAACGGATCTTTTACGTCGTTGTTTACAATAGTTCAATCTTTAAACGGGAGGGAAGGTGAGATTAAACTTTTGATTTTAAAGCATAAGGAATATAAATTATTTCGGGAAAACATTTTCATATTCTTCCTTACTTTAAGCCCTTTTTAATCAGACATCATTTAATCTTATTCTTGACAAGGAAGAAAAAAATTACTTATCCCAATTTCGGATTCTGGCCCACTTCAGTTACTTCGTCGGACTGAGTGTCCATTTCCTCCTTACCATAATTCGGATCCTTTGTCTGGGACAAATATAGGCCTTCTGCTACAAGATAGAACTACATCTTCAGCCTTCTCCTTTTGTCCCAGTTGACATCCTCAGCCTCTCGTGGGCGCTTGTTCCCACCACTCTCGGGAGCGATGACACCATGAACACCTTGACCTTCAACAACATAATCAAAAACTCTCTTCTACCAGAAAACCACAGCCATAGCCAAATTTGGCCACACAACTGTTGATCGACATCTTTCGAACACTAATGCAGTCTTGTCTTAAAATTGTTGGATATGTAAAGCAGTACGGGAAGTAAATAAATATTACAAGTGTTCGAAAGGATAAACAGACAAGCCAATATTATAATTGCCGCTAGCTGATTGAGTCTTGAATCTTGATAACCTGAAATCAAGAAACACTAAATCTGGATTGTTACAACTGTGATCATCTCTCGACTCAGCCACAGTTGTAACAATCCAGATTTAGTGTTTTTTGATTTCAGGTTATCAAGATTCAACCAGGTAGCGGCAATTATAATAGGCTTGTCTGTTTATCCTTTCGAACACTTGTAATATTTATTTACTTCCCGTACTACTTTACATATCCAACATATATATATATATACACACACACACACACACATGTCTGCAATTCTGAATTTCCGATGTGGGTTTTAGATTTTGATAGCTTTAATAGTACAATTGTTTTGTACTGCAAAAACCCATTAATTGTTTCTTTAATTTGGTGATAAAAACAAAAATAAATGGAATGGGAATGGGGAGTGAGGAGATATTAGATATGATGATATGAAATGAGCTTAAATGAAGAAGCGGAGATTCATATAGCCAACCTCAATTTGTTTGGGACGGAGGCTTCTTTCTTTTGATTTGGGTCAGTTTTAGGCAATGCAAAGGAAACCGTGGTTGGTTAGCTGATTGTAACAAACTAAATAACCTCTTTGATTTATAAATTAAACTTTAACAGGGAAATTAATTCCTTTTTAAATAAACTATAGTTCTTTTTAAGTGATTTCTTCCCGTCTGGCTAAGTCTTGGTGGACAGAGTTACCCGGTATTTGTGTTGGTGGGAGGTAGCAGGTACCCCGTGGAATTAGTTGAGCTGCGCACAAGCTGACCCGGACACCACGGTTTCTTTAGTTGAGTTTTTTGAGCTCAGTTGCGAGGCCTGTGTTTAGTATGGATCTGCCCCAAAACCAGTTTATCTTAAAAACCAAGTTTTATGGGTTTAAGTAATAGGTCAGTTGAACTCTTAATAAGTTTCTCTATTGGATAAGTGAATACGCTAAACTAAGTTGGCACTAGGCCATAGATTCTAAATATTTTTGACCTTGTTTGGAATTTATGAAGCTGGAGTTGATAGAATTATGTATGGTTAGATTTTTTTGCAAAGGAGAGAAGAGAGCACTTTATTTGAAATTTATGAAGATCGAGTTAGAAAACAGGTTTGAAGAACTTTCCAAATTTGGAATCCAACTCCAAATTGGATTTGGAAATTTTATAACCAAACACTGATTTTGAAATAAAGTGAAATATTATTCCGGAAGAAGTGAATAATTCTCATGGCCAAACGACATCTAGAATATAAGGCATATGCCTTATTCTTCTCCGAATACTATCTTAAGCTGCAACCAGCCCTCACAAAAGACGAGCTAAAAAAAACTTAACAAGAAAAAGATGTGTTCAGAGAAACCTTTCAGATAGGTGGCCATAATCTTTTGTTACTTTTTTAACGTGTTCCGACTTCCGTGCAACTTCTAAATCTTAAAAAATTGTATTTTGGTTATGATACCACCCTTCATGTTTGTGAATGCTTGAAGTGTGAGAGTGATTAGCTTTAAATGCACAGTTGGGCGGCTGGGCCGGCGAGGGGTAATGGTTTTATAAAGTATCCGTGCAATTGCTATTATAATTGCAGTGGCATCTGCAGTTTGTTATGCACAGAAGGAAGTAATTCATCTGTCTGTGGCTAAGCCTGCATTGGGCAGCTAAAGAGCTTCCAGAGTAAGTCGTGGGTTAATTTCAGGTCATTAAAAGGACTTTAGAAGTTCTATTGTGGGAAAGGGTGAAGATGTCTGGGACAGAAGAAATAAGACTTCCAAAGTAACTGCATACTTGAAAAACCTGTATCCCATTTGTTCCAATTTATGTGACATAGTTTGTATCGACTCGGAGTTTAAGACATGAAGACTTTAAAATTTGTGATCTAAACTATGCCATAGCATTTGTGTGGTTATAGAACTTTTGAAACTTGTGGCTTTAAACATGCCATAACATTGTGTGGTTATAAAAGCTTCGCTAAAGTGGTTCATTATTAAGTTTTCGAAACATAATGATTAAGTATTTACTTATAAGTTATAACAAAGAAATTTTGTATCACTGACAGTAGTTTAGGTGCACGGGGATATCTGCCTGAAATTTAGTCCTTAAATCTCTCAATTATAATCCTTGGACTGTAATCTTGAGTAGGTGTGATAGTTATAAGTGAAAGATTAGCTTAGACCGCAATTCTCAATTCTTCACCTTTCAATAAGACTCAATGAGTGTATTACACTTTATGAGGTGAATTTTAGAAATGTCCTCCCTTCAACTGAGAAAGGAAAGGGATTTCCAATTGGGGGAATGGGCTATCAATTTTCGGCACAGCAATCTGGACCAAATATTGTACAGATTCAAATCCTCGTAGTTATTTTGAGCCGCAGGACCTTCTGTTGTATCTTGCATACTATATTCCAATAGGTTTGTCAAAATCACATACGGTGGGATGATATTATGCCCTTTTAATCTCAGCAAGTCAGATGTTACTTCCATTAGCTTTTAATAATTTTTCATTCCTTGACCAGCAAAATTAATGGCATTGAAGATTCTAAAACAACAATTGAATTTCTCCGGGGGAGATTATTGGCGGAAAGGTCTGCATCACGAACAGCAAGGCAGAGAGCTGATGAACTGGCACAGAGGGTTAGTCCCTTTGTTTGATTCTCAATAAGAGCACATGCATATAACACCGTCTTATTTTCGGATATCTAATTGTGTCATTTTCAATTCCTAGATTTTCTGCCCTTCAACGAGGAAAAAATATTTCAACAAACTGCTTCCATATGTTACAGGTCTCGGAGCTTGAAGAGCAGTTAAAGGTTGTGTCTCTCCAAAGAAAGAAAGCTGAGAAGGCCACAGCAGCTGTTCTGTCCATATTAGAGAACCATGCAATAGATGATGTTTCGGAGGAATTCAGTTCAGGTTCTGATAAGGAAACAATCTTATCTGATTCAAAAGATGCTGAAAATAAAACAGAGAGAGGGGAAATTTCGGCAAGTGCGAAAGAGAAAGAAGATGATGCGGATACATTCTCAAGTTCGGAGATTGCATCTTCTCCATCAACTGCCAGAAGTTTGTCATGGAAAAGTGGCAAAGGTTCTTCGCATTCTTTGGACAGGAGGAAATACACTGATTCGAATAGGAGACGATGTAGTAAATTTGCATCAACTTGCATTTCTTCTCCAAAACGGGGTGCTAAATCATGCCGACGGATAAGGCTCAGGGATACCAGGTCGCTTCATTTAGAATTACACTTCATATGAGTTTAAATAGTTCTGTAAATTCTTTTGATACAACAGCCTTAAGTGAGTCGTTCGGTAAGGTGTATAAGAATAGTACTAAATATGGTGTATTAGTAATGCTGGGATTAGTTATGACGACATTTTTTTTATCGACGGTTTGGTTTGTTGTATTAAATGAATAGAGTGTATTAGAATAGGAATAGTATTGGTATTGTTAATGTCATGGTTTACTATGTATAAAAATAGTGTTGAATAGGCGGGTATTAGTTATATATAGGTTGAAACACTACCAAACAAGGGATTTAATAATACCAAAGCTAATACCAGTATTATTTTCTCTAATACCTCCTACCAAACGATCCCTAATTGATATAAATGCATATACATTAGCCTACATATGACCAGCACATATACGATAAACATTGCTGTTGTTTTTTTGGATAAATTACCTTAATCATTTCTCTTTTTGGACCTTATTCCTTTTGTGTGACCAGATCAGCTAGTAATGATTTACAAAATAGTTCTGCTGAGTGTGCTTCTAAGGCTCTTCCAAGTTCTGCTAACAATGGGCCTCAATCCTTGACGGCTGGTGCTGGCAACGGTGATGCAAATGATCAAGTGGATGTTTCTGCATCAGGTGTATCAGGAAATGGAAGGCAAGCAGATAAGAATGATGAAGACATGCAAAGAGCTTTACATCAGCAAGCGCAACTTATAGGGCAATATGAAGCTGAGGAAAAAGCTCAGAGAGAATGGGAAGAGAAGTACAGAGAGAGTAATAGCTATACACCGGTATATATATTGATTTCAGCTCTTACACATTTCACATAATTCATCTTTTGATGTTTGCTAAGTAACTTATATATATGGGCATTAAATAAGATAAATTATGATGGAGCTCTCCCTTTTGAACATTTCTGTTAGCTGTAATCCTTAGCCCTTTCTTCTATTGTGGGTTATCTGGGAAGATAGACAGTCTAGATTATGGCTAGTTATAGATGTGAATATATTCTAGCCCCAATTGTCCAGGTTTTAGTTTAATGTGATATCCAGATTTACTGACCTAAGTTTATAGGACTTTATATTACTACTAATTTTTAGGATTATAAATTTGCATTTGGCTAGTGATATATTTGTTAGCGTCGTGTTGAATGTAGTCATGGAGAAATAGACTGAACTAAAACAAATGAGCAACCAGCATTCAGTAGAAGCAGTTATGTGAATGACGGTGTTGGTCTTTCATTCTAAAGGCCATCAGTTGTAATAATAATTTCAAAAAGTTTATAGGTCTTGCTATACGTAGGCATGGGCATGTAAGGTACATTTTCTTAATTCAAGCAGCGTCGAAGGTACTATTTGATATTCTGAGAAAACACTAGGTCCTGAGATTATGAATCTTGTTTGTGCTATGGAAGAAGTTACTGCCTCCATATGGGTCTAACTACAGTAATTCTGGTTATTCTTTTCAGTTAATACATATTGACTTTTAATCTGAATATGTGCTGAAGGGAATACGGCGTTGAAGGGAATATTTGTGTTCTTGATATGTTAGTTTTTGCTTTAGTCTGGTATTGACCTTCTACATAGAACATCTTCTGCTGATGATAATGTATATATGTATGTTAAGGTGTGTCACAACTAATCTCATTCTTTTGTAACCACTCAGGATTCATGTGACCCTGAAAATTACTCGGACGTGACTGAAGAAAGAGATGACTTGAAGGCATCTCAGAAACCATGCTTAGCTGGAAGAAGTGGTATGAAAAATCATGCAAACAAGTATGGAGCAGCAGATGTTCCCTCTACTACCAAGGAGGATGGAACTATAAACAATTCTCCATCGGACCCACATGCCAATATGGTCTGCTTGGAAGATAAAAAAGGAAGCAGGACTGTTAGATCAGATTCCCCAGCATCAGAGTTTACATGCTCGATGTCTAATGGAAATTATTTAGAAAATCATGGTCAGACATCTACTTATAGTCACCATCAGTCTTTTCCTGTGACTCGTTCCCCCATGCATCCCCAAGTACATACTACCTCATGTCCTGGAGCTAGCAGTTTGCAAACCAGACAAGCTCTTCAAACAGGTTATGAACTTGCCTTGGTGTCTCATAAGACTTCGAATGGTGTAGGTTCTGTCCTCGGGGAACTTGAACAAGCTAAACTTTCACTAAATAAACAAATCAACAGTTCACTAGCGCTAATAGCTGAATCTTCTATCACAACCATGGAGTACCCGGTATTGCCCTCGAGATTCAGTTCAGCAAACTATTCTCCTGAACCTGCCATGTATGAAATCTCTGCAAGTCCTTACGTGGATTCTCGATCAAATTACGTTACACGAAGTAATAGGTTTACTTCTCCATCCCCAAGACCTTTCCCGGAGGTGTCTTCTTCAGCTCCTTCATACAGGCCTATCTCTGATACCACCTTAGATGCAGGGCTACCATCTTCAATGAGGTTTAATCCTAACTCGAGTTCACATCTTCCATTCTCTAGTAAATTTACATACCCTACCTATCCCAAGTACCCAGATATGGTGCCAAAATTATCCTCGGGTGAAGTATTCGCGAGAAATTTTCCTATGAATGAGGCAGGTCTAACTCCGTCAATTTCATTCTCAACCTTGTTCCCCAAGGTGGTGCCAAAACTACCCTCAGGTGAAGTATTCTCGAAAAACATTCCTATGAATGATCAGGCAGGTATACCTCGTTCATTTTCCACCTCACGTCATGACGCTCAATTCAGACCAAATATGTATAGTAATTGATATTGTTTACACTTTACAGTACAGTTCTTGGTTAAGAGTCTCCACATACCTCAAATATTTTGAGAAGAGTTTACATAGGTTAAATTGTTCTATAGTTTGTGTATCATTTTCTTAATCCCAGTCAAGTCAGTGGTCATAGAGAAACCTCAGCAATATACCTTTGGTTTTTGAAGCTGTTGTTGTATACTAGGTGTGTTTGTAAACTGTCAGAAATAAATGAAATTATTGGCAGGTGGCTTTTTATCATTCTTTTTTCTTTCCTTCTATAATTCTGTTCCCCTCTGCTTAAGGCCTTTTTACTCTTTTTTTTTCTATGAGGGGATGGGGTTGGCTGCCACTGTAGGCAAGGACATTTTGCTAAGAGTTTAACTTCTGTACACGAACAACGCAAATGAATTACGGTACTAAAATTCTTCTTAGGGACAATTTACTTTAATGAAAACGAAGAACCAATGAGAACTTAGAAAGGAAACAATCGTCAGACAATGTAGTGCAAGCGATGGGTAGCGCTTGCCATATGAAGAAGGCGACTACAATGGAAGACGAAGGCGACGTGGGCTTGCCATATAGATATAGCAAAGATCTTCGGACCTAAATAGACTTAATTTTTTTCTGATCAGGATCACATAAGGCCCATTAAATGAGAAAACACTCCTTATCAGTATCTTTCATAATCCGAAAAATACTGGTTAAGAATATAGAGATTTTATCCCTTCCATCACAACTTTGACCTAAATAGTAATAGAATTGATTCTGAAAATTCAATGTTGGAGCGCAAGTATCAAACAAGAGACCTCTTAATTTTTATTTTTATTTTAAACTATCTAGATGTCTTGTTGGAGTCTTCTCTGACTTGGTCAAAATTTGACTTAGTTATCATAGTTCATTTGTTTGTCAAGTTACATGTTTAAGAAGAAGAGATCTTCTTTCAATCCACCTCATATATACTAGAATAGTATCCGCACGATGCGCGGAAAATGTTACACAATTTTTTTTTAAAATTATTATCTTATTGACCACTTTATATTCTTATTATTTTTATTATTTGATGAATTGTAAAATTTAAACCATTTGATCCACATCCGTTAATAATAAGGCCACTATGTAAGGAAAAATCATTTCCTCCACCCTAAATTATCGTAGTCTTGTGTTACATGCAATGAGATTCAAATATAACTTGACTTATTATGATTAAGTGATTTAATTAAGTAAAAATATATATTTATGATTATGAGTAAGTAATGTAGAGTAGTGTAAATCTCATTTTTTGAAGTTCTCTTATTAATGTCATTTATATAGAGAGAGAGTATACAATTGCAGTCCTAATGAAATTTGGATCTCTATTTTACATTAATTACACTAAAATATTAATTACAGAATATAGTATGAATATATAGAATATATTCACTATTGCAGTGGGGTAGGGTTGACGGGACGGGTGGCGGTACAGCCTGACTTGGACTAGATGTGAGGTGTCCGAGTCATCAAGGAATCCGTAATCCGTGGGTTGGAATTGGTGGATGTTGGCAAAGGGAAAGACATTCTCCCCAAACGTGACATGACGTGAGACTATGATTTTGCATGTGGACACGTTATAGCATAAGTACACTCTATGATTTGACGGGAACCCTAAAAAGACACATGGAGTGGAACATGGTGCAAATTTGTGAGGGACGATGGAGGCCAGATTCGGGTAGCAGAGACAACCGAAAATCCGAAGATGATCATAGGTAGGGATTCGACGGAATAGGAACTCGGTAGGGGTCTTATTTTGAAGCGTACGCGTAGGTAGTATACTAAGAAGGTATTCTACCATTTTAATGCATATACCCAGGGGGGGGGGGGGGAAGAGATGCATGAAAAAGTAAGGTACAAATCATATTGTTAATGGTGCGTAGAATTCGTTCGGCTTTACCATTTTGAGGGGAAGTATGGGGGCAGGAGAAAGGAAAGACCATGCCATTAGCCGTAAAAAATTTATAAAAGAGAGAATTGTTAAATTCACGACCATTATCACATTAAAATGTTTTTATTTCTTTTTCAAATTGCATTTTAACATATGCACGAAATTCAAGAAACTTGGAGTAGACCTGAGATTTAAAGTGGAGCGGATAGACCCATAGGAAGTGAGAGAAATCATCCAAGAATATTAAATAGTACTTATGACCCAATTTGCTAGTAATAGGAGAGGTCCATAAATTAGCATGAATAATATCAAAGGAAGAAAAAGTAATACTCAAAGATGACTTAAATGGAAGTCTAACATGCTTTCCTAGATGACAAGAATAGCAATTTTGGGCAAGGTTCCATTGATTACATTTAATTAAATTATGGTTTCTAAGAAAATAAAAAATATGAGCTCCGAGATGTCCAAGTCTACTATGTCACGCTGAGGAGGAGATTGCAGCTAGAGATGTGGGAGGATTGACACTGGCAATGGACGTGGATAGGAAAGGATAGAGGTCCCCCACACTATTGCATCTTGTAAGAAGTCTCCCCGTACGTAGGTCCTTTACAGAAAAACCAAACGGGTCAAAATCAATGGATACGAAATTATCGGTGGCAAATTTTCTGACAGATATTAGATTCTTGATAATGTTAGGGGCATATAGGATATTTTTAATGGAGAAGTGGGGATGCGGTGGTGGAGTTAGTGTGTTGCCAAACCCTTGAATTGGAATGCGATGACCATTTCCGACCATAATAGATTGAAGAGTATTTAAATTAAACAGTTGAGAAAGATTACCAGAATTGTTGGTGAGGTGAGACGTGGCGCCCATATCCATATACCAACGCATCATCGGGCTGCTTAATTTTTAAGGAACCGAAAGCATGACCCAAATCCGTTGGGTTGAGGCTGGACGGTTGCTAATGGGCCGTTGTGTGGTGGGCCTGGTGACTGGACATGGGCTCGGTGGTGCTGTGCCGCTGTGTAGTGGGCCTCGGCAGTGCCCACTGTTGTTGTTGGGCCTGGTCTGGAAAGGGGCTGGTCGACAGTGCCTACTATGGCTGGGCCGCTATATAGTGGGCCTCCACAATGCCCGTCATTGCTGCTGGACCTGGCCTGTGAAGGAGCTGGTCGACGGGGGCCCGGTGCCTGAACAATTGCCAAAAATGTGGGCTGGCCCACTATGTCGGGTACTGGGCCTGCAGCTGATTATTCGTGATGCCGAGTGTTGAGGAAGAGGAAGCGGGGGAAGCTATGTGGGTCGCGGGTGATGCTATGAGGGTATCGAATATTTAGTAGAGAAAAAGGGTGTGGAACTGTTGTATATCAGCTATATACCAAGCATATATCAGAGTTATACCGGTGGTATATGGGTAGTATATGATGGCAGGGAGGGTATATCACCCGTAAACAAGGCATATATCGGCTAAGGAATGTTGTATATCGTTGTATACGGTATTATATGATGTCAGGCAGTGTATATCATCCATATACATTGTGTTTATCAGCTATTTCCGGTAGGATTTGGCGTCGAAAAGAGGGGGGGGGGGGGCGAATAGGGTAGGGTTTTTAGGCTTCTGATACCATGTAGAATAGTGTAAATCTTCTTTCCTAGAGTTCTCTTATTAATGCCATATATATAGAGTGTACAATTGTAGTCCTAATGGAATTAGGATCTCTATTTTACATTAATTACACTAAAATATTAATTATAAAATATATTATGATATCTTGTGTAATCAAATATAATGTATTTAATAATTTTATATAAACATGTGGTGCTAATAAATGTTTACCTAATACATAGAGTGCAAAAAATCAAGTACAACTTTAATCCCTCTTGCTTCTGCCTCCAAAAAAAGAATGCGTTAAATCCTTGAACATATGTTATTGCTTGTTTAAGCACTTTAAATTATATCAATTTTAGAAAAATTTCAACTATCATTTTGTTTCTCAATGCGATTAATGCAACCGCTGACTTCTGTTTTCATTAATACACAATCTGTTTTCATTAAATACATGAAAGCCACGAAAGTAAAAATATTGCAATATGGGTCAGTAGAAAAGAAATGTGTTAATACATGATTTGTTTAGTTCTGCCCTGCATACTTATCATTTTTCACTGCAATTATCAACACTTTCTGATAAGGTAAAAGTAAAAAATTCATTGACAAATAGCACTAAAAAGAAGGTTCGTAAACTGGACTGACAAAAGTAGACATCAATACTACTCAGCCAGTACATTTTTGAATACTGTGTTTAGTAACCACCTGCAATATGATATAACATAACTACATTTACAGATTTATAACTCTATACTAAATAATGAATTCTATTTGATTTAAACCAATATATACATTACGCTCAGCAATGGTATTGCTTCTTAAAAACATCTAAGATTTCTCTATTTACATATTGTTCACCAACTGCAAGAAGCTAGATTTTCACATTATTCTCTTCTCATTTGCCAGCATATCAATAACTCCATAGGTCAGATTGACAGTCCAATTTACATTAAATAAGTTCAAACGTGTTATAATAACAACAGATTGTATGTGCTAAGTAGTGCTAATTCAACGATTATGCATGAACGACCATTGATTTTCATACACCATCAACTTCTGCACTTGAATCCAGAAACATGATAAAAGATGTCTCACCGTAGGCCCGATTGTAAATAATAGATGTTGGGTCTAACTCAACCCCAAAAGCTAGCTTGTAGGGTGAGTATTGTTCAAGTCCATATAAGTAGTCCATGTTCCCATTCCATATCTGATGTGGGATTCTTAACACTCCCTCGCAGGCCCAGATCTCGTTAACTGGAGCGTGTACAATATAATTTGGGGGTCCAACATCGACGAACAAAGAATCGAAATGGGTCTGGCTCTGATACCATGTAAAGAATGGATCTTGGGTCTAACTCAACCCCAAAAGCTAGCTTGTAGGGTGAGGATTGTCCAAGTTCATCTATGGAGTCCATGTTCCCATTTCATATCTAATGTGAAACTATTAACACCGATAACTTAGAAATCTTTCTCAACTACCATATAGAACATAAATAAGTACATTATCAGCATTAATTGACAAAAATGATAACATGAATTAAAGAGGAAGTTATCCCTCACGACCACATCATCATTTAACATTATAATGTTAACCACGTCAATATTATTTTATTTACTCCGTGAAGATTTCGCTGGAGTTGACTATGTTTTCTTTTCCTAGGTTTAAATAATGGTAAGCCAAATTTATAATGATTCATCAAGAAAAAAATACAAGCTTATTGACATTAGCCAAAGGAGGTGTCTGAAATATGTCATGTGAAGTGTTACACAATGTCTGATTAAGATTAAGAAACCTAGTTCCACATCAGTGAATGTATCACAAAAATTGTTGGACGATACCATGAGCATTTAATTGTCAAAACAATTGACTTACAGGCATGAATTTGGTAGATATTTCCTAGTAGTTCTGAATCAAGAACCAATCGTAAATCATTCCTTTATTGATAATAAGTAACTAAACATCCAAGGGCTATAATATATTAAAAGTAGATCCAAGGGCTGAATCAAGAAAAAAGTACTTTTGACTTCTCAAAACTTGACTAAAGGGCTATAATATATTAAAAGTTTGCCAAATGAATGAAGTTCTTAGTTATCTGCCCTAACTGTTTTTTTGGATCCGTCACCCTTTTTTGCTCCTTGTAACTATGTCTGAGAGTTGGATCCCTAGCCGGCTTAATCAGAATATTACGATAATAGTTATTTTTTTTCAAGAAATTACACCTAACTAAATTATTGCATATATTAACCTATTTTCCCCTGTTCAGAAACTGAAGGGACATGCATAATTAACTGCTATGAGAAACAAATGATATGAAAGCTAAACAAAATATATTTGAGAATGTGAATAGTAGGATAAATTTAGGTTGCATTTTACTTTTCTCATTGTTTAATTCAACCACACTATATGTTGAAGATCAACCAAAAACACCTCACAGACAATATATAAATTGCAATATATGATATTATTTCAACTTAGTACTATTCTTACAAAGTTGAATTAGCTCTTCAACAGCAACATTCATCTCTTCACCTCTTATAGACTTCAAATTCTTGCTGATATCTCTCACTCTGGCCCTCAAATTTTTCCCTGTTATGACACCATTCAGAGTTTCGGCGATTTCTTCTCTGTGAATCTTGCCATCATCATCTCTAACAATCTCTACTGCAACTCCTAATTCTACCACCAACCTAGCATTTATTGGCTGATCAAGATGTATAGGCATTGCTATTATAGGAACACCAAAATCTACACTTTCCATTACTGAATTCCAACCACAATGACTTATAAATCCTCCGGTACTTGGATGATTCAAAATTTGTGGTTGTGGTGCAAATTTGTCCAAAACTCTTCCCCTGTCTCCAATTCTTTCAAGAAAACCTTTTGGTAGAGCATCTTCAAGATTTTGTTCTTCCCCCATTGGAAATCTTGCAACCCATATGAAATTAACATTACTTAGTTCCAACCCGAAAGCTATTTCTTCCCTATCTTCCTTTGACAGGAAATACTCGCTTCCAAAGGAGACAAAAACAGTTGAATTCTCATCTTTCTTTCCTAGCCAATCAATGAGCTCCACTTCATCTTCGTCATTAGTCATTGGATCTTGGACAGGTGGACCAACAGGAACAACTTTCCAATTGCTCAATTCAGTGAAATAATCTATGTATTTTGCCTCTAGAGTTCTAGAGGTACTCATCAACATGATTTGCACATTTCCATCAGCAAAAGGATCCACATCATCAGGTTCTTTATCTTTAGCAGATTTTGCCAACAATTCACCCATTTTTACTTGCTCAATTTTCCTGAGATAAATAGCAGGGAAAGGGAATTCAGCCCCGAGTTTTTTTACCAAGTTAAAAAAATATGAAAACACAGCTGCACCCGAAGTTAAGAGCTTGACTGCTGGAATGTTTTGTTGATTTGCGACGCCTTCAGCCCATTGCTGCAATACGTCATAAATTACTAAATCAGGTTTCAGATTTTGCAAGATTTTCGAGAAGTTGGGTTTGGACATTTTCAGGGCCTTTTGGAGTGTGTGATTGAGATGGGGCGGGAGACCATTGGTCGTATGGTAATGAGGAGGAAGTTCGGGCAATTCAGGTAAGTGAAGTTCGACAAGTTGAATAGAATCAGAGTATTTCTCAGGGATTTTCTTGATGGTAGATTTGAAGTTAATGGGCGTAGAACAGAGGTAAATCAAGAATCCTCTATCTGCGAGTTTCTTGGCTACGTTTAGAAACGGAGATATGTGTCCATAAGCCAACCATGGAAACATCAGTACCCTCAAAGTTGGAGTACTACGTTCTGTTACTTCTGTACCCATTATCAAAATCTTGAAAGACACAATTGGGATTGGGTATACTACTGGAGTTGGTTGGGTTTGCTGGCTTTTTATTAGAAAAATGAACAATAAAGAAGCGTGAAAAGGGTTCTGTTTGTTAGTATATTTATTTGGAATAAGCTTACTAGAGATGAAAATTAGTATAAATACTTTTCATTATTATTAAGATATCTTAGGTTCACGGATTCTAATATGAATTCACATTTAATCAGGCCCTAGAGATATAGGACGGTGAATGAGATATAAAAAAAGTAGAGATGAAAATTGTTGGTACTCTATTGTACTTTATAAAGCAGTACGGGAAGTAAATAACTATTACAAGTATTCGAAAGGATAAACAAATATTCAATATTCAGAAGTTGAATCTTGTTGAAGAAATAGGCGAATCTTCAAAACTGCCGCAAGCTTGTTGTGTCTTGAATCTTGATAACCTGAAATCAAGAAACAACTAAATCTGGATGGTTACAACGTTGTGTGTTGAGTCGAGTGATTGCCTTCTGTCCTCAAGACAAGATTGCCCCGTATATATGCTTTTACGTTAGCGGGCAATAGTCTCCCAAGATAAAACAACAATTTAATCTCAACGCTACAAAGCCAATAGGTTGAGCCTGACGAAGAAAACAAATATGAATCGACTTCCTGAAGATATGGAAAAGGAAGGAAGAGTTTCTGTTTACTCTTCTCTTTTGTCTATGTGTATTTAGTGTGTCTCTGTTGTGTATATCTTATGTATATAATGAGGGTTTCCTCACTGTTTTTCAGTCACGAATTGCACTGACTTTCGCCACTGGTTTGAGCTGTTTTTCGCCACTGTTTTGCAGTGGTTTTATGTGCTATTTTCGTGACTGTTTTCCTCTGTTTTTCAGTCTGTTATTCAGTGACTGAATTGAGCCAAAGGAGACTCAATATATAGCATGGAGGAGGGGTTAAACAACTGCCCAAAATATGGCTATTAATGGGCATTAGGAGGGCATTAAACAACCAAGTAATGATTGTAAATGACCATCAAGAGGGGCTGAATTATGGACATGAAGGAGGGTGATAATGGAGGAGTTAATCAGCCATTACATGGCTGATTAATGCCTCAAAAAAACAGTCCCAACGGTAATTTTCTGCCTACCGTCACCTTCCCAGAAACTATGGGGACCAAACTGTAAAATATTAAACTTTAGGGACCAAACTGTACATAAGAAACTTCAGGGATCAAACTGTACATCTGGCAAAGTTTTCTGGTCCAAAAAGATAATATCAGAAAGTCTCTGTTCTCCATTCTCCATTCTCCGTGGCCGGACGGGACGGGCGGGCGGCGGCGCACGTGTGGGCTTAGCCTTGAACCCAAGCACATCTAGGTCCTCCCTCCTTTAAACACATGGGATACCCCTTGGGGTCCCAAACCCTTTACCACATTAGAGACTTATATAGAGAGCAATTCTTCCTATTCCCACCGATGTGGTAGATTTGTCCCACACCACATTTCCATGCCTCAAACACCTTACTTCGTGGACTAATATCTCTTTCATTTCTCAACGAAATTTGACGATTCTTGGCCCTACGGTCATCTACTCACTTCGTAGATCATGCATGTGTAAAGAGACAAAGCCTCCAACATGCGGAACATTAGTGTTTAATTCATCAAAGATGGGTGGACGCATCTCCCCGCCAAAGACAAATTTCCAACAAAAATTGCTTCATTGATTTGCATGCAAAGCTAAAACATGAAAGTGATTGGTTGTGTGACTTTTTTTTAGGATATTTCGATGTAGATTTTTAGGCAACTTTTATGCAAAATGACTAGTTGTGTGACTATTCGTTTGCAATTTCAAGGTAGCATATTCAGCCAAGTTTTAAGAAAGTGACCGGTTGTGTGACTTTTCTGGGAAATTAGTTTAGCCATGTTTGGCAAATGAACTCCAATATTTATATTCCTTCCGTTTCATATTAGTTGTCTACATTATTAAAAATATTTGTTCCAAAATATTTATCAATCCACAAAATCAAGATAGAATTAAGTAATTTTTTTCTATTTTTTTCATAACATTAATTATTTTTTAAAATAGCATATATTGATTAGAGTACAATTAATTGGAGAGAGATGAAGATAATGTAGTATAAATCTACTTTTATTTATAATTTCTTAAGGAGCGTGTAAATGAGAAAGTGGACAAGTAATATGAGATGTAGGGAGTACAATAGTAGTATAACAAAGGAACTTCTTACGAATTAACGAGAATTATAGTAATGATAACGAAAAAAGAAGAACAAATAATTTTAACGTGAAAACTCTCGAGGGAAGAAAATCATGATTTTCAGCAACTCTTATTTCTCAATGAAAGATGTTTTACAAGAATACATAATTATGAAAGAAATTCATTTATATATAAGCTGTGAAAGAATCTAAACCTAGCCTAAATCGGATGTTCTTCAAGTCGGTTATTCATTGAACTTGGTCCTTACATCAGTCCCACAAACATAGAACCTGATATTTTCATCAGTCTCATAAACATAACAAAACTTTCTGAGTGAAAAACTCTTACTAGTGCCTTGAACATTTTCTAATAAAAATTAATTCAAATAAACTATGTGATATAAACTTTATTGTGGGGAAAATTATGTTACATAAAGTAAAAGTTGTGTAGACAAAAAAAGACGCGTAAGTGATTACGCAAGGCATATAGAAGAAGTCACAAAAATGTTTGATTAAGAAAGACAAAAGGTTGTGCCAGCCTTCAAGATCTCTTACAAATTGGAATGGCTTTCATTTTAAAAGAGTCATTTTGTAAATTGTTTACGTCTCCTAGTTTGACCAATAGCAAAGCTTTTAATTTTATATGTGTTAGTTAAATATCGTGCGAAGTTTAAAAAATTATAATCTTATATGTATAACAAACTTTTTTTATAATATATTTTTATTAATAGGTTGTGATGAAACTCAAACTTAGACTTCTGTTTTAATTGAGTCACGTTTAATTGTGTGACCAATATAATCTACGAATTTAAACTCATAAATAAGGAAAATACTCTATTTATCAATATGCTCAAACAAAAAGTCTTTATTCTTTTCCGAATTCCTATACTGATTATTAGAATAATTTTAATAGTCATGTGACAATTGTCTCTGTTCAAAGATACTTCTTAAAATTATACTTTATTTGTCTTAATTGATGTGGTACACTTTTTTTTTTACTTTGTCTCAAAAAGAATGATCCATTTCTATACTTTAAAATAATTTTATTTGAAACTTTCACTTTTACCCTTAATGAAATAATTTACAACACGCAAATATTTATGGCTTGTTTTAGACCACAAGTTTTAATTTTTTTTTTTTTTAAAACTTCGTGTCTAGTCAAATTATATCACATGAATTGAGACGGATAAAATACTTAAGATCGACAATGTCACAGAAAAGATAAAATAAATCAAATACACTATCAATTAAAAAAGAATTATTATATGAAATTAAACTAAATAATTAACAATCTAGCTTCTTATAAGATTAGAAGAATAAGATTCAGAAAATTATCTCTCTTTGTTTTTGGCAACTGTCTTTCTGTGATTTGGTTTTGTTATTTGTATTTGGGAACTGGATCTTTGGGGTTATTCAGTGAATCATGTTAGTTTGATTCATTTTCTCCTCCAGTTCTTATGATATACTATTATTGGAAAAAAACTTACCCGCACCGGATGTTTACATCTAATATAGTTAAATTAACTATAGAAGACAAATTAAAGTTAATACAAAAAAATTTAAAAGGTAGTAAATACTAATTAATGTAAAAGAAAGTAAATCTATACTAGCTAACTAATGGTAGACTTAGGGTTGCCGTCAATTTTTTCTTTAATTTCCAGCTCATCTTCTCCTTCTTGGTTGTGATTTAATTCTCAAATTCTGCCTTATTGATTCTCAATATTTTTGCGTAAATCCGAATTAACAAGCATGTAAGCGGAAGTTCAAATTAAAAGCCAAAGGCATAAAGGAACTAAAGCTTTTATTTATTATTTGATAGTATGCTGTTGTTGGGATAAACCTATCAATTTTGTGTTTTTTCTTTGTTCGCATGTTTGATCAATGTTAAAGATCTCATGTAGATTAATTAAACTTTTATATTACCTTCTTTTACCGATTATATTTTTATGCAAAAGATTTTACTATTGGTCTCAGATTTTGGAATACATTTTTTGGTTGAGTTGGTTATGTACGAGGATAAAATGCACTCCAAAAGAAATATTGATTAAGATAGTAGAAGGATTTTTTGGTGAAAATGGCCAGCAATTACAATTCTGTTAAGAGCTGAGATTTGCAAGGCTCTTAAGTTCTTTAAATATTATTTTATATATTTAAGATATGTGAAAAATAAATAATAGTTAACTATAATTAATTATTAGTAATTGTACTTAAAGAAAGTGACACATGTCATTTGTTTATTAATAGGGTGTAAACACCGGGTGCGGATAAAATTTTATCCTATTATTCCTCAGCATCACATTTTAACAATCATTTTAGCTTAAAAAAGTTATCTCATAATAATTGTCACTTTAAGAATTCAAAATTAAAATTGACAATTAGTTTTAATTATACACTTAACATTAAAAAAGTAAGCACAATATTTAAGAGAAAATATGAATCTATTTTTATTTAAAAAGAGGTAATTAACTTGGTAACTATATATTGTATATATTTATTATATTTTAATTAATATAAAAATACCTAAATCAATAGTTAAAATGGGAACGGAGGGAGTATAATTCTATAGTCCATTTATTTCTTGTCCTTTTTCAACTCGATAAACAGTGAAAACCACATTATGTTCACTTGATAAACTCTTGCAGTTTTCAACTTTTATGTTTGTATTCTATATAGATTTTTTGCTCTTTCTAGAAGAATGTACATTAGGAAGAGGAACTAGTCAATTATATTACGAGGCCTTACTTTAAAATATTATTGTTCTTGATGGAGACACAATATTGCGACTTATTGAAACTTTTATGCTTTAGCCGGTTGTTCCTTTCTATTCATGTTTTTCTGGAATATAATACTCCATAAATTAACATAAAATTGCTCTGTCTATGATGACGCGATGGTAATCTATATATTGGAGTATAATTTAAGCATATCTTCTAATGACTTTTGGAAAACAAAATTAAAGGACTTTATGAGTAAACGTATTGAGTTTTTTCTCATAGATTGAATATGCATGATGCTTTTGCTATGTAAATAATTGCCATAAAACTTCACAATTAAGATAGAAAAAAAATAACTCGAGAAGACGAGAACATTGAAAGTAAATTAGACTAGACAAAGGATAGGTAGTATAAGAGATAATGGTTAAAAACATACCTGAATTGTCACTTTTTAATGAGTTTTCTACATGAACTATTGGGTGTTTACATTTTCTACCTGAACTATCACCAACTATTTATCAAAATACATCTCTAAATTAATGAGTCAGCCGCCATGTGGAAATTTTATGGGCAGGTTGTTACGCGTCTTTTGGCGATTGTATTCAAACACTTGGTCTATTCAGCTTTGAGGTGTGTTTTGATAAATAGTTGGTGATAATTGTTGGTTACAATGGTGCAGGAAACGGAAATAAGTAACTGCTAAGTCTTACAACAAACTGAAATTACAATAAACTTGAACAAGAAACTGGAATAGTTTTGGGTATGCTGAGTCGAGTGATGTCACTCTGTCTTTAAGACAAGATTGCCCCGTATGTATCATTTCTACGTCCTGGACAATTGTCTCCCAAGATAAAACAACAAATGAACAAATGAGCAAATGAAACTCAAGTGTTACCTTGAAGAATTTTGAGTAATGAAATGATGATGGAAGATAGTAGGAAGACTGATTTCGTTTGTATGTTTCTGTGTGTTCTCAACAATTGTCAAAGGCTCCATTATATAGTTGGAGGAGATGACTTACCAACTACCCACATAATTGATGTTACTGGCCAAGTAATGGCAATTATGGAGGTAGTAATTCACCAAAATAAATGGTGAATTGATGTGCAACGGATTGGCTTTTAGGGAGAGTTATTCAGCCAAAATAAATGACTGAATTGAGTGCATATTAAGCCTAGTTGACGTTCCAAAACCCAACAGCAAAGTTCTCTGCCCAATTTTGACTTACTTGAAACTTCAGGGACCAAACTGTAAATATGAAATAATTCTGGTCTAAAAAGATAATATCAGAAGAAGCCCACAGCCCACGACCCGTGACCCGTGACCGGACGGGCGGGCGGCGGCGGTGCGCGTGTGGGCTTATCCTCGAACCGAAGCACATCTAGGTCCTTCCTCATTTAAACACATGGGATACCCCTTGGGGTCCCAAACCCCAAGCCAACTTTGAGACTTATAAACTAAACAAATCTTTCTTCCCCCACTGATGAGGGATAATTGGTCTAAATACCACACTTTTCCACGCTTCAAACACCCCACTTCGTGAACCAATATCTTTTTCATTTCTCAACGAAATTTGACGATCCTTGGTCCTACGGTCATCTACTTACTTAGTAGATTATGTACGTGTGAAGAACCGGATTCTCCAACATGCGGAACACTAGTGTTTAAGCCATTAAAGTTGGTTGGACGTAACTCCCGCCAAAGGCAAATTTCCAACAATAATTCAGATAGAAAACGCAACATATGGTAGTTCAGATAGGAAACTCGCAAAAAGGTGATACTTCAGGTGCGTTTTTACCATTATCTCCGGTAATAAAGCTACTTTTTAAAGAAATTTCCTAATTTGAGGCACTTTTTATTTTCTTTGCAATTTTGTTCTAGAATAGAATTAAATCAAAGGCGGAAAACATTGAACTACATCAAACTTTTTGGTCCATTTGGGAATAAAAGGCCCTAGTCGAATTAACCAAAAGGTGACAGAATCGTAAAGCCCACCCTTCCTATTGAGAGAGTTTTTTTGGCTAGTTATAGTTATATTGTACATAAAGTAGTAGCACCCGCAACCTTCATAGAAACACATTTGCCATTTATGGTTAAAACTTTTTGAAAGAAATAATCTCTTGATTATTTTCATTAATGAAGAGGTTTATATATACAATATACAATCTCTAAATATGGAAAATCTTATTCATACTATAATACTAATATCCTAATTACACTTGTATAAGAATTTCCAAAATAAGGTAAGAAACCTAACTACACTAGTATTTGTTGTTACGGTTTCCACCCCACCCCCCTCAGTCATAGCGGGCGGTTGTCATACACTGAGACTGTCCCTAAAATCTTCAAACATAACCAAGGGAATACCCTTAGTAAAGATGTCAGCAATTTGATACCTTGAAGGGACATGCAAGACGCGTACTTGTCCACGAGCTACCTTTTCGCGAATAAAGTGAATATCCATCTCGATATGTTTAGTGTGTTGATGTTGGACCGGATTCTCAGAGAGATAGACGGCACTAACATTATCACAGTAGACCAAGGTAGCTTTCTGGATAGGAAAATGAAGCTCTAATAAAAAATTATGCAGCCAATATGACTTCGACACCACATTGACTACTCCTCGATACTCGACCTCCGCACTGGATCGTGATAACGTAGCCTGGAATTTTGCAAACCAAGAGACCAAGCTATCACCAAGAAACATACAATAACTAGACGTTCAACGTCTGGTATCTGGACATCCACCCCAATCAGCATCTGTACACGACACGAGAGTAGAGACGGAAGATGGATATCAATGCAATCCATAATCAAGTGTGCCCTGTATGTATCGTATAATGCATTTGAGCGCATACATGTGCTCAATCCGCGGATCATACATAAATAAACACATATGCTGAACTGCATAAGTAATACTTGCTCTTGTGAAAGTAAAATACTGAAGAGCCCCTGCAAGACTACAATAGTGGGTGGGATCCTCATATGGTGTGCTAGAAGTAGCACTCAGCTTCGGTTTGGTATCAACCGGAGTGAAAGAAGACTTGCAAGATGACATGTCAGCTCTCTCAATAATCTCATCCGCATACTTCTTCTGGGATAAAAATAGACCACTTGCATGTCGAGTTACAGCCATGCCAAAAAAATAACTCAAGGCCCCCAAGTCTTTCATAGCAAATTCTGAACTGAGAAAGGACATGATAGACTTGCGCAAATTATCAGAGGAGGCAGTCAAAATTATATCATCCACATATAAGAGAATGTATGTTAGAGATGTACCACGACGATAGATGAACAGAAAATGATCAGACCTGCTGTGAGCCCAATAGTAGACACATAATCTGTAAACCTCTTATACCAAGCTCGTGGGGCCTACTTAAACTCATACAAGGACTTTTTTAGCAAACAGACATGGTGAGGATAATTGGGGTCCTTAAAACCCAAGGGCTGATGCATGTAAACTGTCTCCTTAAGATCATCATGAAAGAAAGCATTTTTTACATCCAACTGATGAATGGGCCATGTTTTCGAGAGAGCTAGACTGAGAACAGTGCGAATGATAGCCAGTTTGACCACCGGACTAAACGTCTCGCCACAATCCACGCCAACTTGTTGAGTTTTACCATCACCTACAAGACGGGCCTTTCTCAAACGAACCGTCATAATTTTTTTTATGAGTAAAAATCCACATAGACCGAATAATATTGACACCAGTCGGACGGGGCACCAACTCCCACGTCTTATTTTCAATAATAGCATTATATTCATCATCCATGGCCATTTTCCAATTCGGGTCATGAAGGGCGGACATTGGGTTACGTGGTAAGGGTGATTTAATGGCCTTAAAATGTAAATTAAAATGTCGTTTAGGTTTAAAAATACCCCTTTGGCTACGAGTAACGGGCCCTTGACTCGTAATAGAAACGGATTGGATCGGGGACGTTGGCGAACTACCTCGGGACTGGCCAATAAGTAGTGGGCCATTTGGCCGTTATACTGGGTCAGGCGGGTAATTTACTAGGCCAGTAGGCAGTGAGTCTGCTGGCCTAAAAAGTTTGACTGGACTGGAGGTATTTGGGCCAGCAGACAGTGGACCTGCTGGCTGAGTGATGGTCTCGGGATGAGGAATTATTAGGCTTGCTGGCCAAGAAATAATGGCTGATGGGCCTGAGTCGCTAGATGGTGCGATAGGGAGAATATTTAGGCCAGCACGCCCACTGCCTACTGGCAAATGTGACGCACGGGTAGAGTGGGCCCACTGTTGTAGAATATACGGGGAGGGAGTATCGTCCAAAAAATTATAAGCACTCGACACAGGTTTAGACACTTGAGCAAATGGGAATTGGGTTTCATCCAAAATAACATGTCGACTAATTATGATTTTATTAGAAGATAAATCAAAACATTTGTAACCATGATGATTAGACGAAAAACCCAAAAATACACAAGCGGTAGACCTAACTTTAAGTTTATTAATTATAGTGGACGGAAAAAATGAATAGCACAAGCACCCAAACACCCTAGAGATGAGAATACGAGGGATCTTTATTGTAAAAAAAATTAAGTGGGGATTGATATGCTAAACCTTTGTTAGGGAGAATGTTAAGGAGGTAGGTTGTCATTTGTAACGCATGATGCCAAAAAGATGGGAGTAATGAAACATGGGCTAGTAAGGTTCAGACAATATTATTAATGGTACGAATTTTTCTTTCGGCCTTCCCATTTTGCGAGAAGTACGAGGACAAGAAAATCGAAAAGATATGCCACGAGTGTCATAAAATTCCCAAAATGGCCCATTATCATATTCCTTACCATTATCACATTGAATGTTTTTAATTTCTCGTTCAAATTGGGTACAGATGAAACCTCTAAATTTTAAGAATGTGGAAAAGCTTGAGATTTTTTAGATAAAGGAAAGGTCCACAAAAAATTAGAATAATCATCCAAAAATAAAACATAATAATGATGGCCCAAAGAAACTCAAAACGGGAGATGTCCATAAATCACTATGAATAATTTCAAAGGGCATCGACGTATTAGAAGTAGAGGCGACAAACGATAATCTAACATGTTTCCCTAGAGGACAAGAAGGACAAATATGAGTACTACGCGTGCTCTTACAATCAATGAAATTATTATTTTTAAGAGAAGAAATAATAGACGACCCTGGATGACCCAAACGGTCATGCCACAAGGAAGGAGCAAGTGCGGCAATTGTGGAAAGTGTGGCTTGACTCGTGGAAATGGTGGTGGAGATGATTGGATAAAGCTCTCCCCGACTATTACACCTCATTAGAGGTATTTCCGTCTTGAAATCCGTTACAGAAAATTCAAAAGGATCAAAGTTAACTGAAACCCAATTATCAGTTGTGAATTTTTGGACAGACACCAAATTTTTAATTAAGTGAGGGGCACGAAGGACATTTTTAGGACGAGAGGTGGATGTGGGGGGGACAAATTTGTGTGACCATAACCACGAATTGGAATTGAATTGCCATTACCAATAATTATGCCACAATTTTTGCTCAAATTGAAATAAGACGAGAGATTACCTTGCGCAGACGTCATATGGGAAGTGGCTCCGGTGTCCATGTACCAATTTGTGTTCGGGGAATTTAATCCAAGTGCATGCATCACGACCTCGATATCTGTGGGTGTCGAAACTGTTTCTGGGCCCACAACCGTGAAGGCTTGCTGACAAGGCCCAACAGTCAGCTGACTGGACTGAAACTGCTGCGAATTGGGCCTCTGCAGGCTAACCTAATTCACTGGGTAAACTGTTGGAACTGGCTACGAATTGGGCCTCTGCTGGATAGACTGCTGGAACTAGAAAGGGGTAACTGGGCCAGTTGGGTCACTGCTAGGCCTACTAGCCAACGACACTGTTAGCCCACTACCCAGGCCACTGCCCTGACCTAAGCTGTGGTTGCCTCTGCCGGCTGCCACCCAGACCATTGCTGCCGCCTCCATTGCCGCCGCGATTGCTGCCTTTGCAGTGTCTGCCGCCTTTTCCTCCAGACTTCCGATTTTGACCCCATTTCCACCCCCTTTGTTCCAATTTGGAGTGGAATTAGCCGAAGATGATGGAGAGTAGGAATTTTGTGGGGAGGCCGCCATCATGGCGGATGTTGCTCTAGTTGCGGCCTTTTTAGCCAACCCTGCCTCTTCAAGGGTGAGTATAGATCGGGCTTGATAAAACGGATGAAGAGGGCTGCTTTGACGAAGAAGAGTCTCAACACCATTATAGGCCTCAGATAGGCCGGCAATCATCTGAAAAACAAGACAATCATTTGTGACAGGCGCACCAACGTTCTTGAGTTGATCCGCCAATTTCTTCAGCCTTTTACAATAAGATGAGACATTTGGAAAATCCTCCATAGTGACATGGGAGAATTCCTTCTCAAGAGTGATAACACGAAAATGTTTGTTATATTGGAATATATCACGCACCATATTCCAAGTATCCATCGTCGTGGCCTCGGGTTCAATAATCGTCTGCAAAAGGTCCGTAGAGATAGTGGAGTATATCCACTGGAGTACGGTAGCATCAAGAATCGTCCATAACACAGGGTCATCATTGGCGGTAGGCACCTTCTCCTTGCCTGTATCCGTGGGGATGATGTGGTGAAGGACTTGATGCGAGTGTGCGTGAACTTTAAATAATTCTGCCCAGGTCGCGTATTGGACGTTTTCCATCTCAAGAACGATAGGGATGTTGTTCTTGATGTTGGAGACGGTAAGGGCAGGATGAAACGTGTTCTTTGAGGTAGACATAATGAAAGAACAAGAGGAGAATTAGGGATTAGGAAGAGAATTTGGGAAGATAGCAAAATTTTTAAAAGAAAAAAAAGTGTCGAAATCGCGGATTCCGAGGGTGGTAGGCGGCGAAAGTGTAGTTGGGAGAATGAATTTTGCCCTAGACTTCTGATACCATGAAAGAAATAATCACTTGATTATTTTAATTAATGAAGAGGTCTATATATACAATATCTAAATATGGAAAATTATATTTTTACTATAATACTAATATCTTAATTACACTTATACAAGAATTTCCAAAATAAGGTAAGAAACCTAACTACACTGGAATTTGTTGTTACCGTTTCTATCACTTCTTTTGTAATTAATATTGAAATAAAAATAATAGGGATAATTTTTTAGACCCCGGGCCCCTCCATTCTTGGCATCGTAATACTAACATTCTTTGTGTTTTGCAATATTAGGCTTCTTTTTTTTTTTCTGTCGGTTAAGCACATGTGCGGGTGAAACGTTTTGCTCTCATGGTAACGAATGCGCAATTGCATAGTGTTGATAGTAAAAAGAGAGATGCCAAAGAAATGGGGACTCAAAAGATAGATCTCCAACTATATGAAAAGTAATATAACTTACAATTCTAAATTATTTATAGAATATAATTACGAGCCGCGCTTTAAAAAGGAGGATGGTCTTTGTAAGAAAATATTTTCATATTAGTTCTCATATTTCTGGTTCTCGAAGGTCAATTTAACTAATCTTCAAAATTAAATTAATTTAATATTTTAAAATTGTAATTTAGAGATTTAAAAATTATATGAAAAGTACTATAAATTGTACATTTTTTCATATCAATACGGTAAAAAAATGTATTAGAATGTTGATCAAAATTCATGAAATTTGACTCTCAAAAAGAAAAATGTTACAACTAATATAATACGGCGGGAGTACAAGATTATCATGCAAATTAAAATAATGCTGACAAATCGAATATCCTTAATGAAATATCCTAGGAATAATCACACTATACCAGTCATTTTCATGAGCTTGGCATTGAAATCCACGAAGCATTTCTTGTTTATCTTTTGTAAGCTTAAACCAAATCAAGCAATATTGCTCCTCCTTTCACTCTAAAGAGAGAAAAAACATGAATTTTTGATTTATTACTCAACTTCAATTAAGATTGTTGAGCTTTGTTTACCAAAATTGCCTGAACTTCCTCCTAATTGCCAGCCCAGTGATATCCCACCAGATATCGATCGCCTTATGAAAAACCCAACTTCTCGAAAATCTTGCAAAATCTGAAACCTGATTTGGTGATTTATGATTTATTACTGCAATGGGCTGAAGGCATAGCGAATGAGCAAAAAATTCCAGCAATCAAGTTCATAACTATGGGTGCGGCTGTGTTTTCGTACTTATTTAATTCGATAAGAAAACCAGAGGTTGAATTTCCTTTCCCGGCTATTTTTCCCAGGAAAATTGTGTTGGAAATTTATTAATGTGAAATTAATCTTATCTCATTATTTATGACTCGAATAATTAGGGTCCCACACGTCGTAAATTTCGTTTTCACATACGTGCACTCGTAGTGCCAAGTATCGTAAATTTCGTTAGTGAAAAAGATATTAGTACATAAGTAAATGTTTGAAACATAGAATAATGGATGGTTACTGGCTAAATAACAAGTGTTCCACGTCGGTAACGAATGAAGGATTGTGCAAAGTGTAAGATGGTGCGGTACCGGAAAGGGCTGCGGCACCACTCAAACGAAATTTTAAAAGTTTGGCTAATTATTGAGAGGTTTGGAGCATTAAAATGACAGTTTTTCCTCCATAAATCAGTCATTATTTGGCTGCATGAATTGGTGAATTAAAGGCCATTACATGGCATTTAAATGGCCATTACTTGTGTCATTACTTGGCTGGTCATCATGGAGATTTAATGGCCATTACTTGGCATTGAAGGGTCGTTACATGGGCATATGAAGAGACATTTTGCACACCTATAAATTGAGGCCTTTGGCTCAATTCTAGAGACTTACACACAAGTTAACAACACCACAAAGAGATCAGATTTTCATGATAGCAATTATTCTCTTAGCAATCTTCTTTATTCGTGTTCTTCGCTGGGGTCATTTGTGTAAGCTTTGCACATTTGATAGTTTGTTATTTTATCTTGGGAGACTATTGCCCACACTTCCGTAAAGCCTATATACGGGGGGCAATCTTATCTTAAAGACAGAGAGTCATCTCTCGACTCAGCCGGTGGTGTTGTGATTATCTAATTGATTGCTAAGTATTTTAGGTGAGAACTTGAAACTCCAAGGACTGTAACCGTTCGGATTCTCAACGGTTCTACAAGCCACAAGTGTAGCAGTTCATGTTTTTGTATTTCTGAATACAAGATCCGGATTTGAAGTTCTAGTTCAAGATTAAAAGATTGACAACTTCTTATTGTAATCTTTGTTGTTTATCCTTTCGAAGAACTTGTAATAGTTATATACTATTCCCGTACTACTTTATCTCCAACAATTTTAAGACAAGATTGTATTAGTGTTCAAAAGATGTCGGTCAACAGTTGTGTGACCAAATCTGGCTATGGTTGTCGTTTTCTGGAAGAAGACAGTTCTGATTATGTTGTTGACGGTCTAGATGTTGATGGTGTCACCGCTCCCGAGAGTGGTGGGAACAAGCGCCCACGAGAAGATGAAGATGGACAAGAGGAGAATATTGAAGATATTGTTCTATCATGTAACAGAAGGCCTATATCTGTCCCAGCCAAAGGATCTGAATTATGGTAAGGAGGAAATGGACACTCAGTCCGATGAAGTGACTGAAGTGGGCCAGAATCCGAAATTGGGATAAGTTATTTTTCTTCCTTGTCAAAAATGAGATTAAATGGTGTCTGATTAAAAGGGCTTAAAGTAAGACTAGGAATATGAAAATATTTTCCAAAAAATATTATATTCCTTACGCTTTAAAATCCAAAGTTTTATCTCACCTTCCTTCTCGTTTAAAGATTGGATTTTTATAAACAAAACTTAAAAGATCCGTTCTTTTGGGTGTAATTATTAAAAGTGTGTAAAGTATGTTCGCACATACGAGGGAGAAAGATCCACTGACTGTGAGAAAACTGTTACCACTCTTAAGCAAGCGCCAGGAATTATTTGGGCACCAATTTCAAAGGAAGAAGACTAAAAGATAATGGCTTATCTTAAGACACATAATCTGCAAATCTTTTATACCAAGTCCGGGGAGCCTGTTTTAGTCCATACAAGGACTTCTTCAGTAAGCACACATGATTAGGATGAGTGGGGTCCCTGAAGCCCAAGGCCTGATGCATGTATACAGTTTTCTTGAGTTCGCCATGTAAGAGCGCATTTTCACGTCCAACTGATGAATGAGCCATTATTTTGAGAGAGTTAGATTGAGAACAATGTGAATAGTTGCCGGTTTGACCACTGGACTAAATGTCTCTCCACAATCCACGCCAACCTGTTAAGTTTTGCCATCACCTACAAGACGGGTCTTATACCTCTCAAAAGAACCATCAAATTTTTCTTTATGAGCAAAAATCCACATAGAACGAATCATATTAACATCGGGTGGACGGGGCACCAACTCCCACGTCTTATTTTCAATAAGAGCATTATATTCATCATCTATGGCCATTTTCCAATTCGGATCACGAAAGGCAGACATAAGGTTACGTGGTAGGGGGATTTAGTGACATTAGAATTGAGATTAAACTGTCGCTTTGGTTTAAATAACGGTCCCTTGTCCCGGAATAAAAGTAGGCTGGATAGGAGTGGAAGTCGTGGGTTGGCCCACTGTAGAAAGTGCGGTGTTGGACTGGATTCAGGTTGGGAGAACAATGGTTAGGTGATGGCTAGACGGGTTGGGCCAGCAGGCAGTAGGCAGTATGCCTGCTGGCAGATTTTGTGGACGAGAAACTGTTGGGCCAGTAGGCAGTGGGCCTACTGCCAGATTTTGAGAACGGAAGTGTTTGGGCCAGCAGGCAGTGGGCTTGCCGGTGTCTGCCAGTCCATATAGCGTGGTATGGGCTGAACCAAATGGTGAGAGCCCATCATCCAAAAAATTATAGGAATTAGACACGGATTCATGCAACTTAGCAAACAGAAATTGAGTTTCATAAAAAATGACATGGCGACTAATTGTGATTTTATTAGAGGATAAATTATAATATTTGTAACCACAATAATTAGACGGGTAATCTAAAAATACACAAGCGATAAAGCAGGCTTGAAGTTTGTTTATTGTAGTGGAGGGGATGAAAGGATAGTATAAACACCCAAACACACGAAGATGAGAATACGAAGGGTCTTTGTGATAAAGTATTTTGAGTGGAGATTGGTATGCTAATCCTTTGCTATGGAGTATGTTAAGAAGGTAAGTCGCCATTTGAAAGTATTGGTATACCCTGCTGATATAATGTTTGTTATACTTGTCTAAAGTATGATCAGTGTGTGGGAGATAGAAGTCCTTAGACTTAAGGTCAATACGCGCCTTGTCTACAAAGTAATGTACTTTGATCCCGTCCTAAGCTCAAATGTCTTATAGGTTGAGATACGACTTGTATTGGGTACATTACGATGTGGATTGAAGGTGGTAGTTGAGCCAAGATTAGGATTCATTCCTCGAATGTATATTCGAGAGAACACTCAGATTCTCAGTGATATTAGGTTGACTAAGTCGTTGTCCAACGCAATAGACATATTTAGAATATGGTCTAGTCGTCAACTAATATAGATGAGACACAATGATTAAGCCATTTGGATAGACACTTGACAAATCCTAAGCTTGATCGGGTGTGTCGTGAATGAAAGGATTTTATCTTACCATATAAATGTTAAGTTTATTGGATTCACGTAAATGTACTTCACATATTGAGTTCGTCTTTCGGCGCCGTCTAGGAGTTTCGTGTAGACCTTAATTTGATTAATGTCGATATGAGAAGGCATGTAGGGTCATACTATGTCGATTGTCCGTTTCGATCTAAGGATGTATTGAGAGAGTAATTAAATGTTCGATTTGGAATCGAGATATTTAAATGAATAATGATTATTTTAATTAAGTCAAAATTAGATTTTGGATTTAATTAAGAATGCACCAAAAAATAAATCGAGACGGTACAGGAGCACGTCGAGCGCAGCGGCGCCCATACCCTAGTGTCGCGGCATAGTGCAAACGCATGTCGAGCGCCGCGGCACCCATACCCTAGGGCCACGACGCCTCTGCCTCAATTTTTGAGCCAGGCCCAAGGTCAAACCCTAATCTGGTTTTGACCTATTTTCAACTATAAATAGAGGCATTCACCTCATTATTCAACACACCAATTTTGAAAATCATTCTAATCCTTAGAGACTTAGAATCAAATACTCTCTCGAACCTCTATCGAATTTCCTAGCTTTCTGAATGAGAAATACATTGAAGCTTGGAGCTTGCAATTAGAAGGGCAATCGCGTGTGCACCTCACATTTGATAAAGATTCCAGATAATTATAACTTGTAAGTATATGTTTTATGTTACAAGTTTCATTGTTGTATAACCATACCATAAATTATTATTGGGGTAAGTAAGAAACAAAACTTTTAAACCTCTATTATGCCTTACTTATGTGTTTTGAACCCAACAAAACCCTACAACAAAGTGCAACCAACTCTTGCACCATATCATCTATTTCTTCATCCCCTTTTGTATTCATCTTCTCACTCAATTTTCTAACTTTCTTCCTCACAAGTTCCCCACTTTCCTCAATTACCACTTTCCTTATTACCTTTGCAATCTCTTCACTTTGTAACTTCCCACTCTCATCCCTCATTGCTTCCACTCCCATCCCAATATATTCCATAAGCCTAGAATTCATTGGTTGGTCAATGTGCATTGGCATTGCAATTATAGGAACACCAAATTTCATACTTTTCATAAAAGAACTCCATCCACAATAACTTACAAAGCCACCAACACTTGTGTGTTGAAGAATTGTTGCTTCTGGATCCCATTTCTCCAAAACCATTCCTCTTTATCCTACCCTTTCAAGAAACCCTTGTGGTAATACATCTTGAACACTAATTTTTTCACCTAGTGGAAACCTAATGACCCAAATGAAGTTCACTTTGCTAAGCTCCAACCCTTGAGCTACTTCATGGATTTCTTCCTTGGATAAAAAATACTCACTTCCAAATTAAACAAACACAGTTGAACTTTTTTCTTTCTTGTCAAGCCATTGCATGATGATATCCTCATGATCATCTTGCTCAATGCAATCTTGAACTAACGAACCAACCGGTACTATTTTTTTGGAAACTAATTTTGAGAGATAATCCATATATTTCCCTTCAAATTCTCTGTAGGTTTTTACCAAAATAATATCGCGAGATTGTCCAAGACCCTCGTCGAAAGGAGACTTTTCATCTTGTGATTCTTCCATGGCTATATTCATCTAAAGCATCTCGTATTAACGCAAGTAAATTTCAGGAAACAGAAATTTATTTCCTGGCCTATCAAACGTGTAGAGGGCTAATGCAATGACAGTCGCGCTGAAAGTGAGGAATTGCACGACAGGAATATTCATAGAGGAGGAGGACTCAGCAGACCATGCCTGATTGAAATCATAAATGATCAAATCCGGATTTAGGGTTCTTAATATTTTTGAAAATTTTGAAGAGGCAAGTTCGAACGTTGTTTTGAGAGTGTCCATGAGATGAGGTGGGAGGCCAATTGTAGTGTGGTAATGAGGAGGAAGATTTGGCAAAGATGGAAGATGAAGCTCAACTAATTCAATTAATTGAGAATATTTCTTTGTTACACTTTTCTTGATGGAGTTTAGGTTTATGGGAGTGGAACACATCAAAATGTGGAAATTTCTATTTGTGAGTTTTTTTGCTAGCTCTAGAAACGGATTATGTCACCATGTGCTAGCCATGGTAAGATGAGTATACTAATGGTGTTTTCTTGGCTTCCATTAATAACTATATAGATCTTGATAGAAACCGTGTATGAATATCACGGACAAAACAAGTATATTTAGGTTACTTACCATATTTTGTAGAATTCTTGTACAATTGTAATTAGGATATTAGTATTATAATAGGAATATGATTTTCCATATTTAGAGATTGTATATTGTATATATAGATTCTTTAATGAAAATAATTAAGGAATTATTCTTTTTCATGGTATCAGAGCCAGACCCGACCCAATTCATTATTTCCAATGTTGGGCTCCCCTCTTATATTGTCCACACTCCAAATGTCCAGCCCTAGGGGTGAGGCGGGTTGTTGAGTTCTCCCACATCGGTGGGATCGTATTCTTATCTTAGGGTGTTTGGGTGCTTGTGCTATCCACTTTTCCGGTCCACTACAATTAATAAATTTCAAGCTCGGTATACCGCTTGTGTATTTTTGAGTTTTCCTTCTAATCATCGTGGTTACAAATATATTGATTTATCTTCCAATAAAATCATAATTAGTCACCATATTATTTTTTATGAAACCCAATTTCCGTTTGCTAAAGTGTCTAATTCCGTGTCGAGTAATTATAATTTTTTGGATGATGCTCTCTCCCCGTATATTCTCCAACAGTGGGCCCACCCTACTCATGAGTCACATCTACCAACAGGCCCACTGCCTGCTGGCCCATATAATACCGACCAGTCCCGTGACCCAGGCCCAGTAAATCACCAACCTGACTCAGTTTTAAGGCCAGCAGGCCCACTGCCTGCTGGCCCATCCGCGGTAGTCCCCCAACGTTCCCGGTCCACTCAGATTCTGTTCCGAGTCAAGGGCCCATTACTCATAGCAAAAGTAGTATTTTTAAACCTAAATGACATTTTAAATTAAATTCTAATGTCACTAAATCACCCCTACCACGTAACCCAATGTCTTCCCTTCATGACCCGAATTGGAAAAATGACCACGGATAATGAATTTAATGCTCTTATTGAAAATAAGACGTGGGAGTTGGTGCCCCGTCCGCTTGGTGTCAATATTATTCGTTTTATGTAGATTTTTACTCATAAGGAAAATTCTGACAGTTTTTATAGCGGCATAATGTCCGTCTTGTAGGTGATGACAAAACACAACAGGTTGGCGTAGATTGTAGAGAGACATTTAGTATGGTGGTCAAATCGGCAACTATTCGCATTGTGCTTAGTCTGGCTCTCTCGATAGCATGGCCCATTCATCAACTAGATGTGAAAAATGCTTTCTTACATGGTGATCTTAATGAGACAGTATACATGCATCAGCCATTGTGTTTTAAGGACCCCAATTATCCTCACCATGTCTGTTTGCTAAATAAGTCCTTATATGGGCTTAAGCAGCCCCCCACGGGCTTGGTATAAGAGGTTTGCAGATTATGTGTCTACTCTTGGGCTTTCTCACAGCAGGTCTGATCATTCTCTGTTCATCTATCGTCGTGGTACTTCTCTAGCATACATTCTGTTATATGTGGATGATATTATTTTGACTGTCTCTTATGATAATTTGCGCTAGTCTATCATGACCCTTCTCAGTTCAGAATTTTCTATGAAAGACTTGGAGCCCTTGAGTTATTTTTTGGGAATAGTTGTCACTCGTCATACATATGGTCTATTTTTATCACAGAGGAAGTATGCGGCTGAGATTATTGAGAGAGCTGTCATGTCATCTTGTAAGTCCTCTTCTACTCCGGTTGATACCAAAACGAAGCTGAGTGCTACGTCTAGCACACCATATGAGGATCACACCCGCTATCGTAGTCTTGCAGGGGCTCTTCAGTATCTTACATTACGAAATCAGATATTACATATGCAGTTCAGCAGGTGTGTTTATTTATGCATGATCCGCGGATTGAGCACATGCATGCGCTCAAATGTATTATACGATACATACAGGACACGCTTGATTATGGGTTGCATTTATATCCATCCTCCGTCTCTACTCTCATGTCTTATACAGATGTTGATTGGGGGTGGATGTCCATATACCAGACGTTCAACTTCTGGTTATTGTATGTTCCTTGGCGATAACTTGGTCTCTTGGTCGGCAAACTACTTTATCGCGATCCAGTGCGGAGGCCGAGTATCGAAGAGTAGCCAATGTGGTGTCTGGGTCATGTTGGTTGCGTAATCTTTTATTAGAGCTTCACTTTCCTATTCAGAAAGATAGCTTGGTCTACTGTGATAATGTTAGTGACATCTATCTATCTGGAAATTCGGTCCAACATCAGCACACTAAACATATCGAGATGGATATTCACTTTGTTCGCGAAAAGGTAGCTCGTGGACAAGTACGTGTCTTACATGTCCCTTCAAGGTACCAAATTACTGACATATTTACTAAGGGTCTTCCCTTGGTTCTTTTTGAAGATTTTAGGAAGAGTCTCAGCGTACGACAATCACCCGCTATAACTGCGGAGTGTGATAGAAACCATGTATGAATATCACGGACAAAACAAGTATATTTAGGTTACTTACCATATTTTGTAGAATTTTTGTACAATTATAATTAAGATATTAATATTATAATAGAAATATAATTTTTCATATTTAGAGATTATATATTGTATATATAGAGCACTTCTTTAATGAAAATAATTTCTCTTTCATATCTCTCTCTTACTCTATGATGCTCTAGTGATCGAGTATATATGATGACAATCTATTTACAGTATATGTGTGTAAACAGATTATTGCTCATCTTGGTTGTGGTGACGTGGTGTATATTACTATTTCATGACTATTTCTTTATACGATTGTATCGTAATTGATTACGCAGGGGATATAAAAGTCGCAAAAATGATTGATAAGGACAAAAGGGTTGTGCCAGCCTTGTCTCTTGGAATGGCTTTTATTTTAAAAGATTGAGTTTGTAAATTATTTTACGTGTCCTAGTTTGAAGGGTCCCGAATTTTTTATTTTATATGATTTAGTTTGATTTCACATGAAACATAAAAATATGAAAGACTTTTGAAATTTATAAATATATTATGTATATAACATATCAAATATTAAACTTTTATCTAATATAATCAAATATTAAAAGCGTGTTGAGAATATAATCAAATATTAAAAGTATGTTCAATCTAACAGATTAAATTTTTAGATCAAATGGTCACATACTTCAATAGTAACCTCTATTATTTATTTTATCAATTGTCATATTGAATAAAAAAATTAATAATATAAGAGAGAGAAAGAGAAAGACGAGCAGCTGAATTTGACTGTTCTGGGGAGAAGTTCAGCATAATGATATGAAAATTGAACCAATCTTCAGGTACGTTGAATTCAAGAAAATTAACTAAATATAAAATTCATTTTTGATGTCCGACTTATGCTTTATTTCGAATTTAATCTTTGGATTCAGCGATTAAGTGTATTTGAACTTTAATTAATTCATACATGTGATTTTTGGTCCCTAAAATTAACTGATGTAAGAAGTTAATAAAATCAATACTCAAAAAAAGTAAAAAAAAAAAAAAAATTGTAAACAAGAGAAAATATAGGAGAGTCCAATTGTAACTTGTAATCCAAAAACCATCTATTAGCTCATAGAAGTACGAACATGATAACACCTTGTCTCTTATATACTATAATAGTATTACAGAGGACTTCTTTCATTTTTTCAAAAATAATTTTCCGCCTCTATGAAAATCATATGTTATATAATATACTGACAGGGTGGAACTCATTAAAAATATCATCATCCATCGCCTCAAACCAACCCGCGAGTTTAGCTTGATCTAATATTTTATATCTGGATAACCAACAAGTAATATACACTATTTAACTTAAAACTGTTATGAACTCAATAGCGTAAAATTGTTAGTTAAAGGGAAATATTTGAAACAAAAGATACTGGTTATGAATTCGATACGTTGATGGAGGTTATATAAGATAATCATAACTATTAGGAGACTATAACTTACACTCGGAATTCATGAAACTGAATTTTCAAACTTGCTATACAAGTCAAGCAAAAAAGAAAAATAATAAGATAACAAATTCAACCAAAAGTAATGATGTTTCATTCTAAAATGAGAATCTCGCTCTTGGCTTGAAAAGAAAAGCAACGAAAATATATCATACACAATATTATTAGAAGTGAAATGTCACAGATTAAACTACTAAATTTAACGAATATTTTTGCAGCCATTCGAAAATTAAATCTAGGTAACAAGCCATTTTTTCACTTCAAAATATACTTGATTTTTTCAAATGTATTCTACTTAGTACTAAAAAAATTAAAATCACTAGACAGTGAGAATTGAAGGAACAAAAATCATGTACAAACTTGTTTTAACTTCAAAATAGATTTGTAGTATTTAAAATATATGAAATCATTTTTCACATTCTACTTAGTGGTAAAAATTGAAATTATTAGATGATGAGAATTTTAAAAAATATTAAGCTGATCTTGAATATTTCCTAAAATATTACATAAGTTTGTGTGAACAGTAGAGATGTGTTTAAGATTGCTCGAATATATATATATATATATATATATATATATGGATCTTATTGTATAAGTTCAAACCACTTATTAGTATATCTTTTCTTTCATGGAAGAGCCGAATCAATACCAAAGACCGACCAAAAATTAGCTTTTCTATTTTTTGAATTTATGACCACTCATATAGATTAGATTGAATCAACTTCATATTTTATAATTAAAAATTAGATATTAAAAAATATACAAAAAGCTCAATCTCGAGTTGATGAAACTCATTGAAAATAATCAAATATCATCATCCATCGCCTCAAACCAACCCACGACATTAGCTTGATCTAAGATTTTATATCTGGTAACAAACGAGTAATATACATTATTTGACTTTTAGGCTCATCCAACAACCACGCTTACTCTAATGCTTCAAACAGTCCACTCTGACATGCTTTAGCGTCTACTTCCTTTATTTCTCAAGATATGCAGCATACCTTTTTATAACTTCTAAACCGTTGTCCTTTCCTTCAACAACTGCACGAAAGATGAGCCTAGCCATAACCTCACTTCCGATATCTCCTAGTAAAGCGAGTAATGTTGATATGTTATCTAGTTTTAGATGTGCATGTAATGCTTTATACCACAACCGTTCATCGTAGCTACACACCTTGACTTTTGCAACCGTAACAACCGATTTGCGGTACTCGGCACCGGTTGCTGCTCTTTCCTCCTCAAAATTCCATACTTTGTAAACCATATAAGATCCACTCGAGTTATACTCATTTAATTCTCTATTTGCAGTGATAATGGCAGCAATTGCTGCCTCCCCTTTTTCCCGAACCCGAATGCTCTAAGCTTTTACAGATTCTCATCATTTTCATTTAAAAGTTTCTTTACCCAATTATCTTCAAATAACACCTTAAAAGGATCCCGATTCAACACTAAATTTTGAAATTCAAGATGGATTATTTTAGCTTCTTCTTCGGCCTCAGTACAAACCAGAAATATTTCTTCCGGAAGGTGACCAACAAGTTTTACACCTATGCCTCGTCTAGATTGTTTTCAAGAAACTGCAACATTAAAAAAGTTGTGTCAATGATAAAACAAACATCCATTAAAGTGGAAGAAGGGTTAAGGAATATTACCTCTATGAAGAGTTTTTCATATTAGACAATTTTATCAACCTCTTTTTGGCGGGATGTCATGTACTCAGTGATCTTTCTATCCTATGACTCTTCTTCATCTTGAAGATCTTTTATCACCTTTTGCTAGTTCTAGATATGACTTTTCAATTGATCATCCTCCATTGTTCAGATCTAAAGAATGCAACATATTTAAGTGTACATGTATTTTTTGCTTTATGTCATTATGACACAATGTACATTATGATGAATCAAGCTTGTTATGAACTTCTCTTTGCTAAATTATATCGTTGTTTTTGTGTTAATTTGGATGGTTCTATCACTCCATAAGGAAGTCAGGAAGAGATTGCACTCATGTTTCTTTCTGTTATTGTTTGCATTCATTTTCATATATCCCAGGATCTTTTGACCTTATAACAGATGCAAATATGCCATAAACATAAAGAAGGAACTGGTGTATCAAGTATAGCACATAAATGCTTACAAAAAGCGAATCTTCTCTTTGAACTATTCCACTGAAATTGAATCTATGCAAAAACCGTTACTTTTTATGTTCCACAGACACTAAATCGGACCCTTATTCTCAACTCTCTCATTATTGAATTGATATATTTTCAGTCAAAAACTCAGTCAAGAACCAAATTTCAAACACGGTACAATCAAGAAACTGAAATAAAACCATACAGCCAAATGGATGATTAAAACGAAACTGTCTTTTTTTATAGAATTGCATCACTCCAATCTTTTTTTCAAATCGAAAAGGTCCAAAATTGAGCAGAAATGCCATTTGTTAATAGTTTAGCTCACATATGCTTTTTCCGTTCAATAGTATCAATATGCCTTTAATTTAACGGAAACACCAATTAACCTAATTAATAAGCGAAAAAATGACCAAATATGCTCTTGAAGTATTTTCCGAAGATCTTTTTCAAAAATATACATCACAACATAAAATATTATACATGTAGCCACATTTTCAGTTTATACAGCATTGTATAACAATATACAATAGTATTATACAACATTATACTTGTGGGAAAGCATTATACATAATATATCAACCTTGAGTGTATAATAGTATATAAAAGGTGACTATACATAAATATGGACTAAACCGGGTAACATATTCAAAAAATGGGTTACGTGGCATAAATAGTTTTTTCCTAAAAGACATATAGCGTAATTTTCTCAACGAGTATTTTTGCAAAGTTTTCTGAAATTCAGATAGGATAATGAAACCCACAAGTTAATGCTATTAAGCCCAAACCCATACAGTGATCAAATTGATTGAAATGACCCACTACCAATTAATCCCAGAGCTCAATCTTAACATCATCCCTACGGCTTATTTGATAGCAATGGAAAAAAAATCAGCAGATACATAAATAAAAGTCATGAATATCACATAGAATTATATCAATATCAGCACTAATCAAGCGGAAGTAATTGAAAAGATTGAAGTCACGTTAGCAATACAAATTGATATTGGTTTACGAGCTTTAGAGTTAATAATCCAAGTCTTGAGTACCCTTTTCCCGAAATCTTCTTCCAGGATCATAAGCATAGGAAAAACAAGAGAATGATGGCATCGACGAGAAAAATGGCATCACGAGGTGCTTCGAGAGATCATCTTGATCAAGACTTTCAGAGAGCTAGAAGGCAAATACATCGATTACCTCTCGTTTTTGTCCAATCCCTCTCGTTCGAGCATTTGATCGAACAGATGGTGTGCAGCCTGATGAGATCATTGAATGGCTCAATGAGAGAGAAAAATGTTCAACAATTTTTGTTTCTTTTAGGAGTGAATCCAAGGAGGAAATTGAAGAATTGGCACTAGGGCTAGAGCTTAGCATGGTGAATTTCATATGGGTAATTAGATTTCCGAAGGGACAGAAGAAAACAGATTTTAGAAGTTTTACCAAAAGGGTTTTTTCGACAGAATTGAGAATAGAGGGATAGTAATTGAAAATTGGGCTCCACAAGGAAGAATTTTGGAGCATTCAGTAATGGAGTCACTTAGCCCCCAGGGCACAGGCGAGTTGGTAAGTGGCAAGGTGACTCCGACGTCGCGGGTTCGAATTCGTGTGGTGACAATCTTTGCTGAAATATTGTAAGGATTGTTGCTGGGTTCATGTCCCGTTGGTCCTCTCCCTTGCAGGGTTGCCACTTGCGCATATCCCTCGATTTACATCCCACTGGTCAAGAGGCCTCTGGTACAGGTGGGGGGTTTCGCCTTCGGGACTTTCCCTTCACAAAGTAATGGAGGCACTTAACTGTGGTGTTCCAATTATAGCCATGATCAACCACTTAATGAGGTAGGGGTAGAATTGGAAACTCATAGAGATGAGGAAGGAATTATTGGGAAAGAAGAAGTGGTTAAGATTGTAAAAGAAGTTGTTTTGGAGAAAATTGAGGGAAAAAACAAAGGAGTTTACATAGATGAGGTGGTGGAAGAATTGCTTAATCTTTGCAACGGAACAAATAAGACCTATGTACTATTTATTTGGGACAACTCTATTAAGAAAATGTTGTGTACTGTAATTTTGTCTTTTTCACTTCTTTGTCGTTCGGGTAATATTTGGATCTATTTAAAATGACTCTACTAATACTTTATCGTGGTGTAATCTTTTTTAATCTTAATGAGAAGCTGTTAAGTAAACGATATGTATCATTGATGTCTTTTTATATCGATAGCTCAGTTGAAAAAATCTTGAATGATTCATGAAGAACCAAAACAGGTAGTGTATATTTTATGGTCTTTTTTCCTTACTGCCTATCTTACATCATACAACAAGTGATGCAATTATAATATATAAAAAATATTTAAATTAATTACATTATTGATGTAAGAGATTTTTACACTATCAAGTTATAATTTATTACTTTCAAAATTACAGATCCACATTTTAAAGAGCTGCCTACTATAATTTATGGATATCAGATAGGGAGCCTAATACTATAGAAAAATCACACTGACTATGTATATAACTTAAATTCATTTAAAAAGAAAAACAAATGGTAACAACACACTCTCTCTGGGGTATAAAAGGATATCATATGCTTATTTTTTCATTATTGTATGTTATCTTCTTTCTAGTTTCCAAAGAAGGGTATGTTTTTTAATTATAGTAGACTATAGTTTTTTTTTTCAATAGGCTATAGTTGACTACTAAATTAAATTACTTACCTCCACTTGACAACCCAATTAATTATTACAAGATAACGCCTGCGGGTTCTTAAATAGAAAAAACTGGATCACTTGTAACAGAAAACAAATACTCCTAAATAATATTATATAACAAAAAAGTGCAAGAAAAACATATTTCATGTTTCTTTACCATCAATAGCTGCACCAACAGGGGAACACCCAGTGTTAATATTTGATATTTGGAAGGATAACAAAAAAGGCTCCTTCAGCCTGTAATTCTCATTCATTCATGGTTTTTTTTCTCAAACATTTCTCAGAAGTAATTTTACATGACAGAGACAGAAAATTTTAAGGTCGGACACATCAAATTTTACTCTTGGATCCACCTCTACCCGAGGGTCCGCCTTTCCATTGAGCCAAAAGGAAATAAAAAATGAGAAGACCAGCTAACATCAGATGTCATGCAGCATAACAGAATACCACCACAGTTAATAAGAAAATAGTACAGGTTACATCCTCTTTACCTCAAGTATGAGCCATGAAAATGGGAGGAACTTAGAACTCTGCATCAGCCACTGAAACACTTGATAGCAAACAAAGTGAAACAACACCACAAAACAATAGGCCAAAAGGAAAAGCACATTCTTTCACCAGAACCATAAAAACCTGCAACAGAATCTCTTATCCTGATGAACCATGTATCTTCAGTCCATGCACATACAGAAACGTACTTTCAACCTCCCTGTACTGCCACGATTTTCTCATTGACCAAAACTAGCACAACTCAAGTCAAGAATAGATAATATAACAGGAGAATAAAATTAAGCTAAGCCAAAACCTCATTGACTTTGGAGTTTGTTTGGTATGATGGAAGTCATTTTCCGGAAATCATTTTCGAAAAACGTTTCCCGAAAAATGACTTAGTTTTTGAATATTTTCTTGAAAAATGTTTTGGGTGTTTGACTGGAGAGTGAAATATTTTTCAAAAAAATAATTATTAATTGGCAAACCAGATAGTTTTTTATTTAAATTTTTTTATTAAATATTGACAATAATGTCTAAGTGTTAGTTAGAGCAGTACTATGAAGTTAAGAGTTGTGATTGTTTTGAAGAAAAATGACTTACGCACAAAAGTGAGGGACCTCATTTTTTCCCTTTTTGGAGGAAAATGTTTTCTCTGGATAGTAATTCTAACAACCAAACACCTTTAAAAAAATCCCATACAACACCCAAACGACGAGTAGCAACTTTTGGTCAATTAACAACTTGATTAAGGTAACTAACCCTTCACATCACACACTATAACAAGGAAGTAATGTCTTCGATCTTCATTCAAGTTAGAAATGACTTTCTTGAGGGAAATGCAGGCATATATCAACATATGGAATGAATCAGAGTTGAGACTGAGATATCTAAATAACTCAAAGAACTAGCTCTGGCAACAACACATTTACTTTTACCCTTTGCTATACTAATAAAATTTCACAATGTTAACTTAAAGGCAGAAAGAATGCTAAAAAGCATTGTTCGCCCACAGAGCCATAGCTTCTCAAGAATGATAAAAAGCTTACATTTTGCACAAGCAGTGTAGAATAATCCCTACTAGTACAAAAGCTAGCAATCCCACAACTCTTCCAACTGCCTAGCGACGATATATCACAAATCATAAGCACACCTTCAATCAGATCGCTAGAAATACACAGATATATCACAAGATCATACACAATAGTTTCGACAACTATAAATTCAATTCCTTCAGAAAAACCAGGCTAAAGATGTTGAAGTTAGCCAGACATAACAAATCATGAAGCTGTAAAACAGTAATATAACAAGCTATGAATTGTCTTATCTGAGACAGACGTTGCATGAGTCCTCTCTATGGCCAGGAGAGGTGCTGCAAATGCAAGCATCATCTTTGGACTTTAGGAGGCAAAGGATGCATGCATCCAAATGTCACCCTGGAAAATGCACATGTTCATGAATACAAATCTTGAGAAAATAAATCCATATGCTTCCAGATTGCGAGGAGACCAAAGAAACGAGTAAATAAAACTCATAAGTATGTTACAACAAGGTGTGACGAATTCACTAAATTCAGTGATTGATTAGCAGCTTCTGAAGTAGAAAAAGAAAAATAGAATTGTTTTATTTGCATCATAAAGATGATGCTCCATATTATTGATAGGTACATTACATCCTAAAAGCTAAATGTCTTCTTATGCATTTATACATTCTTGCTTTCTCAAAAATCAGAAAACAATTATTCAACAAAAAGTAACTGCTGCGTTTTAATCTGTTTTTCCGCCTCCTTGAAGAAAGGTTTTCAGTTGTAACATTTGGACTCTGTCATTTCCATAGCAGGAATGTCATTGACTAGATCACAAATCAGAAAACTGGAAAATACGCAAGCTCCTTCAGAAATAATATGACAAGACTTTTAAGTCTTACATTACAAAGTTCAAAGAAGTATGAATTTAAGAATAATTGAGTCGATTTCTTTCCAAGAATATACGGCATGATAACATAGTTACAAATTGGCCAACTGTCTACAAAAGTGGAGGTTAACGACCAAGAGAGAATTAACAAATGTGTCACCTATTTTCATGCTTTTACAATGCTACTCAAGTCAAAACATGGATGAGGTCCTACCATCAAAAAGGAAAAAAAAAAACAAAATGGAGAAATTAATTATCAACTGACATGAATACCAGTTCCAGAAGAAATTAAAGTCTTCAGCTCTGTTAAATGTTCGTCATTTGAAATATGGAGTGCGATGCGGAGATTTGTCAATAATGCTTCTTGTTCCCAACTTAAGGGACCAGAAGCATACAATGCCTCCAACGTGCAGCGATAAGCATGCAACTCCAACTCACGAATACTTGCTGCTACATTATTCTTCTCTGAAGAAACACGGCAGCTATCCTCCACACGTTCTTCTGCTGAACTTTCAAAAGACACTGCATCACTGCACAGAAGATCAGGTACTTGACAATGAACTTCGGAAAAGCTAGAAACTTTATTTGGACTCTCATGATTAATACTACAACTACCGACAGAGCATGCATCACTATCAGAATCATTAGATAATCCAATTCTTGCAGGGGAATAACCATTGGCACCACTTCTTTTTGTAGGCTTCAATCCGTAATATCCATCAGACCAATTGTTAAACGAAGCATTCACATACTTTTCACCCATCATATTTCCTTTGGACCTGATATTAACATGTGTCTTTCCCTTTAAGGCAGACGGAACTATTTTCCGTCTCTTGAAATCTCCCTGAATGTTTCTAGATGATTCGTCTGACACCCTCTTCAGCAACACCAAAGAGCTAGCATTACACTTCTGCCTTTTAAGGTTTCCATTCCTAGCACTGAAGTCCATGCTCACCTTTTTAGAAGGTTTTTGAGCAGGAAGCTGGTCAGGTTTCGCACAAGTTCCAGATCCCTGTAAGTGAAAACCGGCATAGAGTCAATAAATGCATCACAAATAAGGGTTACCTTTCCAGTAAGACATTTCCTAGACAATGACAAAATAACCAACAATAATCAGAACAGATAAACAGAGATTTGTCTAAAAGGGCAAAACTCCCAAACAACAAAACTTACAAATTCCCAGACATCATTAAGAATTTCTATCTGATAAAATTCAATGGATAAGATTGGAGGAAAAGTGGGATGCTTAATTTCTTCTGTCATTAAAAATTAGAGACAATTACAGTCCAATGCCATTCGGTGATCTAATTTAATAATAGCCAGCAAATGTTTAGGTTTTGTATACTTAAGTAAATATACATATAACATACATAAAATATACATTACTAGTGTATAGGTTTTGTATATTTTGGCTAGCGCCCTTGATTAAGTTTGCCCGATGGGCCAAAATGAAAGAAGCCCTTTTGAATTACACGTGAATAAAGTCAAAACTCAAAACAAAGAAGGGAGAAAAATAAGAGCATTAGGATAAGCATGAAAGGGAGATCCAGATTAAAGACTTGCCTTTCCAATCAAGTGCCATTTTTCATCTTGCCAACATTGTCGCAGTCTAGTGTTTGATCTATGAACCCTAATCTCCTGCGAACACCCAGTTGGATGTACCAAATAGTAATCTATATTCAAAACCTTCACAATAATGGAAGTTCTCCAACAACAGTTATCGAACACCTCGATAATTTGACCACTTTCGTCATTCTCAACACCTTCTAGAGTCGGGGGACACGGTCTGATTTCCCTCCTCGAAACCCTCTCAACCCTCATTTTGCTTTCCGTACATGGATAATAATCATACCTTACAGAGTATGTATGTCCATTACCCGAGACGATCTCTGCAGGACACCAAGATACGGGTGAATCCTTCTTGTTCATCACCTCAACTTTACTTCCTTTTTTAAACCGCATGACCCTATGATTCACAACACCACAGCCAATAACCTGATTTTCACAAAGAAAAATAAAAACATGAGAACAAAAGCTTGTCCAAGTAAATTTAATAACAACACACCCGGTGTAATCCACAAAGTGGTTATGGGAAAGGTAAGATGTATGCAGACCTTAACTCTTGAGAGGCTGTTTCCGATAGACAAATTTAACCTGAGATCAAAACAACAGATAAACATAAATGGCATTTAAATCACAATATATTTGACTAAATAAACAAGAGATAAATATATATCAAGAGTTTGTTTTTACATCAAACGGTTCACAGATATACCAAAACCTATACTCAAAGCCCCAAAAATTAACAAGTTCTGAGCACATAAAAGACAAAAATCCAACAACAAAAAAAAATACTCAAGGTGAAACAGAAAATTAAAAATAAATAAACCAAAAAGTACTAATAAATTTCAAAATACTTGATGAAGTCACATTGATCAAAAATTAAATTAAAAAAATCAAGGAACAAACTAGAGTAGGCACTAATCACAACATATATATATATACAAAACTAAACAAAAATAGAGAAAATCAACAAGTTAATACATCAAAATTAAAACTTTACGAATGAATTGCACGAAATGATGGAAATTTTACAAACAAAATCAATCGATTAGAGATAATTAGGTACAACAAATTCAAAAAATGAATATGAAATTAAAGACCTTTTCTTTTCAAATTAATGCAATGATTAAGCTTATGAAGTTGTTGATCGCAACTTAGATTTGATTTATCAAAGAAATAAAACGAATTTAGTTTTTATTGGATTTGGGAAAATGGTATTATTTGTGTTCTAGGGTTTGGTCATTGGGGGAAGAAAATTAATAAGAAAATTAAAATAATTCAAATATTTATATTTTGAGGGGAAAAAATAAGGAGAAGGGTATTATTGGAAGATATTGATAAATTTGATTCTAAAATTTGATCCACCAGGAAAAACTTGAAAGGGCCCCATGAATCGATGCACGCTTTTTCTGTTTGTTTTACAAGAATATTTAATTTCTTTTTTTAATGTTTAATTCCAAGTACAAATCAATTTTGTATGACATGAAAATAGTCTGGAGAAAAATATATTATAGCTAAAAACGTTACTTCTTACGTTTCAATTTATACGATAGTTTCGTTCTGGATTTTTATATAATCTTTATATCATTGGGATTATTAGATTTAGGAAAATAATTGCAGTATAAACTTGATATATAAATTTTCATAAAGCTTTACGTATTTTGCAAGTATTGTATTTTATTTTGTAGGGAATGAAACACGAGATAACTTACAGAATTAAATACCTTGATTTTTTTTTTCTATTTCCTTTTGCTTTTAAAACAAAGTTAAGTTTGTGAACTTTGATCCTAACACCATATATCCGATTTTTAATACAAAATCAAACATCTGCCAAGAAAAGTAAATGCACAAGCTGAACATACTAACATCTTTGTCATGTAGGTCCTTTATAAGTAGTCTTCAAGAGAAACAGCCCCTAAATTAATTAAATAGCAAGTTTAGTCCTTGTGCTATTGTGTTATTCCAATGTTAGTCTTTATATTATTCAACCGAACATAGTAAAACTTCAACTAATTGGAACGTGTGATATTAGCCTGAAGGACTAGAATAAGTTAAACATTTACAATGGGACAATGTATTCTATTTATACATGAGCTACACGAGTACATAGCCCACGAAATATGCCATCATTAATACAGGAGAATGAATGTTGTAATAATTGGATAATCAAATCTCAATAAATGTCATTGAAGCTTTATTGGAAGACGTATAACCGGTTTGGTAACGGCCACCCGTTACAATTCAAACGACTCTCAACTTTCAGTATTACCGGCACCGGTCATGCTCGTGTCGCTCCCGGTACCACGTGTACCTAGTCGGTAGTGTCTTAGGCTGACGTAGCCCCTGACTCAGCATCGTGCTCCACGTGTCATACTATAATTCTTACAACTGTCTTATACGAATTTTGCCCTAAATAGATAGTCCCCGCACTTTCAGGGTGTGACTCTTGCGCACTCGAAAAGTGGATTTGAAATAACAACCAATCAACACCCTGTGCTTTGGCGGGAAACTTTGGAGAATATCATCCACTTATTTCGCTACTCCAATCGTCATCTCACCGAAACGACTGCAACTTTCCAACTTCCCTCGATTAGCAGAAGACTGCAGAGTAATAATGAGGCAAGCCATCCAATCACTTCTGTTTTGACACGCACGTACTGTCGCCGATTGGCATTCGCCACATACTTTCTTCAAGCGGCTTCATCATTTCTTTCCCTATAAATACTCTACCACATTGAGGGTTTGGTCATTTACCTCTAAACCTCTTATTATTATCTTCATTTTTTCATAGCAAGCATGACCAACCCTGTAACTAACAACAATGTTTCTTCGAGCAAAAAGAAAACCAACCCCCAAGGTGGGGTTCCTTCTAGCGGAAACCATTTGGCCTCTTCCTATTTGCTAAAGACATAGTGTTTTACTCATGACCTTCGAGAAAAAATAGTTTCGAAGGTCTTACCCGACGGCAGGGGTTCCCCCGCCGACGATTACAAAACTCGAATTATTGCCAAGATTTTTACCAACAGTGAATGCCGATTACGGCTGGGAATCTATCGAAGTCCTAATTCCTACCAGTGAGGAAATAATCACCTCTTACAAGCAGAGATATTCTTATGCTTATACTTATCCCTTTTCTATGAAACTCTGGAAAGTTATTGATGATGTTATTCTAGAATTTTATCGCTGGTACAAAGTTTGCATAGCTCAGGTGGGCCCTCAAGTTTGGAGGGCTATCACGTGCCTCCGGCACTTCGCTCGAGTGGTCGGCGTTAGCTTTACTCTAGATTGCCTGATTCGCCTTTATTCTCCGCGCACATTCCGTGAAAGATACATCAATTTGCATCGCCGAGGAAGCAAAATCATTCTTGTCAGTCTTGATGATAACTGAGATCGAGGTTGGACGGATAGGTACGTCATCGTTCCTACTTCCGACCTTATTCCCCCAAAAAGCCGCCCAATCCTGGAATGATGAAACTTTACCTTAGAAGCAAATCCACATGTAAGCTTTAGCTACTATCAATTATCATTATATTCTTCCTCTCCGGTGGTCCCCTTCACCTCTGTTAGGCTCGAATTCTTAAAAAATATCAATCAATACGTGTCAGATCCTCTAAAAGTAAGTATCTATTTGAAAACTCTGACACAAATACGTTACCTCCTCCGGATAAAAAAAGTATTTACTTAGTCATTTGCACATCCTTTAAAAAATATTAATTCCTAGACAAAAATAAGTAATTTGCCTAAACTGCTCCTGATTAAATATGTATTGGGATTTTGATCACATAGTACTTAATAGGGGTAAATATGAAAGAATAAGGTTAATTATTTTTTGATTTAGTAAACGCTCTTTTTTATTCAAGAAAAAAGGCTAAGTGAACACTCTTTTTGATCTGAAGAAATATGATATTTTTAAAAAATTCAAACAACATAGATATTTACAATATCATAACAACTTTTTACGAGTAAAAAGACTTAGTAGAATATACTGGTTATTGTCCTAGTTGAAGCTAGATATGATATATACTATATAGTCAGATTGATCATTCTTGTAGCTTGTTCAGCTAGTTGAAGTTTTACTTGTTATTCTTGTAGCTTATTCAAAAGTTGTTGTCATGTGACCAGAAGGTTATGGGTTCAAGCCGTGGAAATAACTTCTTGCAGAAATGTGAGGTAAGACTGCGTACAATAGACACTTATGGTCTGACCCTTCCCCAGACCCGCGCATAGCGGGAGCTTAGTGCACCAGGCTGCCTTTTTTAGTAATCTTTTGTACGCACTTAATTTCTCCCGTATATAATCTCATACCAAATACAAATATGATTTACAGTAACACTTTCTTGAAATCTCAAATTTTCTTCCAAAAGACCATACCAAAGTTTCAATTTATTAACTTAGGAAAAAGGATAAATGAACAAAAGACAAATAATTAAACCCAATATTGGTAGTTAGTTAATCCAATTCTACTTACGGCTGACTCCCATTGTTCTAATTTATGTGGCATCGTTTGAACTTTTGAGAGTTAAACTTTTTAATTTTGATAGTGATTTCGGATCATAAGTTTGTGAAATAAAATTTACATACTTGAAAACTACATAAAGTACTATAAAACATAATAATTGACAATTCAAAATATTATAGCGATCAAAGAAGAACTCATTCGACTCTCAAAATTCACACAATATCACATAAAATGAAACCAAGAAAGTACTATTTATCTCCCCTCCCTCCACCACACCACCCAATCCACCAAGGCAACAACCAACACATACCAAAGCTCGGACATGGAACCTTCCTAATTTTGTTTAATTATGTGGAAAGTCAAAATTAATAAAAGGTACGAGACCAAATGAGAATTATTATAAACTTAATAAGATGCAAACATAAAGAAAAGTTTGACATTTCCAGTGAAACAGAGTAGACCACAAAGAGAATTAGTCCAAACTAAAGATTAAATTATTATTGCAAATTGAATCAACCCTTAAACCTTATAACATATTTTTCCAATAGGTTAAAGGGATTTTTAAAGGTCGAAAGGTGTAAGATTACAACAGAACCATTTTGTGCTTTTAGTTTAGACCTATTGGAATATTATGAAGTTCTCAAGTTCTATATTAGTTTTAGTCCTTATAATATCACTTGAAGCAAAATAGTCACTAATTGATCACAAATGCTAATTAATAAAAGCAAGAGGGATATGTAGATTTTTCTTAGAGTACTTTTTATTTAACTTAGAAAGAAATTAGGATATAATATATATATTTTTTTTGTGGGGGACTAACGCTAACAAATCCTATCTATCATCTCGTCTGATGTCCTTTTTTAATTCTAAACTGAATAAAAATTTGAATTTGTGACATTATGTCTCGACTTGTGACTTTTTGATCATGGAATTATATATCTTCATAAAATTGTCTCATCCGCTTTAAATCCACCTTGGCAAATGCTTAATACAATTATTGAAGCCCAATAATTGTAACAAATACTTAGGGATCGTTTGGTACGAAGGATAAGCAAAAATAGTATAGTGATATTGATAGGAATTCTCTATGAAACAAATGTAATTCGGTTCTCACCGTCCTCTTCTCCGCTCATGTAACTAAAAAAAGGTCTAAAATTTGTCAACTAAGAAATTGGATATTTGTTAATATGCATGTGTTTTCACCTCTATCTATACATAGCAAAGCTCAAATGAGGCAAGAATTCACTTTCTTTAATTACCAATTTAATAAATTTAGCTTCCACCTCATATATGCTTTTGTTTTTCTTAGTTGACATATCTTAGTAATTTTCTGAAACTCCAAAAACAATTTATTCATTTACTTGCCTTCATATTAAAGAAACCAATACTATTAAAGGATAGATACTTTATCCAATATAGAAGCCATCTCAACCCATATATGGCTGTCAAAATCTTAACATACAATCAATTCTCTACTTATTAACAACTTGATAATTTTTTATTAGTAAAACTTTATGAAATGAGTCTGGTTTCAAGTCTAAAATTAATAAGTACCTAATAGTTAAGAATTTCATAAATGAAAAGTAAAACATAATGTATTTAGATAAATTGTGGCTAAATACTTATGGGGGCAAGCGAGTGCTTAATTTATCATGTTTGAAAAATCAGTGTGACTTTACTTTGAAATAAAAATATTTTAGATACTATATTTTGCATCGTGTGAATTGTTAGATATAGTTGGCTCATTTTGTCAAATAAATATAAAATTGTGTTGATCATAAATTGCATTTGTTAACATGTTGGATTGCTCTATTGATGTATGAATTGTTTGATATGCCGGGATTAGCTATCCACATGTTTGTTTGGTGTTAGACCAACACTCCTCAAAACATAATGACCGTTTCATTGTATGCAAGTCCATTAATTGTAACTTTACAATAATTAATTTTGCAGGATATTGCTCAGCTATCCGTTTTTTGTAACTATTCAGACTATCAATTATGAAATGTTAAATATACAAGAAAATTGAAATTACTCTAACAATTTATTAACTGAAAATGAACATGATACCAATTTTCTAAAATAATCAGTTGTCAAATACTCAAATCCATATTTTCAAAAGAATTGTTAGTATAATGCACTTCCATCTCTTTCACCATACTGATTAAATTAATTACTACAATTTTGTTATTTTGTTAACCAATGTGTCGTTGACCAACTTAGCCCTTTTTTTCATCCACTTATCTCACTGACCTATTATGCTTTCACAGTTGTCCAAATTCCAAAACTCAAACAGAGCCTTAACCACAAAACCCCACCTCTTTTTTACCAAGTTATGTGCTCTTCCTAATTCTCAGGGTCATTTGCACAAATGACCTTCCTAGACACTATTTATTGTAGTAATCCGCAGTCTAATAACTTTTTAGTTATGTAATTAAAAAATTATCATTATTATGGAGTTCTAAATTTTAAGTTGAAACTCCAAGACATGTTTTTTCTGAGTAAAATTCAAAAATATCCATTTTTCAATCATAAAAAATAGTTTTAGATTCAAAAGACATCGAATAACGACCACTTTTTGAGATCCATGAGTAGTGGATTTCAAACCAAAGTATATCTTGGATGAAATCGAGGATACTATCATGGATACAGTGGCGTGGATTTCAAATATACAATATTTTAAATTTTTTACTTGTTTAAGTTCGAAATTCATGACAATGTCACGGTGTTTCCACATCAAAAGCTGACTACTTCTAGATGATTTTTTAAACATCGGCCTATTCAATCTGAAAAGTGACTAGCTCATACAATTTTTTCACCTTCTTTAGTGTTTGGTAAATATATCCACAGCAAACTTTTGCAAATACAAGTTTAATTGTAAAATATCAAAAATATGAAAACCACAATTAATGCATTAGAATTGTTAAGTGCAGCATAAGACAAGTAATGACACAATTCATAAACAGTTCACTTTGTTAGTAGAAGTATTAAATTTAGATGATAACGCAAAAGATAGTAAAAAGGCACACTGTGCACTAAGCTTCCGCTATGTGCGGGATCCTGGGAAGGGCCGTATCATAAGAATTTATTGTATGCAAAAGATAGTACAAGTTACGAATATCCCCCACAAGATAGGGATCAAATTGAAATTTGTCCTCAAAGATATCTTATTAACCAACTGTCCAACCATATGTTTACACTTCCTTGTAGCCTGTAGGTGTAAGTTTTGATTGGCTTTTTACATAATAAATGACGATTGAGCTTCATCAAATAATAATAATAATAATATAATAATATGATAACGACGATATGAGTGCTTGACAAAGATACAAATTTATTTGCTATGTACGCTTTAATTATGTATTTTCCTTTTCTAATTGCTTTAACATATATATTGCTTGAGCCGAGGGTCTTTGGAAACAACTTTTCTACCTCCATAAGGTAGGGGCGGGTAAGATCTACGTATATCCTATCCTCCCAAGACTCACTTGTGGAAATACAATGTGTATGTTATTATTGTTATTGTTTACACCCACTGGCGGATATAACTACGTTAAGCGATTATGTATTTGCTATGTCCGCTTTAATTATGTATTTTTCTTTTCTAATTGCTTTGATATGCATTACTTGAGCTTCGTGACCCGAGCAAGACCAGGAATCACACTTTCCAAATCCACTTGTGGGAATACATTGAGAATGTTATTATTATTGTTGTTTACACCCAGGGGTGGATATACTTGCGTTAAACGACGTTACGAGATACTATTTTATCGATTTTTTTTTAACTAGATAGGTATATACAACACATAATAAGCAAAATGAAAATATTGTGCATAAATACAAAAAAAAAAAGTGAAACCGTTTGTTATTACAATGATTTATTCATTTGTACACTTTAATACTTATGACATTTTTTGTGTGCGCCGCTATTTATGCTAAATCAATGTATATTATCATGATTAACTAATAAATGATGTAAAAATATTCATTAATTAACCATAATGAGGTGATAAAAGAGTACGCTAAAATCACACGCTATATTAGCATTGATTTATTATAAACATCGGGTGCCGAAAGACACAAATCACTTGTCAATTCAGACTAAAAACAACCCCATCAAGTATTTGAAGTAACCAACACTCGAATGAGTCAAAATAACAAACTATAAAAGACCACCAAGCCTACCCCTTTCCTTCAAGCAAAAAGCCTATTTTAGCATTTGCTTATTAATACAACTTATTAGCCAAGAGACAACTCATTCCCATCAGAGTATTTATATATGCAAATACATTTCTGGGCAGTGCTTTAGAATTCTAATAAAACTTAGTCATATAACACTTAAAAAAAATGTGTACCCTTATTGGAATTGTTTTGAAGTCAAGAAAAGAAGTTAGAAATATTGAAGAAAAAGCAATATATAGCACTAATATTAAAAGGGGTCAAAATGTGAAAGGAAATTCAAGATTGTAAGGAAATTAATATTTGAAGATTATGACGAGTACTCTTCAAAGTGTTGGGAGCAGTGGAAGAACATCAACAACTGAGGACAATAATAATGATGAAGATCAAGAGATGACAAAATTGGCATTGGCTTCATTTCAAACAAGAGAAGAAGAGATTGAGAGGAAAAAAATTGGAAGTGAAAGGAAAACTTGAGTCTCAACTTAGTCATGCTGAAGAATAAACTAGGCGTTTGGTTCGTGTATGGGAGGTACAGTTCATATTATCTGTCTTTTAAGGGTTATGACTTATGAACGTCATTTATGAAAGAGGTTTTGGTTATCTTAATTATAATTAAGAGTATTTCCATTTATCTCTCCTAAATGTTAGCATAGGTCCAGAAATCCAACATATTCTTCTTTTAGAGCCTATTACAAGGAGAAAAGTGAGCTTGCATCATTAGTTGTTTTTCAGCATTTTTTGCCTGAATTGTTGACACCTTACATGATAGGACTCGCGCCAAGTGATTCTCTCCCTGAAAAACTCAACATGTGTTGTTTTGAAAATATAAATACGTGATTTAGTAAATTAAATTCATTGTGAAGTGCAATCAGGGAACAACTATCGATTAGTTTGAAAAGTTCTTCCACTTGATTGACACGTGACAAATTGGAATAGCAAGGGTGAATTTGAAGGAAAAAATTAGTACTAATAGATACTTATTATTTTTCTAAAACGTCAAATATATTTTTTGAACCAAATTAAGTTTGTCAAAACGACTAATATATGTAACCTGAGAGAGTATTATGCAATTCAATGATGGTATCATATGAATGATATTTTCATACTTTTAACTTTCTTAAACTGATTTATTATTTCATGCTGAAATTTATGATATTTTTTTGAAGGAGCTTGAAGTGTTGACGGATCCAATGAGAAAGGAAGTTGCAATGGTACGCAAGAAAATTGATGTGGTTAACCGTGAAATCAAATCACTTGGACAGACCTGTCAAATTGCTTTCTTACTTATTGCCTTCTTTAGTTTTTCTTTGATTTTTATACAGCTAAATTCCTCGTTCTACTGTTAGTTATACTAGTACGAATTAATTTATATCTTTATCCTAATGCTCTTTCACATTTGTAGCCTGTTTGACCAAATCTTGGGAAGTCAAAAATGTTTTTTTTAAATAAAAAAGTACTCCTATTTATTTTAAAGAGTTGAGGTGTTTGATCAAGCTTTTAAGGGAAAAAAGTATTTTTAGTTGCAGCAGAAGTAGTTTCCCAAAGCTCAAAAAATTAGATTTTCCCCGGAAACACTTTTGGATCCTTGGTCAACCACAAATTTTACTCTAATATATTGGCAAAAGTAATTTTCAATCTGACCAAAGACAAACTGATACTCTTTAAAAGTACTTTTTTGATAAACACTTCTGACAAAAAGCAAATATCTAAATAAGCAGATTCCGAAAATTTAGCCAAACAACCTATTTGTTGAATACGCAATTGTGTGTGTAATTTTAAGTTAAATTGTTTTTATGATATTCCTGTTAATAGGAGAAAGAATACAGAGAAGTGTTAGAGGCTTTCAACGAAAAGAACAATGAAAAAACTCAGCTAACATCCACTCTTGTAGAGGTAAAGATTCATAATTCATTATAACCATTCTTTTATATATTCTTTTATTCTTGCTTTTTTTTTCTTTCAAAAATATCCCAAATCTAATTGACTTTTGGCTGTTGTGTTGTCATCTTTTAGTTGGCTAAGGAAAGTGAGAAATTCAGAATGGGAAAGCTGGAGGAGCTAAGCAAAGTTTTGAATCCCAAACGCTAGTAATGTTAAACTCCAGCATTGGCCATTGTTGACACTATAGAATGATTCACATATTTTCTATGTATCATACACCAATTTATTTTAACTTTCACTTGATATTCCTTCAAATTATGTATCAGAATTAACCCTCCTTTGATTTGATATTTCACCATTGTTGAGATTGTAAAATAGAAAGAGAAAAAAAGTGAGATTTATTTGACTTCTTTTTAGTCTTCATCATGTATTTTTCACTCATGTAAATCCCAAGTATCCTAATAAATGCCTATTTTAAGTTGGGGAAGCTCCATCTAAACGATGATATGATGCACCATGTGCACATCATGACGACTGATTATGTCTATTCAAATGGTAAGTGGCGATAGGAGGTCATTTCCTCCTATGTATATATACTAGGAAGTTGAATAGCCTCTCGGGCATCTAAGGTTCCTTCCAAAACAAAAACAGTTGAGGTATAAAAGTCAATATAGAAAAAACTTTTACAAACAGCCAGAAAGCTAGGAGGTTTATGGAGTAAATTCAAGAGTTTGCATGTCCTAGCTAATTCATAGGGGTGGACAAACACTAGTACAATTAATCACGAAGATAAGCTCATAATGATATATAAGATAGCGAACTTGATGTCTTTAGCTTGCTCCTATATCCAGGAGTTGTCTGTACTCGGCCAGCAGATGTGTGATATCATCCATACGCAACTGAAGATCACAAAAGAAAATTCTAACTCAAAACGGACGAATCAAGAGGAGCAAATGACATCAAGAGTCATTACTACTAAAACAAAAAGGTGATAAAAGTGAAGAGCTAGCAACAAATAGATCATAGATATAAACATATGCATAATGTCTTGTGGGTTCTGGTGGCATCTTATGAATTTAAATGGAAAACATGGTCATTTAGGGTTCATATATCCGACTTTAACTTGTTTGGAGTTGTCAAGTCTCACATTAGTTGAAGGAATGGATTGTGATCTCCTTTGACAATCCTCCCTTCAAGAGTTAACTTTTGGGGTTGAGCTGGGACCAAGGGCCATATCTTCACATAGTATCAAATCCAGACCCATGAATTCTTGTTGTTGTGTTTCGTAGTGTTGGACCTTTGCGTTATGTTATTCACGCTCCAATTCCAAACATAGGCATGTGGGAGAGTGTCAAGTCCCACATGAATTGAGGGAATGGGTTGCGGTCTCCTTATATAGTTTTGGACAATCCTCCCTTCATGAGCTAACTTTGAGGCCGAGTTAGGCCCAATGGACATATCTTCATCAAGGCTAAGGTCTAGTTGTTGTTTTGTTGTATGATTTTCTCACATCAGTGAGCAGGGAAAGATAGGGATGAAGGGGGAATATTTAATAAATAGGAGAGATGAAGATATAAGGGTAGAGACGGATTCAAAGAATGAAGTTCACACCCTACTCTGGTAAAATTCAGATGGAAAAACTCCGTCAGGTTTGCAGTACCGAGATTCAGCATTTGAAGTGACAGGTTTGACGACAAAAACATACAAATTTTGGAGATATACAGCTCCCTATTGTTTATACAAACTAAAGACAGATTAGGCGAACATTACACTTACTGAGTTGATGACACTAAAGACCTGATTTGTGGTTATAACAGATACCGTCTCTATAGCTTTATAATTTACATTTTCCTTCCCTGAGGGAAAATGCTGTTTAGTGTCTTTTCAGCATCCTTTCCATGAAGCTTTATGCTAACATTCACATGCAAAGCATCTTGATATACAATAGTTGGAAATTGTTTAAATTCAATTTAATATTAATTGTCAAGTAAGCAGCACTCAGTTGCTAGCCTCAGTAATCATGACGAACTACAGGAGAAGATAAAAGAAGTTGGAGGGAACTGGAAAGCTTAACAAGTGATTAACATGATAACATGAAAAGCCCCAATTTACAGAATCATTATTTTGGCAAGGGTCTAAGTTCTATGCACTGATGATGCTATAAAATATACTTACACAATCAGGTCACTTAGAAGGCAACTGTAGATAACTATATTTATTAGTATTGATTGATAACCTAGAATAAAGGGCAAGTAACCTATTATAAAAGATTAACTTACATGGATGGTGTAAAAAAATTATTTCACCATTAGTGTATATAAATTGAACTTCTTTTGGTAATGCGCAGTTACAAATTGCACTCCTGGAAAATAAGTAGGATGTTTTGCTGGAGATACAAAGGGGGGAAAGGTAGATGTTTTCAGAAAATAATAAAACACATGTCTACAAAAAGTTAACATTTGAAGATTAGGTATAGCGTGATATGGAAATATTTGACATACTACAGTACCTTCTGATAAAAAGGAGGCTCGCATCTGGAGTCTTGTGCGATAAAAATGTGCCACCAAAACTTAAAGGCAAGTTCTATAGGGTGGTGGTTAGACCGACTATGTTGTATGGGGCGGAGTGTTGGCCAGTCAAGACTTCGCACATCCAAAAGATGAAAGTTGCGGAGATGAGGATGTTGAGATGGATGTGTGGGCATACAAGGAGGGATAGGATTAGAAATGATGATATCCGGAACAGAGTGGGAGTGGCCTCGGTGGAGGATAAGATGCGGGAAGTGAGGTTGAGATGGTTCGAGCATGTGTAGAGGAGAGACACAAATGTCCCAGTGCAGAGGTGTGAGAGGTTGGCTATGGACGGGTTCAGAAAGGGTAGAGGTAGGCCGAAGAAGTATTGGGGAGAGGTGATTAGACGGGATATGGCGCAGGTGCAACTAATTGAGGACATGACCTTAGATAGGGGGTTGTGGAGGACACAGATTAGGGTAGAATGGTAGTCGATAGTTGAGTGTAGTCCTACTTACGCTTACATACTGGTAGTTGTAGTGTTATTATTGTAGCCATGCTTAGCCTATCATACTAATAGGCGCAGTAATGCTTTATAGTCCCCTGTCATTTTATTTCTGCTGTTGTATGTTCTTTCGTGTACTTTGTTTATCTTATTTAACTGCGTTAGTTACTGCTTCTTTTTCAGAATGTTTTATCATGACTTATTCGCTTTTGTTACCGTCATTTTCATCCTGCTTTAAATTTCTTGTTTGTGTCTGACCGTTTCTCTTGCTTTGCTTGTGCTTATGCTTTGTCTTCAGCCGAACAACCTCTCTACCTACCAAGGTAGAGGTAAGGTCTGCGTACACTCTACCCTCCCCAGACTCCAAAAATGACTTATGAAGCCCAAAAATGACTTATGAGGTTTGCATTAAAGAGAGAACATAACTGTAACGGACCCTATAGTATTAAATACAACACCAGAACCTTTTTAGGTTAATTTCAGAATTATTTTGTTACTAATTTTGAAACAAGTACGACTGTACGAGTTAGTTCTTCTTGGTAATGAACCACATAGATACGAATTCGCTAAAGCTTTAAGAAGAGTAAAAAGAACGAAATTCTTTGACTGTGCTGAAGCTAGGTGCAGCCCTCAACAAATCAGAATATTAAGCAACAAGGACATTTGAGCAATGTACATGAGAGATGATAAAGAAGTGAATCAACCAAGTATTCAGATGTAAATAACATCAAGACTAACAAATAGAACCTTGAAGAACTCATACCTGACTAATATTCCTGATATGATAGAATCTATAAGTCTCTTTCCCCAGAGATCCAGGATTCAGGGACTGCAAGAATGATTCAAGTTTTTGCCTACATCATCAAATGATTAGAAGTTATAAAGTAAGAAGGTGAAGCACATTTCGGCCGAGGTACTCCCTCCCCCTCCATTTTCTTTTTCTTTAACTTTTCAGGAGGTGATTTGTTCCTTTAAACGTGTGGAGTAACAACACATTCACAAAGAAGAAAAAGGACTAAGTGAATGACAAAATTGTTATAAGATTTGATAGCAAGTACGATATACATATTATTTGAAATCAATGAATAACTTACTCCTGACAAACATTGATAAAGTCAGCGCCAATATACTTATGTCATACTGGGAGAAAGGAGATTCTAAAATTTCATCATTATATCCAAAAATTTATAGTATAATGCCACAATGTTTAGTCTCACACCAGTAGAACAGATGGAAACTTCATATCCGCAGCTTTGTATCAAACTTTAAAACCTATAGGCTAGCTTATGCTATACCTCTCTTTTTGCTCTATTATTGGCTGTTGAGATTGCCTTTGTAACTTTTGGTGCAAATTAAGCACCCAACATTTAGGGGTAAAAGCCAAGCTGTTTATTGCTTAATGATTGCATGACCGGATGGAGTCTGTTTACCTCTTTCCCTATTTTCTGTGCTTATGTTGATTATCATCTATAGACAATCTTGAACTAGTCTATTCTATCTTCACCTTAAAGTGACAGAAAAGTAGGAGTAAATGTTTATGTTTTCACTAATCGCGGTTGAAGTAGATCAATATCCAAAATAAGAGAGCAGATTCATTTGTTTTCGAATAAAATTTAGAAATCAAGCTTGAAAACGAAATGCTTGAGACCATGCACAAAAGGAAAAAGGAATACACTACAAGTACTTCTTGACTGAACGTTGTTTTATTTCATATAAAAAACATCAATTTATACAAATTTGGAAGAATGAAACTTTACAATTCTGGCGAACAAAAACAAGATGATAAATGCTAGTACATACATTATTTCTACATTACATTATTTCCTTCGATTTATCCTAAAGAAAGTGATGACAAAAAGAACAATAGAACATGTTGTGTATAGAGCTGAAGAAGTCAAACTTGGAGGTTTTCTTGGCTCATCTCTTTTGGAAGTTGAGGACCCTGATGGCATAGACAAATACAATGAAGAAGAGAAGGACCCAAATAAGATGGGCAGCAGCAACTGCTCCAAGAAAGTCAAAATCATAATCCAAGTATTGCTTCAAGTAATCCTTCAATGGAATATAACCAGGGGTACCATCATGGCTAGGAACATGAACAAGTTCTGTTTTGTCTCCCAATTGAGATGTAATGAGTCCATAGATTGTCCATGCAACTGGTGAACCCCAGTAGTACCACCTCCACCATATTGGGATTTGCTGCAATATACATATAGAGCCCGTTCGAGTTAGCTGATAAACATCAATTGCTAAAAATCACTTTTAGGTGTTGAAGTTGATAATAAACAATTACTGTAGTATGTTTGGTAAAAATGTGCTAATAGACACTTTTTCTATTCAAATATCCTTAAAGACCCTTGTGGTCCGGCCTTTCCTGGGACCCCGCGCATAGCGGGAGCTTAGTGCACCGGGCTGCCCTTTTATATAAATTAGAAGTATTTTTACATAGAGAAGGGGCGAATGACGAAAATAGAACAGAGATAATTAAAAGTTTATGTTTTTGGAATAGTATTTCAAAGTTCACAAAAAAATATTAGGATAGTCAATCGTAAAAGGTTTTGTAATCACTTTTAGTAATTACCAAACGCGTAGAGAAGTCAAAAAGTGCCCTTAGCCAAACATAAAGATGTCATAATCATATATTTAGAGAGCCAAAAATAAAGATGTCATAACCATTTATTTAGAGTTTGTGACAAGAAGAATAATTGGGATACAAGATTTCCCTTACCATCCTAGGAATGAGGAAACCAGAGAAGAGATTCCAAAAGCTGAGGAAGAAAGACATGACAATTGCTGCTATCTGGTAATTTGGAGTGAGGGCTACAAGCATCATTCCGTAGAGTGTGAAGTAGACGAAGCACATGAACACGTAGTAGTAGAACCAGAAGAACTTATCAGCTTGCCACTCGAATCCAATCATCGAGTAAAGGATTAGGCTGTAAAGGAAAGTTTGGATCCCAACATAGATTGTTTCCACAGTCACCTGTCAAGGAACAAACAGTAAGCTTGATTTTGTTGACATAATTGATGCTTTTACAATCCATTCAAACTAGATGTTCAGTTCATATACCTGCGCAAAAGCGTATGGTAAGGCTGAAAACATTCCTGCTGCTCTTTCGCGATAAAAGACTGTTCTCTCGATAGCTACAACAGATTGTACAGCAGAAGTGTTTGTTCCTCCAAGAAATAAAACAGCAGCATACATTGCTCCCATAAGATTTGAAAGGTCCTGCTGTTTTTCGCTGATAGAAAAAGTAGTTCGTTTAAGACTTTATCCGCTTCAAGGGGGAAAAAAATTTGAAGCTCAATATTCAAGTTTTAGGAGAATGACTCACAATTTTCCTCCTTTGTCCCAGAAAATGACACCAAATATAATTCCGATGACTGTTGTCATGAAAAATCTGATGACATTGTACTGTGGATTCCTCCAGTAAGACCAATGTTGTTTCCAGAAACACGCCTTGAATTGAGTCAACATGGGCTGAGAGTACTTAGTAGGGAAGTAAAGGTCCTTGGACCCTGGTGCTGGATTACTTAGTTCCTTTATTAGTTCCTCATTTCTCCTGCAAATTCGGAGTTTAAGAGAAGATTTGTATGATTGAAACACGGATGTAGGGAATAGATCAACGAATAGTGGTAATGCGTTGGTCTCATTGTTCCTTGTACCTATACAGATCAGAGTTGGTATAAATTTCTGCAAAGTCTACGCCGAGCTGAGATTCAACCGGTGCAGCACTGACCTCAAGCATCCAAGTAGCAGGATTATATCCATCTTTGATCTTGTTAACCCCCGGAACAGACTGAAACAGTTGGAATATAAAAGATCAGTTGCATAATTCTAGAGGACTTATAATATAATAGAATAGTAACTATTACAAAATCTATAATCATCTTACTTCAAAATACTCTGTCAAGTGTTGAGAATTGCGACCGAGGGGTCCAGCATAAATGACTTGTCCTCCTCTCTTCATCAAGAATAACTGCATGGATAGTGCCATTGTAGTCATGATAAATCCAAGTTCTAGTTGTGGATGTTGGGTTAGATTCAAGAAAGTAGTACCTCATCGAATGATTCAAATATGTCGATACTTGGTTGATGAATTGTGCAAACTACAGTTCTCCCAGTATCCACAGTGTTCCTTACAGCTCTCATGACGATTGCGGCAGCTCGAGCATCCAGACCAGATGTAGGTTCATCCATGAAGATGATGGAAGGATTAGCAACCAACTCCACGGCTATAGTAAGTCGCTTTCTTTGTTCAGTTGATAATCCATCAACTCCTAGAAGGCCAACTAGAGAGCCTCTCAATAATGTAAGCTCAACTAACTCCATCACTTCCTCCACAAACATCTGAACAAAACAAGAAATTGGTCAATGCTTGGTCAGTGGATGAAAAGAATATATTGCAGGAAAAATAAGAGGAGCATGCTATACCATTCGAGTTTCATTGTTGACATCTGAAGGAAGACGCAACCAGGCGGAGTATAGAAGAGATTCATAAACAGTGACATGTGGAGAATGAATGTCATTTTGTTCACAATAGCCACTAACTCGAGCGAACGTCTCTTGGATCTTTGGGTAGCCAGAAACACAGATATTACCTTCAATGTATCCACCAGTTTTTCTTCCAGCTAAAACATCCATCAAAGTAGTCTTTCCAGCACCACTTACACCCATTAATGCTGTAAGCACACCTGGTCTAAAAGCACCACTCACTTCTCGTAGAAGCTGGAGTCGCGTTTCTTCAATTCCTTGACTTCTCATTTCCTGATTCAGACATCATTCATTCACCAGTAAGGAATTTACTATACAGGCAACATTTAACTCAGGTATTTTTTCCAATTATAGTAAACCATTAGAAGTAGAGAAGGAACTCACCGAAGGCATATCAACATAGTAATTCACATGATCAAATGAAAGGGACAAAGCCTGGAAGGGGAGAACCATGCCCTTTTTGTTGGTTCCACTGGCTGCACCGTTCAAATTCACATCTTCTGAAGTGTTCTTTCCTGATATATCGAAACAGATAAATAAGAAGCTGGCAGCACATCAATGACATTTGTTGATATGTAATTCAAATTCTTGAAAACAAAGAGATGTTCTTAATCTTGAACCTTCATCTGGTATTACTTTCATCTTCTTTTCCTTGTTTTGACTATCTTCCTCATTCACCATAACTGATTTAGTATCTCCAAGAGCTTCAATAAGGTTTTAAAAGACGGTAAGAAAAAAAAAAAAAGCTTATGACCAGCATAGGAGAAAGTTACTGCCAAGTATCATCTCTTACGTTTTAGGTATGTGAGTGCTGCAACGAAACAAAGGTTGAAAAACAATGAGAATACGAACAGTGCAATGACACAAATCCAGTACCAAATGTCTTCTGTAAACATCCCTCTGGCTTTAAGAAGCTCTATTCCAACTGTTTTTCCTGGAAAGCTTGGATCCTCATTGGGCTGGAAGAGAGTAGGATAATCTTAAAATATGTAAAGATAGAAATCAAAATGAATATCTGAGATGTAACTAAAGCTAATTTACCTTGTTCCATCTTTTGTCAAGAAATTCAACAAGAACAATCGCGTTCTGTCCGTATGACATGGGTGAAAGGTAATAGGCCCATTTCATCCAAGGTTGGAGGTCATCTGTTGGAACAACCAGTTGCTTATATCAGAATCACAGTATGATGCAATTTCACACTTCATTAGCTAATATGATATAGTTTCAGTTGCTAACCTTTGGCAATGATAAATCCACCAAGGACAAAAACTGACAACAATGTGAATGTACCAAGAGTGTTGGCCACAACTTGTGTTCTTCCGAGGGCTGCAATGAAACGGAAGAGTCCCAACGCCATCTGGTGAATACCCACATAGGCCAAATACTGTCGGAAAAACCTATTTAAGGCGATGAACTAGTCAGTGAATTTTGAAGATTTGACATTGTCAGCAAGGAGCTATTACTGTACGTAGAATAGCTTGGAACAAAATAATACACAAGAGAGGCTATAGTGGACATACCTATCAGCTGCAGGTGCAAATCCGACTGTGTAGTATGTGAGGAGGATCCATATTCCTGACTCCATCAGTGAAATGGGGATTCTAAGGAGCCAAATTGGTAAAGCAAAAGCCCATGCTGGGTAAAACAAAGCATCTCTTTGTTTAAAGAAGACTGGTAGTCTGAAAATAGTCATTGCAAGCTCAGCCATGCCATTGAACATCACATTGAGAAGGCTGAAAAACAGTGCACCATAAAATTTTCCTCCATCTTCTGCTTCACCGTGCTTCATTTTCGTTCTAAAGAATACAGTGAATGTAAAGATAGCCATTATGGTGATCTGAACAGTCTTGAAAATGTAGACGAAGGAGTTCCGTTTCATCAATAGCCACTCCCTTGATAAGCATGCCTTGAAGAGTTCTTTGTTAGAGATACCATACTTTTCTTTCACCAATGCTGCAGGATGGGTTCTACTTCTGTCATAAGGAACTTGAACTTCACCGAAAAGCTTTAGCCCTATATGGAAAGATTTGAAGTGCTCAACGAAATCGCGTACTGATACAAATTGATAAGGAACATTCTTTTTGGACCAGTATTGCTCTTGATCTTTCTTGGAAGTAACCTCTTGAAGGAAATCTGCAACTCCTTTCCTTTCAGGACATTTAAATCCGACACACTCGAAGAACTCAAGAACGTTTTCACGTGGACCTTGGTAGACGATTTGCCCTTCGGAAAGCAAGATAATCTCATCAAATAGATCAAAGGTTTCAGGGGCTGGCTGAAGTAGGGAGATTATCATGGTCACATTCATAATATGAACCATCTGTCTCATATATTTGACTATTTGAAATGTTGTTGAACTGTCAAGACCAGTCGAGATTTCATCCATCAAGAAAACTTTTGCAGGCCCAACCAACATTTCTCCTGCAGTTATATCCATTAACAACCTTTAAGTATGTATCTTTCATGAGAAACCAACTTTAGAACTTGACTAGTTTAATTGATCATATACCTGTCGTTACACGCTTCTTTTGTCCACCGGAAATACCTCTTCTCATTTCATCCCCCACCATTGTATCAGAACAAATATCCAGTCCAAGTATCTAGTGCAAAAAACTTGTTAGTCACCTTAACATATATGGAAAATAAATGGAACTTCATAAAGTAGGAGGGAAAGCAGACCTTTAGAATAGAGTCAGTGACCATATTGGTCTTTTGTCCAGCCACTGAAATGGCTTTCATGAATGCATCTATTTCAGGATCTGGTTTAATTCCTGAATCTTTTTCTCGTCTCGAGAGTTCTGCTAGCAGTTCATATCTGGCGCCAACTCCCAAGCAGCGCCCGGAGAAGTCCAAGGTTTCTCTTACTGTCATCTCACCATGATGAAGATCATGCTGGCAGATATAAGCACAAGTTCTTTGAGGAATGAACTCTTTGAGTTCATGACCACAGTGGGTAACCTTCCCTTTTACCTACATTAATTTGAAAACAACAAGGTCCAAGAATGTCAAGAGTTAACAAGGTCGAAGAATGATCTGTCTGAACAAAAATGACACACCCTTAGATCTTGCTCCAGCTTTCCTGCAAGTGCCTTCAACAATGTAGTTTTTCCAGAGGCTGGAGGTCCAAGAAGCAATGTCATCCTAATAATAATAGGATTTCAAAATTTGCAAAAAACAACGATAACAACTGGTCAGGAACTCAATTATGTCAAAAGAAATTATATAGGAGGCATAAATATTAAAACAAAGACATCATACCTTGATGGTTTTACAATTCCAGAAATGTCATCCAGTATTTTGATAGATTTCTTCTTAGACGGCGAAAGCCTTAGAAGACCAAGAAGTCCCTATTACACATAAAAAAGAACAAAGAAAGATCCTCAAACTTAAGTATCAATACTTGAATAGATATTTCTGAACAATGTCCTAGATATACAAAAGATTCAGATAATGCAAATTTAACTACCTCTAATGAATTGACGGTTGAATTCCACAGTGTTGGAAGAGCTCTGCTGCCAACATATGCATCTCCTTCAATTGACAAGTGCTCAAACCTGATTTCGATTTTTGGAATATCGATCCCGACCCTGTTTGACAAAGTTTATTGTCTCATACTTTCTACTCCAGACAATAAGAACTTTTGATTCTTGAAAAAGCTGAAAAAATGCTTTACCTTTCGATACGATCTTTAAGCCTGAGAAGGAACCTCTCATTATCTTCATCAATACCATTTAGTACACTATCCATAAGTTGCTTCTTTTCTTGCATTGCCATATGAGCTACATCAACTTGTTCATGAACAACTTTTCCATTATCCAAGACTTGCTTCAACATTCCTTTCCTCATTCTGTCATAAGTTGGAAGCCTCTCAATTGCAGCCCATTTCAGCTCATCTTCATCATCTTGCCTCCCACTTTTTGAGAAAACATCCCCTCCCGGTGCACCAAACGCCTCTCGAAGGCTTGCTGAAGCCCATCCCTTTGTACTAGCTGACGAAAAACTCACCTTTTTGCTCATAGACCTCACCAGCTCATTTTCCCTCATTGATGCAGCCATCCTTGTCCTCTACAGAGCTTTTTCACCCTGTCCAGGACCAAGTTTTCTTGAATATTTCCCTCAATGCTGTTCTACACAACAATGAAAAACAAAAATGTGTTACTTAAGTTATGCTCAATGCCACAATGACGAAGCCAGAAATTTCGCTAAGGGTGCTCAAGATTTAATATATATCTATAAAAGTAATCTTTGAACTACAACAACAACATACCCAGTATAATTCCACTAGTGAGGTCTGGGGAGGGTAGAGTGTACACAGACCTTACCCCTACCTTGGGAGGTAGAGAGGTTGTTTCCAATAGACCCTCGACTCGGGCTAAAACTCTTTGAACTATATACACAATATTATTTTCTATATATAAAATATAATTTTTCCGACGAAGGGTGTTCAACTGAGCACCCTTCAGTCTATGTAGCTATACCACTCCTCAACGGAATATATGACAGTGAAAAGAAAGCACTAAATAATCAGTGAAACTTACATAAGTATATACAATGAATGAAATAGAATCAATATGAATGTAACTTTAGAAATCTAAGGCTTTTCCTTTTTCTTTTTCTTTTTGTATTTTTGTATTTCCCTTTTCTTTATCTTGCTGACTTAAACTATAGAGGAGAAAGGGGAATCTTGGGTTGAATTGGAGGAACTTAGTACTGAAGTATATATAGTGGAGGTTTCTATGTCTGCAGATGATAATAAAGCCAAGAATTAGTATATTTTAGAGTTTATAGGCAATCATATTTTTGCAAGTATATACCATGTTTTGTCAGATTTTGGAGTTTCCAACATATTCAATTTTTTGTCTTTTCTTGATCATAAGAGTTCAAATTTATAAGTTTCTACAGACATATTTGAAGTCACAAGTTTTTAAATTGGCAAACTTATATACATGCATTTGTGTGTATTCTTCCTGCTTTACCGGTTAAATTTGAAGTTGGAAAATGAATCTATTTGTGTTTTTTTTTTATCTACTTGTAATCATGATTCATGGTTTTATAGCAGCTTGGACATTGAGACTTGAGTTATGAGTTAGGATTGTTGAAATGTGTGAATTGTCGCATATAAAAGCTTAAATTGATAGAGAGGCAACACTATTATTTATTCATTTCGCTCTGCAACATACACCCTCATGGATGATCTAAATTGTTTGTTTACGTGAAATTATTATTTTTTGTTGATGGGTGGTACCGTGGGACTCGAATCTAGGATCTCTACATACTTTGATCCCATTGTTGATTGCATATCTAAAAGTTAAAAATGCTAGAAAGATGACACTTTATTCATTTAGGCTTGTAATATCAACATAATATAGGCTTAAAAGCACTTAAAATAAGTCAATTCAAACGTGGTCGTTGTATAAGTCATGCCTAATTAAATTATCTGTTCGCTCGCAGTCAACCTACTGCATCCTCCTGCTTCATTCGAACTTGGGACTGGTTATTATATTCTTTGCGAATGTCACGTGGAGGAGTACTTATACAATCACATAACAATGGTTCACAAAAATAACGGCTGTAGAGGATTTTCCACAACAAAATAAATAATGAAGAATTTAACACACATAAAGAATAATTTCTGTACAACCATGAATGAGTTCAGTGAGCAAAAATTCTGAAATTTATTATAGTAGTAGCTATAATTCTCCAAAAAATTCTCTCTTGGCCTAGCTTAAGCACATTTCTATGCGTAGGAAAATTTCTATTTCTGATCTAAGTTTCAGCTATCTCCTTTGGAAATTAAAGAACTTGATGGCATAAGCAAAAATGAAGCAGAAAAGAACTGCCCAAGAAACATGCACTGCATCAACTCCCAGGAAGTCATACTCAAAACCATAGCTGTCCTTCAGATACAACTCTAATGATACCTCACCGCCTCCTGGTATCTCAATGGGGTTGTTCTTGTCGCCTACTTGAGACCTTACAAGGCCATATATTGTCCATGCCACTGGAGAAGCCCAATAATACCAACTCCACCATATAGGAATTTGCTGCATATGCAATTATGGTTTCATCAGAAAAATGTGCGATAACAAGATTCTTTTATGTTATTATTTTGATTACGCAGTGCTTGGTTTACTTACCGTTCTTGGAATGAGGAAACCGGAGAACAAGTTCCAAAAGCTGAGGAAGAAAGACATTACAATAGAAGCAATGTGGTAGTTCGGAGTGAGTGCAACAAGCATCATTCCATACATCGTGAAGTAGACGAAGCACATGAAAACAAAAAAGTAGAACAAAAAGAACTTTCCAGCCGATCAGTGGAATCCAATCATTGCGTAAAGAATAAGGCTGTAAATAAAAGTTTGAATCGCGATATAGATAGTCTCTATGACCACCTGCATATGGCACAAGTATGAATTACTTCTCAATGGCCAATTGATTTTCTAAATTTTTTACAGCATATGTTTAATTGACGTTACTCTTACCTGAGCAAATGCATAATGGAGTGCTGAATACATTCCTGCTGCTTTTTCTCGATAAAAGACTGTCCTTTCTACAGAAACAACAGACTGCATGGCTGAAGTATTAGTTCCACCTAGGAACATAACAGCAGCATAAGTAGCTCCAATTATATTTAGCAGGTCTTGTTGTTTGGACCTGTTATCATACTTAGTCTATAAGAAAAATGTGATGACAGAAACAGAAAGATTGTTATTGCGCAATGTTAATTTTGGGACTCAAGGAAGTTTACTCACAGTTGGTTCCCCTTATTCCAAAAAATGATTCCAATATTACTCCTATCACTGTTGTCATAGCAAACCGAATGACATTATACTGTGGATGCCTCCACTAGGACAAGTGTTGTTTCCAAAAGCAAGCCTTGCACTGTTCAAAAAACGGTTGGGAGTATCCCGTGGGGAAGTGAAGATCTTGGGATCCTGGTGCAGGAATGGTTAGTTCTTTGATAAGTTCCTGATTCCTCCTGCAAAAACCGAGTAAGGTAGGTTAAAGGATTAGTAATACCAAACCTGAAGAAATATAAAAATATAACTATTCCATCTTCTACATTACCTATACAGCTCAGAGTTGGCATAAATGTCGGCAAAAACTACTTGAAGTTGAGCCTCAACAGCCGTAGCTGAGATGTCCAGCATCCAAATAGCAGGATTGGTTCCCTCTTCGATTCCAGGAACCCCTGGAACAGACTGAGAAGAAACAGCTGTTTAGTTGCTGATTTGTTCTAATAGACCCCCACCCCCATAATCTGATAAAGATATGATCCTCACTTGAAAATACTCGATCAGTAGGTGAGAATGATGACCAAGAGGCCCTGCATATATGACTTGTCCCCTCTTTTCATCAATAACAGCTGCAAGAAAATTATTTGACATGATTATGAGAAGAACAGTTGCATCCCAAGATGAAATTCAACATTGCTTGCAGTAATTACCTCATCAAATGCTTCAAAGATATCTATGCTTGGCTGATGGATAGTGCAGACAACAGTTGTCCCTGTATCCACAGTGTTTCTTACAGCTCGCATCACAATTGCTGCCGCTCTAGCATCAAGCCCTGATGTCTGTTCATCCATGAAAATAATGGATGGAGTTGCCACAAGCTCTACAGCTATGGTCAGCCTCTTTCTCTGTTCAGTTGAGAGGCCATCTACCCCTGGAAGGCCAACTAGTGAGTCCCTCAGAGGATTCAAGTCGACTAGCTCCATTACTTCTTCAACAAAATTCTAAACAGGACCAAATATCGAAGTCAGTCCTTGACCTCCTTTTCTCTGAAAACTGTCAGGGTTTTTAACAAAAAATAGAGTAGACTTCTTTCATGAAGATAACAATGTTCAAGAGGATAATCATAAGCACAAAGACTTCACTGTAATACAATGTAAAAGGATAAGGCAAGCGATCCCACCTTCCGTGTATGTCTGTTTACATCTGGAGAGAGACACAACCAAGCTGAGTATACCAATGACTCATGTTAGAATCAGTATTCTGTAATTAGGATAGAATATCATGTAATTAGGAATTGATTTATATTGATTTCCTTTCCTTTTTTTAGGACATGTAAACTTAGCTATTTAAATCCCAATAGCTTGAGGAAATAATTAAGTTGAGTTCCTCTCATTTTCGCTTCTAATTCACTTGGAAGCAGAGCCTGGTTAAGCCCAACGACATAGGAAGAGAAAATTTTAAACACAAACTTTTTCCACCTGATTCCGGCGAGGTTCCGGCTGTCAGATTTGACTTTTCCGGCGACTGCACTATTCGTCACTTTCCAGAAAAAAATTTCCCACAAATTCTGACCAGATTCCGATAAAACAGTCCATTTTATTCACTGTTTCAGGCAAGATCTGGTTTATTCCGCACTTCATATCTGTCATAGTTTTTGGTAATAGTCTCTTGCTCTTATCTTTGAAGTTATTTAACCTAGTGTGTGAGAAAAATGTCACTCGGATCAGATATCTTTTAGATCCGATATCTTTTCTAAACCTATGGTTTCCAGCAACCCGAACCACTCCATCACCACTGAACCCTTGATTGGTAGTGTGAACTACTTATCTTGGTATACTCCATCACCACTGAACCCTCTTGATTGGTAGTGCGAACTACTTATCTTGGTCTTCCTCTGTTATGTTATGGTGCAAGGGTCAACGTGTTCAGGACCACTTAGTTAAACATGCTAAGGATATTGCTCAAAAAGATAGGGGCGAATGGGAAAGGATTGATGCTCAGTTGTGTAGTCTTTTGTCGAAATATATTGACTCAGAGTTGATGTCATTGTTCCGACCGTTCCAAACTTGCTTCTTAGTTTGGGAAAAGGCTCGTGGACTATACTTGACATCTCCCGCTTTTATAATGTGATATCTCGGTTGACTAACCTTAAAAAGCAGGATTTGGATATGTTTGCCTATCTTGGACAAGTTCAGGCAGTTATGGAAGAATTCAATGAGTTGATGCCCGCTACTCCAAGTGTTGAAAAACAATTGGAGCAATGTCAGAATATGTTTTTGGTTGTTACACTTGTTGGACTTCCATCTGATCTTGACTCTGTGTGTGATCAAATTTTGGCTAGCCCCACGGTTCCTGCTATGGATGACATGTTTGCTTGATTATTATGACTAGCTGCACCACCTATGTCCTCTAGTCATTCGGTGGCACCTGCAGACTCTTCCGTTCTAGCATCTCAGACTGCATTTTAGACTGGAAATCGACATGGAGGTCGCTCTGGAAAATCTCGGCCAAGGTGTGAGTATTATAACAAATTGGGCCATACTCAAAATGTGTGCCGCGCTCTCCATGGTAATCCAAAGAATGCTCATGTTGCTCAGACGGAATCCACTGGTAATCCAACCAATTAACTGTTCTCTTTATTTGAGGAACAATACAATGACTATCTTCAGTATCAGGTGAGTAAGCAGGCAACTTCATCAATAGCTTCCGTTGCTCAGACTGGTAATCATGTTGCTTGTATGTCACATTCCACCACGCTTGGCCCTTGGGTCACGGACTCAAGCATTTCTGACCACATTTCTGGTAACAAATCTTTATTGTCTAATAGTACTTTTTCTCGATCCCTTCCCACTGTTAACTTAGCTAATGGTTCTCAGACCATGGCAACTGGAGTCGGTCAAGCCGATCCTTTACCTTCTTTGACTTCGAATAATGTTCTTTTTGTCCCTGATTGTCCCTTTAGCCATCTATTAATCAGCTGTTTGGCTAAGGCTTTAAATTGTTACATCTCATACTTTAGTGACTTCATTGTTATACAAGACCTCAGTACGGGAAGGATGATTGGCGAAGGGTGTGAGGTAGATGAACTTTATTATCTCAATTCTCCCACCTCCACTACAACTTGTTTGATCTCCGACTCCAGATCTAATCCACAAATGGTTGGGTCACCCCAGCTTATCCAAACTTCAAAAGATTGTACCTAGCTTGTCCAAATTGTCTAAGTTAGATTGTGAGTCATGTCAATTGGAGAAGCACACCCGAGCTACCTTTCCACGTAGTCCTAATAATTGTGTAGTCTCTTTTTCATTTAGTTTATTTTGATATTTGGGGTCCTAGTAGAGTTAGTTCTACATTGGGTTTTAAGTATTTTATTACTTTCATTGATGATTACTCAAGGTGTACTTGTATTTTCTTAATGAAACATCGCTCTGAATTATTCTCCATATTTCAAACTTTTTTTTCTGAAATACAAAATCAGTTTGATGTTTCTATTCGCACTTTTCGTAGTGATAACGCACGTGAATATCTATCATCTCAATTTCAACAATTTATGTCTTCCCATGGAATTCTTCATCAGACATCTTGTCCTTACACTGCACAACAAAATGGGGTCACAGAAAGGAAAAACAGGCATATTGTTGAGACTGCCCGCATCCTTCTCATACAAGCAAATGTTCCATTGCGTTTTTGGGGGATGCAGTGCTCACCTCTTGTTATCTAATTAACCGTATGCCTTCCTCTACTATTCAAAATCAGGTTCCACACTCTGTTTTGTTTCCCCAGTCAATCCTATTTTCTCTTCCACCACGTGTCTTTGAGAGTACATGCTTTGTCCACATTCTCACTCTAGGAAAAGATAAATTGGCTCTGCGTGCTCTTAAATCTGTCTTTCTCAGTTATTCGAGGGTACAAAAGGATATTGATGCTTCTCACCTGACCTCCAGCAATACCTTATGTCCGCTAATGTTACTTTCTTTGAAGGTCAGCCCTACTTTACATCCTCTTCTGCTAAACAATTAAGCATTTCTGAGGTTCTGCCAGTTTCATCCTTTGGGGATCCCGCCATAGTCTACCCTTCCGCATCATCTCCTACAATTCCATCTTCCTCAACTGCACCTCCACCACTATTGACTTATCATTGTTGTCCGCGTCCAGATGACTCATGCCCGCCACCAGAATCCTTACCTGTTGAGGACTTGTTTACACAGAGTCCCCACATTGCCACTCGCAAAGGTAATCGCTCTATTCTATCTATACTTTTTTAAGCTTTCATCATTTGTCACCGGCCCATTCTTCCTTTGTATCATCACTATCATCTGTGTCTATTTCTAAGACTATAGGTGAAGCTCTTTCTCATCCAGGCTGGCAACAAGCTATGATTGAGGAGATGTCTATCTTATACTCTAGTGGTACTTGGGAGCTCGTTCCTCTGCCTCCAGGTAAGTCTACAGTTGGTTATCGTTGGGTATATACAGTGAAGGTTGGCCCCGATTGATAGATTGATCATCTGAAGGCTCGACTAGTTGCCAAGGGTTATACACAAATTTTTGGTCTTGACTATGGTGATACCTTATCTCCCGTGGCTAAGATTGCTTCAGTCCGTCTCTTTTTATCTATGATTGTTGTTTGCCATTGGCCTCTTTACCAGTTGGATATCAAAAATGCCTCTCTTCACGGGGATCTCGAAGATGAGGTATATATGGAGCAACCATCTGATTTTGTTGATCAGGGGGAGTCTAGTAACATGGTGTGCACATTACGACGAGCAATTTATGACATGAAGCAGTCTCCTCGAGCATGGTTTGAAAAGTTTAGCATGGTTATTCAGGAATTTGGCATGATACGAAGTGAAGCTGATCATTCGGTGTTTTATTGTCATTCTGCTCCAGGTTTGTGCATGTATTTGGTGGTGTACGTTGATGACATAGTCATCACAGGTAATGATGATGAGGGAATTACCAAATTGAAACATCACCTTTTTCCGCATTTTCAGACTAAGGATCTTGGTCGATTGAGGTACTTCTTGGGCATTGAGGTTGCTCAATCCAAAACAGGAATTGTCATTTCACAGAGGAAGTATGCACTTGAAATTCTTGAGGAGACAAGGATGATAAATTGTAGGCCTATTGATTCTCCAATAGATCCAAATGTTAAACTCCTACCAGTTCAGGGGGAGCCTCTTAGCGATCCTGAAAGATATAGAAGGCTGGTAGGAAAGTTGAATTATCTCACAGTGACTCAACCTAATATTACCTTCCCGGTTAGTGTTGTGAGTCAGTTCTTGAATTCTCCGTGTGACAGTCGTTGGAATGCAGTTATTCGCATCCTTCGATACATAAAATCTGCTCCAGGAAAATAACTACTATATGAAGATCAAGGACATGAGAAAATTGTTGGTTATTTAGATGCAGACTACGCAGGTCACCCTCTGACAAACGATCCACTTCTGGATATTGTGTTTTAGTTGGGAGAAATTTGGTGTCTTGAAAAAGTAAGAAACTATATGTGGTTGCTAGATCTAGTGCAGAAGCAAAATATCGGGCTATGGCAGTAGCAGCATGTGAACTCATATGGATCAAGCAACTACTGAAGGAGTTGAAATTTGGAGAAATTAAAGAAATGGAATTTGTGTGCTATAATGAAGTTGCACTTCATATTGCATTGAATCCAGTGTTCCACGAGAGGACCAAACCATAGAGATTGATTGTCATTTTGTCAGAGAGAAGGTACTCGCATGAGACATCGTCACAAGGTTCGTGTGGTCAAATAATCAGCTTGCAGACATACTCACCAAGTCCCTAGCCGGTCCTAGAACGAGTTACTTATGTAGCAAGCTTGGTTTACATATAATTTGTATGCACCGGCCTGAGGGGGAGTGTTAGAATATGTGAAGATTGTTAGAATATGTGAAGATTCTAACATATGTAAATATAATATTCTGTAATTATGATAGAATATCATGTAATTAGGAATTGATTTATATTGATTTCCTTTCCTTTTTTTAGGACATGTAAACTTAGCTATTTAAATCCCAATAGCTTGAGGGAATAATTAAGTTGAGTTCCTCTCGTTTTCTCTTCCGATTCACAACTCATACACAGTAACATGCGGAGAATGAATGTCATTCTGTTCACAATAACCACTTATGCGAGCAAAAGTTGATTGATTCTTTGGATAACCAGAAATGTTGATGCTTCCTTCAACGGAGCCTTCTGTTTTCCTTCCTGCTAAGACATCCATCAATGTGGTCTTTCCAGAACCACTCACACCAACTAAGGCCGTAAGAACTCCGGGCCTGAAAGCACCACTAACATCTCGTAACAATTGGAGACAGGTCTCGTCAACTCCTTGGGCTTTCATTTCCTGATAAAGTACTAGAACCGTATAAGCCACGTAAATTCATATTTCATTCCTCCCTGACTTTGTAATATTACTCAAGAATACGACAGATTGTTTGGTAACTCAAGAAAACATATTCTTTTAGGAACTTTGATCGAAATCTCTATAAGATTGTCTCTGAAACATTTCCACTAGTTAGCCAACTGATATTTAGAACATGGTACTACTCATGCAAATCAAATAGAAAGTTCCGAATAGCCCTAGCAGTCAGTTTCTTTGCAAACATGACATGGTATTACAGTATCACAGTTTTCATTCAGACTGGAAAAAATGGTTTGGAGGTCTAAAGAGTAATTGACTAACAACCACACACATAACTTTAAGACACACACACTCATACATACATACACACACACACACACACACATATATATATATATATATATATATATATTCACGAAGTCCAGCTTCAGTAAGATTGTTAGGAATTCCTTAAGAAGCATCTATTCCTGAATACCAGATAATTAGTAAGAACTGAATCATAAGAAAGTTAATGTTTAAATACCAAGAAATGTTACTTACAGCTGGTATATCGACGTAATAATTCATATGATTAAATGCAAGGGACAGGGGCTGGAAAGAAAGCACCATTCCTCTTTTCTTGGCTTCTTCATTACTTGAGCTGTTAGTGTTCCCTACGTCCATAGCTATATCTGTAATAATCACAGGTAGTTATTTACAAATGGTAAAAGTGGAGAGAGGATTCAACATCTCCTATCTAGTGTCATTGTCTAAACCTTGATTGCAATTTATGAAGGGTGGTCATATGCAGATGGTCATACAACCACCAGATTCGCTCACTTGAGAGATACTTTACAGACCTTTAAGAAAATTATTAATTGCAGATGAACATTCCATTGATATGAATATTCTCAAATCTGGATTGACCAACCTCGTACCAGGACATGGTTCTTCTAACTGTCTTTTTCTCATTGCATATGAATAAGCAGGAAAACGCTCGGGATAACATCCTAAGATCTATCAAGGCCTCCCACTAGATTCTTTACAGAGGTCGAATACTCATCACTTCACAAAGTTAATGAAAAAGGTGTTCTCTGTATCAGAGCTCAAGAAGGGAAAACTGGATTTTTAAAATCCTTGAGATACTTTAAGAGATTCTTGTGGAAGCTCACAAGAGTCTATCAGCCATCTCCTGCTTCATTGTAACTATGCTTGGGTAATGCCACGGGATGTTTAAATGTCTACTATCAGCTTGGTAACGACTGCGAATTGACAGAAGATTGAAACAAGTTTGGAGGACCATTCCCTTATGCATCATGTCAACCATCTGGCTAGAGAGGAATAGAAAGTGTTCTGTTGAGAAGCATATTTCTTCTGTTAAGTACAAATGTATACAGAACCTACATTAGTGGTGCAGGAGCAGTTTGATAGAGTGTTTTCTTAGAATTTTGGATTCTCTAAAGATGTAATTTATCAGGGAGCTTGCACATCTTTTGTACTTTAGCTTGTACCTCCTTGGTACTATTACATCAATAACATTACCTTACCTTATAAAAAAGAAAATCATTTTGTACAAATAAAATCGGTAGCCGTCAGAAGTGGATAAATACCAGAGTCTTGACCTTCAGTCGTTGGAGCTGAATATAGTGAACTCTGCTCTGTTCGCTTCTTTTTCTTACTTTTTTCATCATCTGAAATAACTGATCTAGAATCTCCAAGTGCTGCATTTTCCTAACAAGAGCTGATCAGAACCAAAAGCCGATTCTAAAACTTTAAACAGTGTAGAAAATCTGGGACTTACAGTTTAGGTATGTCAGTGCCAAGATAAAGTAAAAGTTGAACAAAAACAAGAAAGCAAATAGGGCAACAACACAGAGCCAGAAAACACGGTCTTCTGTATACATGCTCCTTGCCTTGAGAAGAACCTTGCCAACTGTTGGCTCCGAAAATCTTCTGCCATTGTTGGGCTGCAACGAGCAAGGAATAGGATGTGTCAAGATAGTTAATATTGGTGGAAGATGTCAAACAAATATATGCCACCTTTTTTATGAACTAATGGTAGAGCTTACAGTACTCCATCTTTTGTCCAGAAACCCATTGATGGCAATTGCATTCTGTCCATATGTCATAGGAGATATGTAGTAGCCCCATTGCATCCATGGCTCCAGGTCATCCGCACCTGTGCACAAAAATGCATTCAAAATATTGGACATTCCATATAAAATTGTCAATTTTGTAGATCTCCGCGCACCTATAGTCCAAGACTATAAAGAACTCTCTGTAACAGAACAGAGAAGTTTCCAAATCCCAAGAGTGTAATAGAAAACTGACCTTTTGCAATGATGAAACAACCAAGCACAAATACTATCAATATTGTGAAAGTTGCACAAGTGCTAGCAACTACTTGAGTCCTTCCAAGTGCACCAATAAAACGGAAGAGAGACAGAGCCGACTGATGCAAAGCAAAATATGCCAAGAATTGGCGAAAAAACTTGAATTTTGTAGCTGCAAGAATGTAAGTTTGAGTTCATATAGTTTCTAAACTAATTGTTATATGTGCACCATAAATTCACAACAACAACATACTCAATGTAGTCCCACAACTGGGGTCTATGCAGACCTTACCCCTACCTTTGTGGGGTAGAGAGGTTGTTTCCAAAAGACCTCGGCTCAAGAAAAATCGTGTTTAGAACGGGTTTGAAAAAATAATGCACAAGTAAAAAGCTACAGTGAAAATACTGAAGAAAGAAAAGTGCTGACAGTAAAAATAGTACAGATAACCAAAGTAAAAGAACAGTAGTAATAAAATTGAAGAATAAACTAACGCTAGAATAATAATAATAATAATAATAATAATAATAATAATATTAGTAAGGAAGCAGATAGTTGCTCCAGGCTAGGACCCTACTCTACCACTTGGGAGATAGAAATCGCTTGATTACCTACTAACCGTCTACCATAATCCTCGACCTCCATGTTTTCCTATCTATGGTCATGTCCTCTGAAGATGTGTCATGTCCTGTCTAATCGCCTCTTCCTAATTCTTCCGCAATCTAACTCTATGTCCCCTCAAATCTATCACCGCCAACCTCTCGCACCTCCCCACTGGGGCATCTGTGCTCCTCCTCTTCACATGTCCGAACCATCTCAGCCTTGCTTCCCGCATCTTGTCCACCCGGAGGCTATTCCCACCTTGCCTTCGTTCCTAATCTTGTCTCTCCTAGTATGCACACGCATCCATCTAAGCATCCTCATTTCTGCTACCTTCATCTTTTAAACGTGAGTTCTTGACTGGTCAACACTCAACCCCCATACAATATAATTGGTCTAACAACCACTCTATAGAACTTACCTTTAAGTCTCGGTGATACATTCTTATCACTTAGGACACCGGATACGACCCCCATTTTACCCACCCCGCTCCAATACGATGTGCGACATCCTCGTCGATCTCCCAATTTCCTTGTATTATAGACCCAAAATATTTGAAGCTTACTCTCTTGGGGACTTGTATATCAATCCTTACTTTCCATCCGCCTCTTGCGACACGGCACTGCACTTGCAATCCATGTACTCGGTTGTAGTCCTGCTCAGCCTGAAGCCTATGGACTCTAGGGTCTATCTCCAAACCTCCGGTGTATCGTTAACTCCTCCATGTGTCTCGTTAATCAATACTATGTCGTCTGCAAATAACATACACCATGGTACTTCCTCTTGAATATGTCGTGTCAATTCATCCATCAATATGAACCAGTAGTGGACTTCATCAATCGGTGGCGAGCATTAAGCTTACACTGCAAAGACCCTGGTTACGTGTTCTTTGGACCCTTCGCCCGCCCGCCCGCCACCAGTGGAAGCAAGCTATCCCCCTATGTTAGTTGGGCGAAGAGTGCATTCTCATCGCGATTCAATCCAGTCACCGGTTCACCTTATTACACAGTTGTCCAACAATTTGGAATGTCACGGAGTAACGCAGGTCACTCTATTTCTACCAACATAATGATCCAGAGAAGAACATTTATCTGGCCGTTTATGTTGATGACATTGTCATAACTAGAAATGATCAAGAAGGAATATATCAGCTAAAACAACATTTATTCAGTCACTTCCAAACCATCGACTTAGGGAAATTAAAAATACTTTTTGGGAATCGAGGTAGCATAATCCAAGACATGCATTGCTATCGCACAAAGAAAATATGCTTTGGACGTTACTATTAGAGGAGACATGCACGTTAAATTGCAAACCTGTTGACACTCCTATGGATCCAAATGTCAAACTTGTCCCTGGGCAGGGGGGCCATTGGAATATCCTGGCAGATATCGGAGATGGGTCGGTAAACTGAATTATCTCACTATTACACGTCTAGATATTTCATTTGCAGTAAGTGTGGTTAGTCAGTTTCTCCAAGCTCCATGTAAAGATCATCGGGATGCAGTAATTCATATCCTCTGATACATCAAAAGAGCTCCAGGACAAGATTGCTATATGAAGACAAAGGTCAAACAAATATTGTTGGACACTCTGATGCGGATTGAGCAGGTTCTCCATCAGATAGATGCTCCACTTCTGGGTATTCTGTCATGATTGGAGGGAATTTAATCTCTGGAAAAAGTAAAAAGCAAGATGTTGTTGCTAGATCTAGTGTAGAAGAAGTATATCGAGCTACGACCCTTGCTACCTGCGATCTTATTTGGTTGAAGCAACTCCTCCCAGAGTTAAAGTGTGTTGAATTCAGAGTTAAAGTGTGTTGAATTCAGACAGATGAAGCTTATATGCGACAATCAGGCTGCCCTTCGTGTTGCCTCAAATCCAGTTTTCCATGAAAGAACAAAACATATAGGGTAGATTGTCATTTTATTAGGCAGAAGATCGAGTCCGGATGCATGACCATCAGCTTTGTTGGTTCAAATAATCAATTGGTAGATGTTTTTACTAAATCTCTCGGAGGAATTGAGATAGAGGTAAGGTCTGCGTACACTCTACCCTCCCCAGACCCCATGTTGTGGGATTTCACTGGGTATGTTGTTGTTGTTTTACTAAGTCTCTCGGAGGAGCTCGAATTGAATACATATGCAACAAGCTTATAGCATATAAAAATACACACCAGCTTGAGGGAGAGTGTTAAGTTATTTGTCATAGGGTTTGGTGCAGTCAGAAAACGTTGTCAAAAGTGTAGATTTCTCAGCATAAGAGTAGGGATCTGATCTTGACATATGTGTATAGCTTTCTGTAAATAACTATGTGTAATCTGCTACTCTAGACATGAAGTGAAATACACTTATATAATATATAGGTGTGAACTGAGAACATACCTAGTTGCATCAGGAGCAAACCCGATGGTGTAATAAGTAAGTACGATCCATATCAGTGATTCCACAGAAGAAAGGGGAATTTTTAAAAGCCAAATGGGAAGAACAAAAGCCCAAGCTGGGTAAAACAAAGAATCTCTCTGTTTAAAGAACACAAGAAGTCTGAAAATGGTAAGTGCAAGCTCTACTGTACCATTAAACATCACATTGATGAGGCTGAAAAACAAGGTACCATAAAATTTGCCTCCGTCTGTGATCTGACCAGTTTTCATCTCTGTCCTAAAGAATACTGTGAAGGCAATTATTGACATCACAGTGATCTGGAACGTCTTAAATATGTATAAGGAATTACGCTTCATCAATAGCCATTCCCTTGATAAGCATGCCTTGAGGAGTTCCATGTTGGAAATACCATACTTCTCAGTAACCAGTGCAGCAGGATGAGCTTTGCTTTTGTCGTAAGGAACACCAAGGTCATCAAAAAGTTGTTGCCCAACATGAAAGTTGCTAAAGCGTTCAGCAAATTCAGACACTGAAATATACTGGTAAGGTTCATCTTTTCTGAACCAATAATGTTCTTGGTCCTTTAGAGAAGTAACCTCTTGCAGAAAGTCAGCAACTCCTTTCCTTCTGGGCATTTGAATCCAACACTCTCAAAAAACTCCAGGACATTCTCACGTGGACCTTGGTAGATAATTTTCCCCTCAGAAAGCAATATAATGTCATCGAAAAGATCATAGGTTTCTGGTGCAGGTTGAAGAAGAGAGATTATCATGGTTACATCCATGATATGGACCATCTGCCTCATGTATTTCACAATTTGAAATGTGGTTGAACTGTCGAGGCCAGTAGATATTTCATCCATGAAGAAAACTTTAGCAGGTCCAACCAACATTTCTCCTGCATTCAGTGAAAAGCCAATTTCACATTAAATGTTGTCACGAGGCGCATGCACTAGAAGAAACTCAGCAAATCGGAGAGATGATGCGGGAGACTGGACGAAAACAACACTTATGTGATGTTCTTCCCTTGATTGACGTGATATTCTACATACCTGTTGTGAGCCGCTTCTTCTGTCCACCAGAGATGCCCCTTCTCATTTCATCACCGACCATTATAGCAGCACATATGTCCATCCCAAGTATCTGTAGTTCACTTCAATAATCAGTTCTAGGTGGGTTTGTACATGCAGGAGATATTACGAGTGCAACCAGAAGTCTAACCGTAAGAACATAGTCTGTGACCAGACTAGATTCTTGGCCTGCAACAGCTGTAGCTTTCATAAATGCATCTATTTCAGGATCAGGTTTGATTCCTGCATCCTTTTCACGCTTTGACAATTCAGTAAGGAGCTCATACCTTGTTCCAACTCCTAAACAACATCCTGCAAAATCCAACGTCTCTCTAACTGTCATCTCTCCGTGATGAACATCATGCTGACTAATATAAGCACATGTCCTTTGAGGGATGAAATCTGACAGTTCATGACCACAGTAACTGATTCTTCCATTAACCTATAACAACACTGTGTCAGCAAAACACCACTAGAGTAAAACTTTCAGGCCACATATTGAAAGTTCAAAAGTCACTCACTCTTAGGTCCTTGTCTGGCACCCCAGCAAGTGCTTTTAGCAATGTAGTTTTTCCAGCACCAGGAGGCCCCAGAAGTAATGTCATCCTATAAAATGCAAGAACCACAGAATCAATATTGGAGTTCCAATCTCCATAATGCCCGTCCCAACCATACTAAATAAGACTAAATAAGTGATATATTGGTTTTTAACCCAATGGTAAACTAATTGAGATATACCTAAAGTCCTTCACTGTCCATAATTTATATTCATATGTTAACTCTAAATGCAACTGTAGTTTGACGAACATACCTTGAGGGTCTTACGATTCCATTCACAACACGCAGTATGTTGACAACCCTTTTCTTTGAAGGGACAATCTTGATCTTTTGAAGAAACCCCTACGAGATTTAGATATGCAAAAAAAAAAAAAAACAGATTCACCAGTACCAAATTATGTCAGCTAATGTTTATCAACGATGGAAAATACGAAAAAAAAACTTTAATATGTACAACAAAATTGAGGGAAACAAAGGCATTGTTGTCAATATAATATCAATCTAAATTAATGTCTATTAGATTTAGATTGAAATGAAATAGTACCTCTACAAAATTGATGGAAGCATTCCAGAGAGTAGGCATTTCTCTAGATCCAACATATGCATCTCCATCAATACAAAGATGCTCAAATCGAACTTCAATTTTCAGAGTCTCAATTCCAACCCTGTTCCATGATAAAGTTGATCAACACATAATTAACTAAGATCAAGGAAATCTGTTACATTTTTTTATATTCACTCACCTATCGGTCCTGTCTCTGAGTCTACGAAGGAACATCTTGTTATCTTCTTCGACGAGTTTAAGAATACTTTCTATGAGTTGTTTCCTATCTTGTAATCCAAGATGGACAAGATCAACTTCATGATAATTAGTCTCTCCATCATCCAATGTTTGCCTCAAAATCCCTTTCCTCAGCCTATCATACGTAGAAAGCCTCTCAATAGCAGCCCATTTGAGCTCTTTTTCATCATCATTTTCCCTTGCACTTCTCTCGAAAACATCACCTCCTGGTGCAGTAAACACTTCCCTAACACCAGCTGATGCTCAGCTCCTTGAACTAACTGATCCAATACTCCTCCTCTGGTCGCTCCTACTCATGGACCGCCGGCTCAGTGATTTGGCCAGCTCATCCCGGCCTAATGTTCCCTCCATTCCATTTTCTGCAAGATCCTGGCTTTCATACTTTAATGGGTCTCGGAGATCCTTTCGATGACCTTTGTTAAAGGGATATCTATCTAATCCGATTGAATTTACCCTCTCCAATAAACTCAAAAACAAAAGGTGCCCATTAAATCCTATGTTTCGATGAACTCTCTGCCACCCACAAAAGATGGAAATTCACTTGATCAAACCTGTAAACAGAGAAAAAGATAATTTTTTTTATTTTTATTCTTGATTATTGCACAACCATTCAAAAAGTACCCTTTTAAATCATCTGTTTCAATGAACTCAAAAACAAAAAATACCCTTTAAATCCTACGTTTCAATGAACTCTCAGTCACCCTCAAGAGATTGAAATTCACGTGATCAAACCTGTAAACAGAGAACAATTTTGTTAATATATATATTACTCCAATTCTCTACAATAACAACATACCCAGTGTAATCCCACAAGTGGGATCCGGGGAGCGCCCAAGTGCTTTTTAGGCCAGCTCAGTTCTCTGATCCATCGGTCCAATGCACTGGGCTCATCTCACGGAGGGAAAAGCCAAAATGTAGTTGTCTTTATGCTCGATCTTGTAAATCCACTTGCAGTCAATGGCTTCTTTCCCTGCAGGCAATGAGACTAAGTCTTATTATTTTTTTCGTGGGCATTGATTTCTTCCTGTATAGCATCTCTCCTCCAGCAGCAAATGATTCAGGTTCATGAGAAGATTGTGGCCATTGATTTCTTCCTGTATAGCATCTCTCCTCCAGCAGCAAATGATTCAGGTTCATGAGAAGATTGAACTCGTCGATACGATAGGTTGATTTACCTTACTGTCTGGATGGTACTTTTCAACAGATAAGCTAATCGCGCTCAAGTGATCGTTGAAGAAATATCTAATCCTCGGTTTCCCTGTCTGGTGTGGTCTTCCGATGTCCCTTTCCGCTTCACGCAATAGCACACTCTGATTCACTCGCTTTCGAGAACTAAGATTTACCGCTTATTCTCCGTTCGGCGAATCTTCTTCATCTTTTTCCGGGGAATGCAACTCTTCTTTCATAGATTGGGAACATAATAAGCACCAATAGCCTATTGAGTTAGATGAGCTACATGACTTTCATATGAGTTAAAGAGCATGTTTTTGATAGACCCTCGGCTCAAAATTTTGTTAATTTATGCATTACTCCAATTCTCTACAACAACAACATACTCAGTGTAATCCCACAAGTGGGGGTATGGAGGGTAGGATGTAAGCATACTTTACCCCTACTTCTTTGTGAGGTAGAGAGGTTGTTTGCGATAGACTCTAGGCTCAAAATTTTGTTAATATATACACTACAATTCTCTAACATGCAATAAAATCCCAAGTAGCTTAATTCAGAAAACAAACTCAAAATGGGAAATTCACGGTTTTAACTTTTAACAATGGACCCACAAAGATCAAGAAAGTTTCCAACTAACTTTCTTTAATGGGAAACTCACAGTTAATTAGAGCAAACTATTCACGTATTTACTAAAAATAAGAAAATAACGATCAAACATACACTAACATGCACAAGAAGTGGCCAAAAGTGAAATGACGTATAACCATAATAATAATGAACAGACAAAAACGGGAAAAAAATGGAACGAACTAATAGTTATGCACAAACCCAGAAATGTACAAGTGAATATAACTATACCAGTGAAAAAACTTCCAAGACTTCATGGGGTTGATTAGTGATCGAATGAACACTTGAAATTTATGCGTTAGAATGGTAGAGCGTTTTAGTAGGGTTGAGGAAAAAAACTTAGGGTCGTTTGGTAGGATACATAATAGAAAATAATAGTACATTAAATTTGTGTATTATTAATACCGTATTTGGTATCTTTTTCAATCTATTTATAACTAATACAAGCATTAATAGTTATATATACATCCTATTTGATGTTATCGTATGCGTAAATTATACATAGCAAATTATGTTATTAGCAATACAAGGGTTCTTAATACATGCATAAGCAAGTGTAGTAGGAGGGCATATTTATAAACACTAATTTATTTTTAAGAAAATTATGCAATGTATGTTATTTTTAATACATCAAAACCAAACACTGAATAAAAAATAATTCATGCATAATTAATATCAATATTACTAATATCTGCATTATTAATACATCATATTTCATATTATTCTTATAAGCCTTACCCTAGGATTCCTTAGGCTTATATATAATTAATGCATGAAAAAAATGGGGTAGTAGCAAATACTCTAGAAATTTGAGGCATATTATGGCTTTGTCAAACTAGTTGCGTGTTTCTAGCCAAGATCTTTCTTTGAAAATCTTTAGTAAAATTATTACTCCCTTCGTCTTAAGTTCATGAGGCGTTGCTAGGATTTTAAGAGTGAACAAAAAGAAAATTACCGTAATTTTATTTTTTTTTAAATTATTAATCTTATTATGATAAAAAATTAAAAAGTTTAACTTCCGATATTTGAAGTATGACACATAAATTGAGACAAAAGGAATAATATATATATATTAATTATGTTATATGCTATTTTGACTGTAGAGTGGAGTGGCGGTGAGGAATAAGAAATTCTAATTATAAAATATTTAAGAAATTGTCATATGAAATTCAAATAATTCAATAAGGTTATCAAGGATTTTAAGAAATCCTGATAAAAACCCTATATTCAGATAAGGGTGCTCAGTTTACTAATTTTCTATATAAAAATATAGTACTTGGTCAAAAGTAATGGGTGTTTAACCACCCAATAAAATCTATGTAGGTTTATGATTCATGATTTTATATTAGCAGCTAGTTAAAGAAATATCTAGGGAAGGAACAAAAGAATAGGTAAACTATTGTTTGTTGCTCAAGTATACGTCTTTTATATTCTTAAAGTTTAACATACACCAAATTATTATGCAGCAATTCGAGGAACATGAAATTATTTTTTCAACTTCATTCTCGAAAGTCTGAAATTGATTTTGAAGCGGCTAAGAATAATAATGCCTGTAGAGGAATTTACACAACAAAAAATATGAAGAATTTGAAACACGATTTTTTTTTTTTTTGTACAGCCTTGAAATAAGCTCACTGATTAAAAATTCTAAAATTTATCAAGATATATATCGGTAGGGGAACTTTCCACCTTAGGGAGAAGCCTCCGCGCAGAGGTGGTGGACGAAGCGAAGCCAGAATGTCAGCCTATCCTTTAAAGCCTGATGGCTTTCTGGATTCTTTTTATATATTAAACATTGTTGGGAATTCAAAAACTTCCAGCTGGTCATAGTAGCTATAATTCTCCAAAACATTCAAGTTTCAGTTATCTCCTTTGGAAATTGAAGAACTTGATGGCATAAGCAAAAATAAAGCAGAAGAAAACTGCCCAAGCAACATGCACTACAGCAACAACTCCCAGGAAGTCATGCTCAAAACCAAAGCTCTCCTTCAGATACAACTTTAATGGTACCTCGCCGCCTCCTGGTATCTTAACAGGGTTGTTCTTATCGCCTACTTGAGATGTTACAAGGCCATATATTGTCCATGCCACTGGAGAAGCCCAATAATACCACCTCCACCATATAGGAATTTGCTGCATATGCAATTATGGTTTCATCAAAAAAATGTGTGATAACAAGATTCTTTTATCTTATTATTTTGATTGTGCAGTGCTTGGTTCACTTACCGTTCTAGGAATGAGGAAACCAGAGAACAAGTTCCAAAAGCTGAGGAAGAAAGACATTACGATAGCAGCAATGTGATAGTTCGGAGTGAGTGCAACAAGCATCATTCCATACATCGTGAAGTAGACGAAGCACATGAACACAAAAAAGTAGAACAAAAAGAACTTTCCAGCTGTCCACTGGAATCCAATCATTGCGTACAGAATAAGGCTGTATATTAAAGTTTGAATCGCGACATAGATAGTCTCTATGGCCACCTGCATATGGAATAAGTGTGCATTACTTCTCACGACCAATTGATTTTCTAGAAATATTACAGTATATGTTTAATAGATGTTACTCTTACCTGAGCAAATGCATAAGGGAGTGCAGAATACATTCCTGCTGCTTTTTCTCGATAATAAACTGTCCTTTCTACAGAAACAATAGACTGCACGGCTGAAGTATTAGTTCCACCGAGGAACATGACAGCAGCATACATAGCTCCAACTATATTTAATAGGTCTTGTTGTTTGGACCTGTTGTCATAATTAGTCTATAAGATAAAAGGTTGATTGTTATTGTGCAATGTTAATTTGACTCAAAGAAGAATACTCACAGTTGGTTTCCCTTATTCCAAAAAATGATTCCAAATATTACTCCTATCATTGTTGTCATAGCAAACCGAATGGCATTATACTGTGGATGCCTCCAATAGGACAAGTGTTGTTTCCAAAAGCAAGCCTTGCACTGTTCAAAAAACGGTTGGGAGTATCCGGTGGGGAAGTGAAGATCTTGGGATCCTGGTGTAGGAATGGTTAGTTCTTTGATAAGTTCCTGATTCCTCCTGCAAAAACCGAGTAAGGTAGGTTAAAGGATTAGTAATACCAAACCTGAAGAAATATAAAAATATAACTATTCCATCTTCTACATTACCTATACAGCTCAGAGTTGGCATAAATGTCGGCAAAGTCTACTTGAAGTTGAGCCTCAACAGCCGGAGCCGAGATGTCCAGCATCCAAGTAGCAGGATTGTATCCCTCTTTGATTCCAGGAACTCCTGGAACAGACTGAGGAAAAAAAAGCTGTTTAGTAGCTGATTTGTAAACATAATTTGATAAAGATATGATCCACACTTGATAATACTCAATCGGTAGGTGAGAATGATGACCATGAGGCCCTGGATATATGACTTGTCCTCCACTTTTCATCAATATCAGGGAAATTCACTACTACCTCAACATGTAACCATGTCAGGCAAGTGAGACAGATGTTAGATTTTCTAGGTAGAATTTGGCACAAATTTCTACCTTTCGTATGGTGAATACTTAAACACAAGCTGTCTTTGTTGAGATTTGGTCAAAATCTCACCTCCAGATATCGTTTGGTGTCTGCTCCCAAAAGGAGGAAACTATGCATCACACTTTCATTAATGGAGATTTGGCAGTGGGGACTTGGAATCTTTTTGGTGCTCCCTGGGGTCTGTTGGGCATCGGTATGATCAACAATTGGTGGAGTATTCACTCCAACACTAAGATTCTTCAATAGATCCTTAGAATAATCCTAATGGTTATCTGCTAGGAATTTTGAAAATCTAGGCGTGCATTCAAGTATGGTGGCAAAAAGATCTCTGGTGTCAGCATCGTATTCCAATTCCAGTAACATTCGAGGTGGATTATTGATAAATATTTTAGAGGGAGTAATTGGAATTTGTCTTGGTCTATCACATATAAGAAGCTGATGTTAATTACTCCTATTGTCAAATGCATTATGGTGAATTGACAAAGACCAGCCCTGAATACTATCAAACTAAATACAGATGGGAGCAGATCGATTAGCAGATGGGGCTACTGGTGCTGGAGGTATAGTTAGGGATCATCAAGGTAATCTGGTATTGCTTTAATTTTGCTATAGCTTCGAAATATGGCACTAGTAAATTTGATGAGGTCAAAAGCCAAAACTTGTTAAACTTGAAGTTTTGCCCATGGCCCAGCCAGGATCAAAAGTTTAAGACCACCCAGTTTCTTTTATTTTTTCAACAAGACCACCAATTTCCAAGGTCATCGGGTGTAATTTCCTGGAATAACCAACACCTTATAAGTAACTTTTTCTTTTAATTATTAACGTGGAACTTTGTTCACACATCCAACACTCTTGTCTAATATTATCTGCTATAAGTCCATGATTAATGAGGCAAAAAGCCAAAGGAAGAGTGAAGTTATACACACAATCCACAAGTAACAACAACAACATATCCCGTGTAATCCCACAAGTGTGGAGTAAAATTTAAATCGGGAAAACAATCCTCTAATGACTTATCTTAATACTTTCAGTAATTTTAAGCTATAATATTGAACTTTTTTTGAGTGTTTTGAGCAATAACTGGCGAAGAACTAGATATTAAGGTAAAACTAATAAGCAACTCATTCTTGAACTTTGTAATCCTACACATGATAAGGATTTTTCACAAAGATCAAATCAAATATTCCAGTTATTTAGGTAAAACTAATAAACTACTCATTCTTGTTGATGTCATGATTAGTATCAAGAACTAGCACTTTCCATGCAACAGAGCAAGAACTAGAAGTTGTTAATTACTTAATTAATTTTTTTTCTCTAGGACCATCTCCTTTTCTTTATTAAAGTTATTGAACATTTTTCTAATAGAGAATTGATTCGAGATAGACGATTGGTTATAACAGGGATGTAGGTTGGGGACTACTGCATAGCTGAGTAGCTGACTATATAAGTGAAAGGAATAAAATGATAAACTTTAATTAACAACCATGAAGGACAGGTTCCTCACTTGAAAATACTCAATCAGTAGGTGAGAATGATGACCAAGAGGCCCTGCATATATGACTTGTCCTCCTCTTTTCATCAATAGCAGCTGCACAAATTTTCCATGATCATGAGAAGAACAATTGTATCACAACTAACAGGTATCCACAAGTTATGAATCCAACATTGCTTGCGGTAATTACCTCATCAAATGCTTCGAAGATATCTATGCTTGGTTGGTGGATAGTGCAGACAACAGTTCTCCCAGTATCTACAGTGTTTCTCACAGTTCGCATGACAATTGCTGCCGCTCTAGCATCAAGTCCTGATGTTGGTTCATCCATGAAAATAATAGATGGATTTGCCACAAGCTCTACAGCTATGGTCAGCCTCTTCCTCTGTTCAGTTGAGAGACCATCTACCCCTGGAAGGCCTACTAAGGAGTCCCTCAGTGGATTCAACTCGACTAGCTCCATTACTTCCTCAACAAAATTCTAAACAAGACCAAAAATTGAAGTCAGTCGTTGACCTCCTTTTCTACGAAAGTTTTGAGGTTTCTTCTTACAGAAAATAAAGTTGAGTTCTTCATGGAGATGACAATGTTCAGGAGGATATTCAGAAGCACAAAGTAAGACTTCACTGATAATACGAAGTAAAAGGATAAGGGAAGAGAGCAGACCTTCCGTGTATATTCTTTTACATCTGGAGAGAGACGCAACCAAGCTGAGTATACCAATGACTCATAAACAGTAACATGTGGAGAATGAATGTCATTCTGTTCACAATAACCACTTATGCGGGCAAAAGTTGATTGATTCTTTGGATAACCAGAAATGTTGATGCTTCCTTCAATGTAGCCTTCTGTTTTCCTTCCTGCTAAGACATCCATCAACGTGGTCTTTCCAGCACCACTTACACCAACTAAGGCCGTAAGAACTCCGGGCCTGAAAGCACCACTAACATCTCGTAGCAATTGGAGACGAGTCTCGTCAACTCCTTGGTCTTTCATTTCCTGATAAAGTATTAGAACCATATAAGTCACAGAAGTTCATAGTCCGTTCTTCCCCTGCCTTTATAGTATTACTCAAGTATACGATAGACTGTTTGCTAACTCAAGAAAGCTTATCCTTTTAGGAACTTTGATCGGAATCTCTATAAGATTGTCTCTGAAACATTTCCCACTAGTTAGCATAATCGTTAGAACATGGGACTAATCATGGAAATCAAATAGAAAGTTCCAAATAGCCCTAGTCGTCAGTTCTTTCAAACATGACATTAATTGCTGTATCGCAGTTAGGTTGGTTTGTCGGTTTGAAATAGTACTAGTTGACTCAGGTAGTGTTTTCAATCAGGATCCGTTCAACATTATGCTTTAAAACATGTGATTGTTAGAAATTTCTTGGGAAGCGTCTACTCTTAATTAACAGATAATTAGTAAAAACTTAATCATAACAAAGTTAATCTTAAAATGCCAAGAAATGTTACTTACAGCTGGCATATTGACATAATACTTGATATGGTTAAATGCAAGGGACAGTGGATGGAAAGGAAGCACCATTCCTCTTTTCTTGGCTTCTTCAGTACTTGTGCTATTAGTGTTCCTTACGTCCATAACTATACCTGTAATAATCAATCAGGTATTCAGAATATTCACAAAGGGTAAGAATAGAGAAAGAATTCAGCATCTCCTATATCATGACATTGTCTAATCGTTGTTTGCATTTTACGAACGGATGGTCATACAACCACCAGCATATAACCAACACCAGAGCACACTTGAGAGACAGTTTACAGACCTTTAAGAAAATTATTAATTGAAGATGAACATTCCATTGATATGAATACTCTAAAATCTGGATTGACCAAGTTCGTACCAGAACATGGTTCTACTAACTGTCTTTTTCTCATTGCATGAAAATATGGTAATGCCACGGGATGTCAAATGTCTATTATCAGCTCAGTAACGACAGTAAATTTACAGAAGACTGAAACAAGTTTGGAGGACCATTCCCTTGTGCATCATGTGGACAATCTGGTTAGAGAGGAATAGAAAGTGTTCTATTGAGTAGCATCTTTCTTCCGCTAAGTACAAATGTATACAGAACCTACATTTGTGGTGCAGGAGCAGTTTAGTTTGATAGAGTGTGTTCTCGTAGAAATTTTGGATTCTCTAAACATGTAATTTAGCAGGGTGTGTGAGCCTCATCTCTTGTCCTTTTGCTTGTACCTCCTTGGTAAATTACATCAATAACATTACGTTACCTTATAAAAAAAAATCATTGTTGTACAAATAAAAGCTGTAACAATGAGAACTAGATAAATACAAGAGTCTCAACCTTCAGTCATTGGAGCTGAAGATGCTGAACTCCACTCTCTTTGCTTCTTTTTCTTACTTTTGTCATCATCTGAAATAACTGATCTAGAATTTCCAAATGCTGCATTTTTCTTACAAGATCTGATCAGAACCAAAAAGCCAATTCTAAAACTTTAAATAGTGCAGACTATCTGGAACTTACGGTTTAGGTATGTCAGTGCCAAGATAAAGCAAAAGTTGAACAAAAACGAGAACGCAAATAGGGCAACAACACAGAGCCAGAAAACATGGTCTTCTGTATACATGCTCCTTGCTTTGAGAAGAACTTTGCCGACTGTTGGCTCAGAAAATCTTGTGTCATTGCTGGGCTGCAAAGAGCAAGGGATAGGATGTGTCAAGATAGTTAATGTTGATGGAAGAAGTCCAACCAATATATGCTGCCCTTTTTATGAACTAATGGTAGAGCTTACAGTATTCCATCTTTCGTCCAGAAACTCATTGATGGCGATTGCATTCTGTCCATATGTCATAGGAGATATGTAGTAGCCCCATCTCATCCATGGTTCCAGGTCATCTGCACCAATGCATAAAAATGCATTCAAATTATAGGACATGCCATGTGAAATTTCAATTTTGTAGATCTCCCTGCGCCTATAATCCAAGACTATAAAGAACTTTCAAGAGTGTAATAGAAAAACTGACCTTTTGCAACGATGAAACCACCAAGCACAAAGACTATCAGTATTGTGAAAGTAGCAAAAGTGGTAGCAACTACTTGAGTCCTTCCAAGTGCAGCAATAAAACGGAAGAGAGACAGAGCCGACTGATGCAAAGCAAAAAATACCAAGAATTGGCGAAGAAACCTGAAAATTTTGTAGGTGCAAGAATGTAAGTTTGAATTCATACAGTCTAAACTAATTGTTGTATGTGCATCATATATTCATTGACCAAATACCATGACTGATCAGCCTGACAAATAAGCCATATTTTGCCACAAGATATTTGGTCATTAGGAGTGAACTGAGAACATACCTAGTTGCATCAGGAGCAAACCCGATGGTGTAATAAGTAAGTACGATCCATATCAGTGATTCCACAAAAGAAAGGGGAATTTTTAAAAGCCAAATGGGAAGAACAAAAGCCCAAGCTGGGTAAAACAAAGAATCTCTCTGTTTAAAGAACACGGGAAGTCTGAAAATGGTAAGTGCAAGCTCTGCTGTACCATTAAACATCACATTGATGAGGCTGAAAAACATGGCACCATAAAATTTGCCTCCGTCTGCGATCTGACCAGTTTTCATCTCTGTCCTAAAGAATACTGTGAAGGCAATTATTGACATCACAGTGATCTGGAACGTCTTAAATATGTATAAGAAGGAATTCCGCTTCATCAATAGCCATTCCCTGGATAAGCATGCCTTGAGGAGTTCCATGTTGGAGATACCATACTTCTCAGTAACCAGTGCAGCAGGATGGGCTTTGCTTTTGTCGTAAGGAACTCCAAGGTCATCAAAAAGTTGTTGCCCAACATGAAAGTTGCTAAAGCGTTCGGCAAATTCAGACACTGAAATATACTGGTAAGGTTCATCTTTTCTGAACCAATACTGTTCTTGGTCCTTTAGAGAAGTAACCTCTTGCAGAAAGTCAGCAACTCCTTTCCTTTCTGGGCATTTGAATCCAACACTCTCAAAAAACTCCAGGACATTCTCACGTGGACCTTGGTAGATAATTTTCCCCTCAGAAAGCAATATAATGTCATCGAAAAGATCATAGGTTTCTGGTGCAGGTTGAAGAAGAGAGATTATCATGGTTACATCCATGATATGGACCATCTGCCTCATGTATTTCACAATTTGAAATGTGGTTGAACTGTCGAGGCCAGTTGATATTTCATCCATGAAGAGAACTTTTGCAGGTCCAACCAACATTTCTCCTGCATTCAGTGAAAAGCCAATTTCACATTAAATGTTGTCACAAGGCGCATGCACTAAAAGAAACATAGCAAGTTGGATAGATGGTGCGGGATACAAGAAGGAAACGAATATTATATGCTGATCTTCCTTGATTGACACGATATTCTACATACCTGTTGTGAGCCGCTTCTTCTGTCCACCAGAGATACCCCTTCTCATTTCATCACCGACCATTATATCAGCACATATGTCCATCCCAAGTATCTGTAGTTCACTTCAATAATCAGTTCTAGGCGGGTTTGTACATGCAGGAGATATTACGAGTGCAACCAGGAGTCTAACCGTAAGAACATAGTCTGTGACCAGACTAGATTCTTGGCCTGCAACAGCTGTAGCTTTCATAAATGCATCTATTTCAGGATCAGGTTTGATTCCTGCATCCTTTTCACGCTTTGACAATTCAGTAAGGAGCTCATACCTTGTTCCAACTCCTAAACAACATCCTGCAAAATCCAACGTCTCTCTAACTGTCATCTCTCCGTGATGAACATCATGCTGACTAATATAAGCACATGTCCTTTGAGGGATGAAATCTGACAGTTCATGACCACAGTAACTGATTCTTCCATTCACCTATAACAACACTGTGTCAGCAAAACACCACTTGAGTAAAACTTTCAGGCCACATATTGAAAGTTCAAAAGTCACTCACTCTTAGGTCCTTGTCTGGCACCCCAGCAAGTGCTTTTAGCAATGTAGTTTTTCCAGCACCAGGAGGCCCCAGAAGTAATGTCATCCTATAAAATGCAAGAACCACAGAATCAATATTGGAGTTCCAATCTCCATAATGCCCGTCCCAACCATACTAAATAAGACTAAATAAGTGATATAGGTGTTTGGCTAAGCTTATAAGCTGGTCAAACTGGCTTATAAGCAATTTTTTAGCTTATCTACGCATTTAGTAAACACCAAAGTGCTTACAAGCCAAGATCAGCCGAAATCCATAAGCTGGTCATCCCTAACTTATGGCTTTTCAGCTTATTAGCACTTTTGGTTTGACTAAGTATTTACTATTTTATCCTTAATATTTTTTCTAATTCTCAAAATAGCTTTCCCAAAATAAAATTCCTAACTTCCTCTTCATTCCGAATCTGTCGTTCCTCCTATTCTTTACATAGATACTTTTAAATTTATAATTTTTGTAAAAATATGTAAGTATTTTAGTCATTCTAACAAAAGAACAACTTAGCATCATTTTTTAACAGTTTTAGCACTTCTATCCACACACATAACTGCTTATTTATAAAATCAATTTCGGCACTTAAAAATGTTTTTCATACTTAAAGGTTATCGGCTATTTACAATCAGCCAATTCAAACGGGCTCATATTTTGTTTAAACCAAATGGTAAACTAATTGAGATATACCTAGAATTCTTTTGTTGTCCATCATTTAGAATCATAAGTTAACTCTAAATGCAACTGTAGTTTGAGGAACATACCTTGAGGGTCTTACGATTCCATTCACATCACACAGTATGTTGACAACCTTTTTCTTTGAAGGGACAATCTTGATCTTTCCAAGAAACCCCTATGAAATTTGAATGTGAAACAAGAATCAATTCACCAGTACAAGTACCAAACTTTGTCAGCTAATTTTTAACAAGTACAACGAAGAAAAAAGCAAAAAAATAATAAATAAATAAATTAACAAGTACAACAAAACTAAAGGAAACAAATGCATTGTTGTCAGTTTACTATCAATCTAAACTATTGTAGATTAAATTCAGATTGAAATGAAATAGTACCTCTACAAAATTGATGGAAGCATTCCAGAGAGTAGGCAGTGCTCTAGATCCAACATATGCATCTCCATCAATACAAAGATGCTCAAATCGAACCTCGATTTTCGGAATCTCAATTCCAACCCTATTTCATGCATATAACATATATATTATTAACACACAATTTACAAAGATCAATGAAATTTATCACATTTTTTATTTTCACTCACCTATCGGTCCTGTCTCTAAGTCTACGAAGAAACCTCTCATTATCTTCTTCAACAACTTTAAGAATACTCTCTAAAATCTGTTTCCTATCTTGTAATCCAAGATGGACAACATCAATTTCATGATAATTAGTCTTTCCATCATCCAATGTTTGTTTCAAAATCCCTTTCCTTAGCCTATCATATGTAGGAAGTCTCTCAATAGCAGCCCATTTGAGCTCTTGTTCATCGTCATTTTCCCTTGCACTTTTCTGAAAAACATCACCTCCTGGTGCAGTAAACACCTCTCTAACACTAGCTGATGCCCAGCTTTTTGAACTTACTGATCGAAAACTCGTCCTCCGGTCGCTCCTACTCATTGACCGCCTGCTCAATGACTTTGCCAGCTCACCCCGGCCTAATGTTACCTCCATTTTTACCCTCTCCAAGAACTCAATAGCAAAAAATACCCTTTAAATTCTATGTTCCAATGAACTCTCTGCCACTAACATAAGATTGAAATTCATTTGATCAAATCTGTAGACAGAGAAAAACAAAATTAAAGAACTTTTTTCCTAATTTTAGTCTTGATTATTGCAGGATCATTGAAACAACTACTACAACAATTTTGTTAACATATATATTACTCTAATTCTCTAACTACCAACAAAACCTGAGTAGCACAATTCAGAAAACAAACCCATGATGGGAAATTCAAGGTTTTGACAATGGACCTATAAACAAAGGCAAAACTAGGATTTTTAGTTTATTGGCACAGCTTATTGATCTTGATAAATTATTTATACATATTAAGTAGATATTTAAACAAATATAGCGTTTGATCCAGAGCTATTGGATTCTGTTGAACCTGTAGGTGAAGCGGAGGCCGAATGCAGCATACCGATACCGGGTTTATCTGAACCTAATACTTTTGACACAGAGCATAAATTTATGTGGCAAAATTCACGAAAATTACAACAAACGGTAGATACGAACTCATAACTTTGAAGATATAATGCGTTCAATGCTAAGAACCATAAATATTAAACCCATAAAACTTAAATTCTGGATTCGCCCCAAGAAAGTTTCCAACATTTCTCCAATAGTCGCAGACAGTTATAATGGAACAATTACGTAACCATATTAATGAACATTTCGGGGGTGGGGGTGGGGGGATTAAAAAAACCTACTAGAAGATTATACACAAACACAGAAATGTACCAGTAAATATAAGGCAGTATACAAAGTCAGTCAGGGATACTAATTGCAGAAACTGGGTGTTTGGTGAAATAAAGAAAAAGAATTAAGGAATTTTCAAACACTTCATGGAGTTGATGAACACTTCAATACTCCTATATCATCTAAGCATTAAATTTATATATAGGGTTGACATCCTAAGATTGGAATAATTTTCAATTCCAATCATTAATCACAATATATATAAATAATTGTACATGAATAGTAATACAATAAGAATACTAACTTACTTTAAATGGTTAATCCTAATACAATAAGAATCCTAAGTTACCTTAAATATACATCTATCATAATTACAAAATATATTGTGAATATTCGGAGAATATAATGTGTTTTAATGAATTTTTGAAATTCGAGAAATTTGGCAAAAACTTCAGATTTGAATTTCAGTGGGTAAATCCAGACAAAATGTGAAAAAAATCATCTAAGAATACTAGATAAAATTTGTGACTCAAAGAGCTAACAATCGGAGATGTCCACAAATAAGCATGAATATCAAAAAGGAGAAAAAGTAACATTGTTGGATGACATAAATAGAAGACGAGTATGCTTGCCGAGCGGGCAAGAAAAACAGAGTTGGGCAAGTTTCCCATTATACATTGAATACGCTTAGTAGTCCTAAGAAAAGTAAAAATAGGGTCTCCGGGGTGTCCGAGTCTGTTGTGCCAAGTTGAGGGAGAGACAGTCGCAAGGGATAGAGGTGATTGCGGTCCGACAGCGGAAGATTGAGTGAAGGGGTAGAGGTCTCTCACACTATTGCAGCGCGTAAGAATTTTTCCCGTATTGAGATCCTTCACAGAAAAACCAAAAGGGTCAAATTCGACAGACACAGAATTATTGCGAGTGAATTTTCTAACAGAGATTAAGTTTTTAATGATGTTAGGGGTGTAGAGGACGTGATTTAGGGAGAAAGGCGGGTGGGGATGTGTGGTATGTGTGTTACCGTAACCTTCAATTGGAATGCGATGATCATTGCCGACAGTAATAAATTGAGGACACTTTAACCGAAGTAGTTGAGATAAGTTACCTGACGACCGGGTGAGGTGAGATGTGGCTCCGGTGTCCATGTACCAATTTTCGTCGGGCTGTTGAAGGTTCACGGTGCTAAAGGTCTGGCCCAAATCGGTGGAGGTCAGGCTGCTGCCTTGCGGGTGATGCTGGACCTAGGCCATGTGGGCCTGTTGCTGCTGCTGATGGGCATGCCTGTTGGCTGGGGCGGAGCCTAGAAGACCGAGTGACCAAGACTGTTGCTGGAACTAGGCCCCTGCTGTTGGGTAAGGGCAGGCAGACGAGACCTAGTTCCCGGTATTGGGCCAGGGTTGCGGTCCAGCCCAGTGGAAGTAAGGTGCAGAGTTTGGGCCTGTTTGTTGGTTTTTGTGGCCCTTGTTGCGGCCCTTGCCTTTGTTATTATTGTCGCGGCCTCTGCCGCCACGCCCTTCGCCGTGGGATTGCTGCTGGTGGTGGTCTTACGGTGGTGGCGGGGTGGTGTTGACCGCCGGTGGTGCCATCCCGTCAACGGCTAACGCCTTTTGATTATGCTCCTCTTGTTTAGCACGTCGGGTTTCTTCCAACAATAGTTGTGACCGTGACTTGGTGAAACTTGGTAGTGGGTCGACCTGTTGAATCATCGTTTCAAGTGTATCGTATTCACCTTTCGGTAAACCAACAACTAATTGAAGTACCATCTTGGTTTCAGAAACAGATGTCCCCACGTTGAAAAGTTGGTCGGCTATGAGTTTCAGTTGTTTGCAATATTCGGACATGTTGTTAAAATTTTCGAGACGCGTATTGTTGAATTGCTTTTCCAAATACACGGCCCGAGTATTTTTATTATCCTGAAAGATTTCTTTCAACCATACCCAAAGGTCACGTGCCGTAGCACTTGTTTTCATGATAGTACACAACAAGTCTTTTGTGATGGTGTCGTATATCCACTGTTTGACGATGGCGTCAAGGCGACGCCATGTCGAATCGGCAATATCGGTGGTACGAGGAACAGAGTCATTAATATGGTCGAGCACGTTGTACGCACATGCATGAATATAGAACAGTTCTGTCCACATGGAATATTGACAGTCTTCTTGGTCAAGAATTATAGGGATATAATTCTTGATGTTGGTAACGGCGAAATCCGGGTGAAAAGAAGACGATGATCGTTGAGAAGGGTTGTCACAAGTGCCAGTGGAGGAACCGAAATTTGTGGGGAAGACATGGTGGCAACCAATCGTGCCGTAGGCCGAGAGGATGGGAGAAATTGAGGGGGGGGTCGGCTTTTGAGAGAGAGAGGAGTAGGGATTAGGGTTAGGCTCTTGATACCATGTAAGATTGGAATAATTTTTCTTAGAGATTCCTTTCATTAATCACAATATATATAGTTGTACAGATGTTGATTCCTAATACAATAAGAATCCTAACTTACCTTAAATGGTTAATTCCTAATACAATAAGAATCCTAAGTTACCTTAAATATACATCTATTATAATTACAAAATATACTGTGAATATTCGGAGAATATTCGCTAATAGGCATGGTAGGGAGTTTATTTAGGCATATAATTAATGCATAAAATGGGGTAGTAGTAGAAGTTTAATAAGTAGTTTGCATGCTGGAGCCACACAACTTCATCTTCTCTTGTTGTCCGTTAAAATTACAGTGAAATATTTATATATATATATATATATATATTTAATAAAATTTTAATATATAAACAATTCTGATAAAAAATAATTGGATTCACATAAATGTATATGTTACATGTTTAAATCTGCCTGTACAGTGAAGTGGCGAAGAAAAATAAGAAATTCTAATTATAAAAAAATTTAAAAAATGTCATATGAAATTCAACTTTGTGGAAGCAATTCTTTTAGTCATTTTGGCGAATTTAGGATTTTTAAGTCATGACTGTACATCTACGGTTAAGCTAGAGATTAGAATTGCTACTAATCACACAAGGGTGATCAATATACTAGTTTTTTATATAAAATTATAGTGCTTGGGTAAAAAATAATGGTGGGTGCTTAACCACCTAGTAGAATCTATATAGGTCTATTGTATGTACTACTGATTATACCTTTCTTCAACAATTTATATATATATATATATATTAAAAAATTATATTTTACTGTATAGAAGAGACATTTAACTTAATACCTTTGACTACATAGCTACACAATTAGCTGGTACAATGACAAATAAATGCATATTTAGAATTTTAATTTATGAATTTTAAATTTTTAAAAAGACAACTTATCAAAAATCTGTAGCTAGAACTCTAGCCCCGGGCCTCGGGGGATGAAGAAGGTATCAGAGGCGACTAAAAGAGTGTTGGAAATTTGTCTTTGGTGAGGAGGTGCGTCCACCCATATTTAATGAATTAAACACTAGGGTTCCGCATGTTGAAGGCTTTGTCTCTTCTCACGTGCATAATCTACTAAGTGAGTAGATGACCGTAGGGCCAAGAATCGTCAAATTTCGTTGAGAAATGAAAGAGATATTGGTCCACGAAGTAAGGTGTTTGAGGCATGAAAATATGGTGTGGAACAAATCTACCACATCGGTGGGAAAAGGAAGAATTGCTCTCTTTATAAGTCTCTAAATTGGCTAAGGGTTTGGGATCCCAAGGGGTATCCCATGTGTTTAAAGGAGGAGGACTTAGATGTGCTTGGGTTCAAGGTCACGGGTCACGGGTCTTTCTGATATTATCTATTTGGACCTCCAAATTATTTAATATTTACAGTTTGGTCCTTAGAGTTTTTGGAAAGTTGAATTTGGGAACGACAGACTTTCTGCCTACATTACTTGGCTGATTAACTCCTCCATCAGCCCTCCTTCAATGACCATAAACCTGCCATGTTTTGGCAGTTGAGGAGTCCCTCCCTTATGCTATATATTGGAGCCTTGTTGGCTCAATTGTGAAACACAAAATATACACTATATACACAGAGACAAAACAGAAGAGTAAAACACAGTCCAAAACGTGAGCAGTAACGTTGGAACGAAAACAGAAAACTCTTCCTTCCTTTTCCATTTCTTCAGCAAGTCGATTCGTATTTGTTTTCTTCGTCAGGGTCAACCTATTTGCTTTGTAGCGTTGATTAAAGTGTTGTTTTATCTTGGAAGACTATTGCCCGTTTAATGTAAAAGCATATATACGGGGCAATCTTGTCTTAAGGACAGAGTTCAATCACTCGACTCAGCACACAGTTGTAACAATCCGGATTTAGTGTTTCTTGATTTCAGGTTATCAAGATTCAAGACTCAACAACTTTGCGGCAGCTCAGAATATTGACAATTCGTTTATCCTTTCGAACACTTGTAATGTTTATTTACTTTCCGTACTGCTTTACAATATCTAACAAAGAGTACATCAACTAGTTCTATATTTCTGATAGAAGATGATGACATTTGGTCAAAATCCGATCTTTACTTGATACAATTTTGTAGTAATTGGTTTTTTGGAGAACTGCCAAAAAGTATATCCCTTTTGTTCTTTTTTGTTTGGTTTGGCATATATTTTTTAGTAGAGTTCTAATGAGTGTAAAATTAGAGAAGAAGTAGAATATATAGTTCCTCAAGTCTCAATATTAAAGCAACAAAAAGGAACATGATTTATTACCATGGCCAAAGAAGGTTTTGTTTATAGTTAAAGTATAGCAAATCTATAAATAATGTCTTAGTAATTCAGTTATGTTTCTTAGCATATATATATCTTGATCATGATATGTTTAAAAACATTATGACCAATAAACAACGAGATATATACTTTTTTTTTTAAAAACGAGAGTACTTCAAAAAAGTAAATTTTACTAAATTTATAATTAAGGTCAGTTTTAATAACTACTAAGATAAACTACTCCATTTTAATTTAAAATATCCATATTTAATGAATATCTTAAGTCTATAATACGTGCACATATACCATACACATTATGATTCAACAACTATTGTACAAAAAGTTAGTAGAAAGATGTATAAACAAATTATGCACCTTTGTATTTCTCTGTCTTGTTTGATGTATTTGTCTTTTCATTGCTTTGTCTGCTTTAGTTTCTTGTTTCTATAAGCTAAAGATTTGAATCATATCTCATTTAATTTTTACCAAAATGGTAGTATTCAATGCCAATTGCTAATTGTCCATCCAATAATATCAGTATATAAGTTGAGAAATTAAATATATATGTATGTCTCACGTCAGTTAAATGTCGCTTTCTAGCCATTACAACTATGGACATGGTCAATTCATCACGTTGGTCTCATTATTCTTGAGGCCTGCAACATGAACTCACCGGAAGATTTGCACAAAAAGATATTTTAAGGTAGGTATCTGAATTTTGGCAGTGAAAAATAGCTTCTTACAGAAATGCAGTGTAAAACTGTGTACAATAGATCTTTGTGGTTCGGCCCTTTCCCAAACCCCGCGTAGCAAGAGCTAAGTGCACCGAAATGCCCTTTTTTTATTTAAACTTTGATCGCTTTTGAAATTTGTGCAGAATTGAGTGTTTTAAGTTTAATGAAAAATTCTAAATTAAAATATCTTTAAGTTGAACGGCAAAAATAGTAAAGAGACGAAGGCAAGCGAAAGTCGGTGAACTATGACATGCAAGTGACAACGGACTGATGCATGCTATATCCAATCTAGTTGTCATGTTAAATTACTCCCTAATAATCTTAATTACCGGATCGTCACGATTTCAATGTTGCAAACAAATAAGTATGTGACATTCAAGTCATGACAAACATATACGACTTCATGTTATATACATCCTAAATGTCTTATTGGATTACTCACAACTCATATCAGATCACTATGATTTCAAAGCTACAAATAAGAGACGAGGAAAAACTACATTTTAGAACCGTGACATGCAAGTCATGATAGATTATTATGAATTGATACTATCTTCATTCCACCTATCTTGTTAAATTATTCACAGTTCATGCCGATTGTATAACTTGATACAATCTTCATTCTACATATCTTGTTAAATTATTCGCAAATCATGCCAGAATGGTATACTCACTAATTGATATTATCTTCCATTTTATTTATATTGTGTTAAATTATTCATGTCAGATTAGTATAACTTGATATATCTTATCTTCATTCTACATATTTTGCAAAATTATTCACAAATCATGCCAAATTTATATTATTGGTACTATTTTTACTTTATCTATCTTATTTAATTATTTACAAATCATGCCGGATTGATATAATTATTCATGATTTAGTATCTTATAAGATATTAAGCTTCAATGTTGAGATTACTCTGCACCCGGTGGGGGTTAGGGGTTTAAAATTTGACTAGTTGAACAAAATATATCTCAAATAAACAAAAAATGTTTGGTAAAAAGTAGATTATGTTTTTAGTTATATCTTGCATGGGGCCTAAATAATGCGACACTACCTAAAGTTAGGGAAGAATGACAACATTCATTCTTTACTTTGTTTGGCCAATAATAATCAGAAATAAAGTATTCTTCTTTGATGAAGCTGATAAAGATATTCATATAACAGATAAAAAGCCGGCTTAATTAATTAATCAAATTTACGATAACTAACATATATAGCAATCGAACAAAATTTTAGTCTACAGACAAGTGCATGTTTCAAGAAGACCAAGACCATGTTGACTATTTGTAGTCATACATTAGCCTGCACAAGCTACATTAAAAGAAAAGGATTTGATGAAGAAATTAACATATGCTTATGTAACATGCCTTATGTCCATTGACGAATTTAGGATTTCTGAAATATGGGTTCACCACTAAAAAAAAAGAAGGAAAAATGTATTAAGTGGAACTTGATCCCTAGTCCTAGATAAATAACTCAATTTTAGACCAAGTGTACTATTTAACTTTTTCATAACATGGGTTCCCAGATAGTATTATACTCCCTCCGTCACATTATGTTTTTCAAGAGTCGAACTATATGAACTTTGACAAACATTTTGAGCTATATTTTTTCATCACATTAATATGAGAAAAATTGCAACTTATAATACTTTTCATATAGTTTTCGAATATCTAAATTTTAATTTTAAAATATTAAATTAATATAATCTAATTTAACTTTAAAATTTAGTCAAATTGACTTTTAAAATGAAAAACATGACATGTATTTTGAGACGGAGGGAGTACTAATTTTAGGAAATATATACATAAAATACCTAATTTTACGTAGAGATCATGTGTTCACGTGCCCCAATTTTAGCACCTAAAGTCGCCCCTGCTTATGTCGTCTTGTTTGCTTCTAGAACTATTCGGTGTTCAATATTCGCTGGCCTGATTAATTAGATTCAGCCTGCCATGATCCATTAAGGTGAAAGCGCTCTGACAAAGAGTTTTTTCATTTTTAAAGTTCGAACGCGAAACTTTTGATTAAAGATGGAGGAATGCTATACATCCAATCGAACTCTTTGGTGATATTTTTTGTTCTTTCTAGCATATCATATGAAGAAAAAATTATCAAGTGTTTGATAGTTAACTTCATTTCTAACTATATTTTTTCCTGGTCAAGATTGTAAAAAGAAAATTGGCTAGAGTTCTATTATTATTTTTAGCCAATTGAAAATGTTTTACTTGCATTAAAAATTATCTAAAACAATAATGAATTTAAAAATGCAATAAAATACATTTTGTTATGTAAAAATGTCAAGGGAATAAAAAATATCTACGAGATAGCGCGTCAATATTCTCACCTCTGTCAAGTGAGAAAGAAAAAACCTTAATTTATACGAGTTTTCATAATTTCCTAAAATTAAACGAAAAGTCAAATATGATAAATTTGTAGCCAATTTAATACTTCAGAAAAATAAAAGTCAAAAATAGCTAGCTTGACAATTCATATCATCAAACAATATAGGAGGATTTATTTGTATATTTATTTGAGCGACACCATTTACTTCTTGTGATAGTTGGAAAAATTGTGTTTGAAGTTTGTAATTGTCAAATTAATTAAACAAACTAATTGGCAACTTAATTAAACAAACTCATTACGTGAACTAATTGTCAAATTAATTAAACAAACTAAAATACTATTATTTAAAGTCAATTCCCTGACTGATAGGGTAGATCAGTTCCCTCTCGTGATCAAAAGATTTCTTGCCATTATTTCCTTTCACAATAATAAAAATACAGTTGAAAAGCATTAACCTTTATTCGAATATTTTGCTAAAAATATAAAAAAAAAAGTTAATTTAAAAGCTAGCTAAATCATAATCTTAATGATTTTAGTAAAGCTATATTATGATAAGCTATTTTGCTAGGGTCCTTGAAAAATGTCAGTAATCTGAGAGACATGAGTTTAGTGACATTCTGGAAGGATTCAAGCTACATAAATAATAATTAATAGTATCTTACTAAAAGATTAATACATATATATGCTTATAATCTTATAGGACAGCTTAAGTTATATTGGCAACTTCAACCCATAAGACTAAATGTAAAACTTAGATAGGCTTAATTAGATCTCCTTGAATGTTAGGTCTACCCAATATATTAATAATGTGCCTCAAACGTTAGATATGTTCGGTGTGATAAAAATTCATTCGCATTTGATGTCTACATTGAATTAAAAATGCAAAAATAAATGTCCTTTCACATAATTATGTCTTAGGGTGTGTTTAGTATGGAGGAAAATATTTTTCACGGAAAATGTATTTTTGGAAAACAAGTGAATTTCTTACTTATTTTCTCATGTTCATTTGGTTAGTGTAAAATAAGTGAAATTTCTTACTTATTTTCTCATGTTTGGTTGGTTAGTAGAAAATATTTTTTGAAAAATATCACCCAAGCCCCACCAACAACATCACACCCCCACCACCCCAAACAGCCACCCTCCACCACCCAACCACCACCGTTGTGCACACTTCATCTTCACTCACCCCTACCCCACACCACCACACCCACCCCAACCCCACCACACACCACCACACCAAATTTAACCACACAATTTTTTTTTATAAAAAATATATAAAACTAATATAAAATATATGAACTAAAAAATTCGGGAGGGGTAGGGGTGCACAATGCGAGGGGGAAAGGGGATTGGTGGGAGGTGTAGAAAAAAAAGAAATTAAAAACTCTTTTTACAAAAAGTTAAATTTCATGGAGGGGTGGTTGGGTCCCGGGGGTGTAATAACCCAAAAAAAAAAATATTAAAAAAAGTTAAAATCTTTTATTAAAAATAATATTTCTTTTTAGGGGGGCGGGGGTGAGTGGGCGTGAGGGGCGGGGGTGAGTGGGTGAGGGTCGGGGTGGGGGGTTCGCAGTGGTGGGTTCGCAGTGGGGGTGAGGGTGGGGGTGTAGAAAACCAAAAAAAAAAAATTGGCGGGAGGGATTCGTAGCGGGGGGTGGGAGAGAGTGGTGTAGAAAACCAAAAAAATATTTTTTTTAAAAAAGAAAAAAAATGGAGGGGGTGGGGTGAATTAGGTGGTGGATGGTTGGGGGAGTGTGGAGTGATCGGGTGGTTAGGGTTTGGTGGGGTCGGTGGTTGGGGTGGATTGGATGGTGGTGGGGTAGTTGATTGAATGCTACTTGGGAGACTTATTTTCCCTATTAGGAAAGTCATTTTCTTCATTTTCAAAGAACTTTTTTTCCTCAAGAAAATATTTTTCAAAATTCTTTACCAAACAAACATGAGAAAATTGAAAAATATTTTTCAGAAAATGTTTTCCTCCATACTGAACACACCTTTAATAACAATTAAGTAATATATATTCTCATTTTAATTTAAAATACTAAATTAAAGGGTTGGATTTAGTGTAAACATCTGGGTAAATATTTAACGTATAATAAAAATGGTCCCTTATGTTTGAGGGTAGGTTCAAAATTGATTAGAAAAAATAATAGAAAAAAATTAATCGTAAACACCAAGAAAGTGTCATCAAATCTTAAAAAATGCAACACAAAAAATTACACTAGACACCAAATATCCAAAAACGATACGGTCATACAGGGCATTCCCCTTAACCTATTAGTTCAATTTCTAGCAAGTCATGTCTCTCTCATTCACTTAAAACACAACCTCCGATGATTCCCTTTCTCTTAGGTCATTATTAAAAAAATAGCAAAATTGCACCTCAAAAAGTTGCATCAGACGATAAAAATAAATCAAAAATAGCAAAAACTGAAAGTATATTTATGTCCTAGAGACAATCTATATTACGACAAATGTACTTTATAATACACATTCGTATTATTATTAATGGAGATTAATATTTTGGCATTTGCAATTATTGAATTATTAATTGATTGTTTGTAATATTCTATAATATGCATCCCTGGAGGTTACGCTGTTATTAATAGTGTGAGATATTAATATTATAACGTAACTCTTAAAATAGCCTCGACTGATGATCATCGAGATATCGATGATATGTGATAAGTCGACATGTGATCTGCATCACATCCTTAGAGGATGTAGTATGTCTCACCTGCTACGAGTAATGGCTACTCGTGATGGACACATGGATACTTTGGAAGTATTGGTATACCCTGCTGATATATTGTTTGTTATACTTGTCTAAAGTATGATCAGCGTGTGGGAGATAAAAGTCCTTAGACTTGAGGTCAATACGTACATTGTCTACAAAGTAATGTACTTTGATCCCGTCCTAAGCTCAAATGCCTTATAGGTTGAGATACGTCTTGTATTGGGTACATTACGATGTGGATTAAATGTGGTAGTTGAGCCAAGATTAGGATTCATTCCTCGAATGTATATTCGAGAGAACACTCGGATTCTCAGTGATATTAGGTTAACTAAGTCGTTGGCCAACCCAATAGACATATTTATAATATGGTCTAGTTATCAACTAATATAGATGAGATACAATTATTAAGCCATTTGGATAGACACTTGACAAATCTTAAGCTTGATCGGGTGTGTCGTGAATGAAAGGATTTTATCTTACCACATAGAGGTTAAGTTTACTGGATTTGTGTAAACGTACTTCACATATTGAGTTCGTCTTGCGGCGCCGTCTAGGAGTTCCACGTAGACCTTAATTTGATTAATGTCGATATGTGAAGGCATGTAGGGTCACACTATGTCGATTGTCCTTTCGATCTAAGGATGTATTGACAGAATATTAAATATTCGATATAGAATCGAGATATTTAAATGAATAATGATTATTTTAATTAAGGTAAAATTGGATTTTGGATTTAATTAAGAATGTACAGAAAATAAATCGAGACAGTGCATGAACACATCAAGTGCTGCGGCGCCCATACCGTAGGGCTGCGACGCTTCTGCCTCAATTTTTGGGCCAGGCCCAAGGTCAAACCCTAATCCAGTTTGACCTAATTTTCACCTATAAATAGTGGCATTCTCTTCATTATTTACATACTAATTTTAGATTATCATTCTAAGCCTTAGACACTTAGAATTAAAATACTCTCTCAAACCTCTGCCGGATTTCCTATCTTTCCGAAAGAGAAATACATTGAAGCTTGAAGCTTGCAATCGTAAGGGCATTCGCGTGCGCACCTATAGTAGATAAAGAATCCAGATACTATAACATGTAAGTTTTATACTTTATGTTACATGTTTTGATTGTTGTATAACCATACCAGATTATCAAAGTTGTTGGGGTAAGTAAGAAACAAAATTTTAAACTTATGTTGTGCCTTACTTATGTGTTTTGAACCCAACAAAAAACTATAGTGGTATCAGAGTCCAGGCTGATTCAATGGTTATATAACAATTGAATAAAGTAATAATATGTGTTAAACATAAAATTGAATTAAAATGAGGTTCTTGAAATCGTACATGTCTTGACCGAATGTAAACCTTTTGATATCACCCTAAATTATCTCTTACTCTAACTCGAGGAAGTCATTCCGCTCTAACTCGAACTAAGCCAAAAGTGTGTTGTTTGGCTCATTGCACGGTGAACGGCTAAAAACGAGTAAGAACGGATGATGGTCGATATGGGCGTTATTGATAATGGTGGGTGATGATAAAAGACATGTGATTTGATCCCTAAATTGGATTTAGCGCTCGAACGATTTTGAAAAATCAACACAAAAACGTTTGTCAGGACATCGGCGTCGCGACCCTATGGTAGGGCACCGCGACACTTGCTAGGGTTTCAAGGCAGCGTCGCGGCTCCATGGTGGAGCGCCGCGGCGCTAATGCTTCGTTTCAAAATTTGGACTCACTGGACAATAGGCGGCGCCTAGTATTTGATTAAACCATATTATATAATGCATATTGGGTTGACGGTTCTCAACTATATGTGTCATTAGTTTGCATAATGTTAAGATGTCATATTTGATATGGCGTAAAAAAGTTGATCTTGGTTAAAACCATGAATTAAAATGTTTCCCAAAATTTTAAATACAAGTTTAAATTAAAACGCGTCGTCCATTATAATTGTTAGAGTGCAAAATCCTTTTCGGCGATACGAGTATTTATGCCAAAGCATTTGCTCTAAGTCTACGAGGACCAGACTCTTTCATAGATGTGTTTTAATGTAAAGGTAAATGATAAACTTTTGTGGGTATTTACACCAAAGTGTTTGCTCACAAAGGCCAAATTTGCTTAGATATGTAAACGCAGTCGTGTAATGGGGTTGACTTGCTTAGACAAATCTTGGCGCCAAAGTGTCGGACTAATCTAAGGACGCAAGATTAAATGTAATATTTGATCAACCAAGAGTTGCAAATAAGTTTTGCAATTGGTTTAGAACCTACCAAGATGTGTTATTGAAGTTATCAGCCAAAGCAATCGCGGAGATAGCATAGGCTTGGATCTTGACCCATTATGACCTCAATTAATTTAGGTCCGTATTCTACCATGGGGTCGTAGAAGTATGTTAAAATAGTGGGAGCTAATTAAACAAAATGACATGTTGATTAGCATAAACGAATGTGTGTAATAGGAAATAGATTTTGAGTTTGATTTCTAGTCTATCTAATTCTTCAGATTATCAAAGATGTCGAGCTTATCATTGAAAATGTTGATCGAAATGAACAAACTTATTGGACCCAACTACCTCGATTGGCTAAGGAATTTGCGAATAGTGCTGAGGCAAGAGAAAATAGAATACGTGTTGGACACGGTGTTCCCAACAGTCCCTGCGATAGACTCTGCTGAATATGTCTCTTTTGATAAAGATGCTTACCAAAAACACCTAGATGATGCCACTTCAGCACAGTGCGTGATGTTGTCTTCCATGTCAATAGAACTTCATAGACAACATGAGAACATGGGTCCCAATGAGATACTCGAACACTTGAAGAGTCTCTATAACTCACAATACCAGACTATGGAATATGAGTTACTAATAGAACTCTTTAAGTGTAAGCTCAATGAAGGAGGCCAGGTCTCGCAACATGTATTGAAGATGATAGGGTTGATAGAGAGGCTTGCTTCAATTGGAACGAAGCTGCAAAAGAATGTCGCTACCACCCTCATCCTAAACTCTCTTCCTTTGAAAACTTCATAGTGAATTTCAGTATGAATGGAATGAATGCGAGTCTGCCGGAGCTGCATAACATACTCAAGACCTTTGAGTCTTCTACCTCCAAAGGCAAAGTTGTGCTCATGGTGAGCTCTACTAGCCGACACAAGCCGAATGGCAAGGAATGGTAGAAGAAGAAGGGCAAAGCAGTCGTTGCGCCCTCAGTTATGAAGCCTAAGGGAGGTGTGAAGAAGTACAAGGTAAATTCGGCTAAGGATGAATGCCTCAACTGCCACAAGAAGTGGCATTGGAAGAAGGACTGCGCGGCACCAGGAGGAGGAAAAGCACCATGTGCTTCTGCTTCTGGTGGACAAGGTATGTACGTCATTGAAATAAATATGTCTATAAATAACTCTCATTCCTGGGTATTGGATACCGCTTGTGGCTCACACATTTGTACAAATGTGCAGGGGCTAACTGATAGCAGGAAGGTTGGACCAAGAGAGGTATACCTACGCGTTGGAAATGAAGCACGAGTGGATGTTGAGCGCGTAGGGACTTATAGATTAAATTTGTCTTCTGGCTATTGTTTAGTGTTGAATGATTGCTACTATGTACCCTCGTTAACGAGGAATATCATTTCTATCCCAGTCCTGGACATGAAGGGTTTTTCCTCATATATTTATAATGGCAGTCAAATACTGTCTTTTGATAAAGTTATATATGGAACTGCTCCTCTTGTGGATGGATTATATACACTAAACTGTAGTCGAGAGATATTCAATGTACAAAATAAATGAGCCAAGATAAGTAATAGAAACTCTACCTACCTATGGCACTGCAGACTTGGTCACATCAATGAATCAAGGATAGCAAGGTTGAGGAAGTTAGACTACCTCGAACCATTTGACTTGGAGTTTTATGGTAACTGTGAATCTTGCTTGAGAGGAAAGATGACCAATAAACTATTTTCTGGGATAGGTGTGCGAGCCAAGGAGGTGCTTGAGTTGGTCCATACTGATGTATGTGGGCCATTCTCGACTCAAGCTAAAAGAGGCTTTGCATACTTCATCACTTTTACTGACGATTTCACAAGATATGTGTATCTTATGAGACACAAATCCGAGGCTTTTGAGAAGTTCAAAGAGTACAAGTCGGAAGTAGAGAACAACTTGCAACAAGTATCAAGACCCTTCGATCGGATCGAGGAGGTGAATACTTGAGCAAGAATTTTCTGGATTACTTGAAGCTATATGAAGTCCAATCAAAGTGGACACCTCCTGGAACACCACAGATGAATGGTGTTGCCGAAAGGAGAAATCGAACCTTATTGTATATGGTTCAATCCATAATGAGCTCCTCAGCTCTACCGACATACCTTTGGGGACATACTATACAAACCTCAATAAATGTTCTGAACAGGGTTCCTTCCAAGTCAGTAGAAAAGACACTCTATGAGATATGGTGTGGTAAGAAGCCATCTCTTAAACATATGAGACCCTGGGGTGCCCTGCATATGTTAAGAAGATGCTCACTGACAAGTTGGAATCTAAAAGTGAGAAATGTTACTTCGTGGGGGTATCCAAAGGAAACTAAGGGATACTACTTCTATCTTCCTAGAGAACATAAGGTCATTGTTTCCAGGAACACAACTTTCCTTGAAGAAGAATATGTCTACAAGGAACATAGTTGCACAAGAGATAGAACTTGAAGAAATTCAGAACCACAAGATAACACAGAAGTTGAACCCTTATCGAATGACCTAAACAAGGATTCAGTGGGAGTATCTGGTGAAGATTGGGTACTTAGAGTACGCCCTTCAGCCAGTGGGAGTGCTGTGAGAGATAGTGCATAAATGCAAGGCTCTCATACAAAACCAATGGAAGATGACACAATGGTTATACATCATTCCATTCAGAAAATGTATGAAAATGACATTCCTGAAAGCTCTCAAGTTGATGGATTGTCCAAGACACAAAGACCTTCTCACAATCAGAATTCAACAAACACTGAAATGCAGAATAATCAACTCCATAAGACCACTAAGACTCATCATCCGCCTGAAAGACATAATTTCCTTGTTGAAACACACAATGAGATATATATTCCTGATGACGATGAACCTACAACCTACAACGAAGCTATGTTAGATATTGATTCACAGAGATGACAAAAAGCCATGAAATCTGAGATGGACTCGATGTACATAAATCAAGTTTGAAACTTGGTTGATTTGCCAACAGGGGTTAGACCCATATGATGCAAATGGGTCTTCAAAAAGAAGATTGATGCATATGGTAAGGTACAGACTTATAAAGCAAGATTGGTGGCTAAAGGTTATAATCAACAGCCTGGGGTCAATTATGATGAAACCTTTTCCCTGTTGCTAAGATTAAGTCCATTCAGATTTTGCCTGCAATAGCTGCATATTATGGCTATGACATTTGGAAGATGGACGTCAAAACTGCTTTCCTCAATGGTAATCTAGTTGAGGAGGTGTGTATGAAACAACCTGAGGGTTTTTCACTTGAGACCAAACCAAATGTTGTATGCAAGCTACAAAAGTCCATTTATGGGCTTAAGCAAGCCTCGAGGAGTTGGAACATTTGCTTTGACGAGGCTATCAAGTCATTTGATTTTGTCAGAAGCAAGGAGGATCCATGTGTTTATAGTAAACGCAATGATGGGAGTATTGCCTTCATTATCATATATGTAGATGACATATTGATAATGGAAGACAACAAGACTCTCATGCAATTAGTCAAGGAGTAGTTGTCTAGTACCTTCATGATGAAGGATTTAGGTGAAGCCTGCTACATTCTGGGAATTAGGATCTATAGAGATAGACCTAATAGATTGTTGGGGTTGTCACAGTCAGTCTACATAGACAAAGTGCTTAGATGTTTTTCTATCAAAAAATCCAAGAAAGACGGTCTACCTATGGGACAAGGCATCAAGTTATCTAAGAAGGATAGTCCTTCTAATACTATAGAGCTTGAACGCGTGAAAAGGATCCCATATGCTTCGGCTATAGGATCGATCATGTATGTCATGACCTGCACTAGACCAGATGTGGCCTTTGCACTTACTATGACTTGCAAATTTCAGCAGAATCCCGAGGAAGAACACTGGAAGGCAGCCAAGAGTATTCTTAAGTATCTTAGACGAACTAAAGCTTACTTCTTAGTCTATGGTGGGGAAGAAAAACTAGTTGCTACTGGGTACACTGATGCTAGCTTCCAGACGGATGTTGATGACTACAAATCTCAGTCTGGGTACACGTTCATTTTCAATGGTGGAGCAGTAAGCTGGAAAAGTTCCAAACAAGCTACAACTGTTGATTCGACAACAGAAGCTCAATACATTGCTGAATCGGAAGCTGGTAAAGAAGCAGTCACGATTTCTGAGTTCCTGAAGGAACTAAGGGTTGTTCCAAGTGCTACTTGTCCAATAACGATTTATTGTGACAACACTGGTGCGATTGCGCAAGCTAAGGAACCAAGATCAACCAACAGAAACAAGCATGTACCTAAGAAGTACCACATACTCAGGGAGATGGTGGAGACTGAAAAGATTAGATTAGACTATGTTCTCACATACGATAATCTAGCTGACCCATTCACTAAACCATTAAGCTTAGTCAAGCATAATGGTCATTTTGAGAATATGAGCATTAGATATGTTGAAGATTGGCTCTAGGCCAAGTGGGAGATTGAAAGTATATTTATGTCCTAGAGACAATCTGTATTAGGACAAATGTACTTTATACACATTCATATTATTATTAATGGAGATTAATATTTTGGCATTTACAATTATTGAATTATTAATTAATTGTTTGTAATATTCTATAATATGCATTTTTGGAGGTTATGCTGTTATTAATAGTGTAAGATATTAATATTATAACGTAACTCTTAAAATAGCCCCGACTAATGATCATCGAGAATGGGATATCGATGATATGTGATAAGTCGACATGTGGTCTGCATCACATCCTTAGAGGATGTAGTATGTCTCACCTGCTACGAGTAATGACTACTCGTGATGGACACATGGATACTTTGGAAGTATTGGTATACCCTGCTGATATATTATTTGTTATACTTGTCTAAAGTATGCTCAGCGTGTGGGAGATAAAAGTCCTTAGACTTGAGGTTAATACGCACATTGTCTACAAAGTAATGTACTTTGATCCCGTCCTAAGCTCAAATGCCTTATAGGTTGAGATACGTCTTGTATTGGGTACATTACGATGTGGATTAAATGTGGTAGTTGAGCCAAGATTAGAATTCATTCCTCGAATGTATATTCGAGAGAACACTCGGATTCTCAGTGATATTAGGTTGACTAAGTCGTTGGCCAACGCAATAGACATATTTAGAATATGGTCTAGTTATCAACTAATATAGATGAGATACAATTATTAAGTCATTTGGATAGACACTTTACAAATATTAAGCTTGATCGGGTGTGTCGTGAATGAAAGGATTTTATCTTACCACATAGAGGTTAAGTTTACTGGATTTGTGTAAACGTACTTCACATATTGAGTTTGTCTTGCGGCGCCGTCTAGGAGTTCCACGTAGACCTTAATTTGATTAATGTCGATATGTGAAGGCCTGTAGGGTCACACTATGTCGATTGTCCTTTCGATCTAAGGATGTATTGACATAATATTAAATATTCGATATAGAATCGAGATATTTAAATGAATAATGATTATTTTAATTAAGGCAAAATTGGATTTAATTAAGAATGTACAGAAAATAAATCGAGACAGTACAGGAACACGTCAAGCGCCGCGACGCCCATACCCTAGGGCCGCGACGCTTCTGCCTCGATTTTTGGGCCAGGCCGAAGGTCAAACCCTAATCCGGTTTGACCTAATTTCACCTATAAATAGTGGCATTCTCTTCATTATTTACATACTAATTTTAGATTATCATTCTAAGCCTTAGACACTTAGAATTAAAATACTCTCTCAAACCTCTGCCGGATTTCCTAGCTTTCCGAAAGAGAAATACATTGAAGCTTGAAGCTTGTAATCGTAAGGGCATTCGCGTGCGCACCTATAGTAGATAAAGAATCCAGATACTATAACATGTAAGTTTTATACTTTATGTTACATGTTTTGATTGTTGTATAACCATACCAGATTATCAAAGTTGTTGGGGTAAGTAAGAAATACAATTTCAAACTTCTGTTGTGTCTTACTTAAGTGTTTTGAACCCAACAAAAACCTACAGAAACTACAACAATTGTACCTCTATATGTGAGTTCCCGCTAATTTCCTGTTTTGTCATAGTTTCGGTTAAATTTAACAAATTGAGTTCAGTAAATATTTGATGAAAATCAAAAGTATTAGCTTTTTACAAACTTAAAGGATCAAATTTTTTGAGTGCATACTTAAGGGAATTACTTTGAATCTACCGTCAAACATAAGGGATCATTTTTGTCATTTTCTCTAGATATTTACACCTCAGTCACTATTATTTTTCTGGGAAAAAAACATTATCATGTTTGTAATAATTTTATTAAATGTTTTTTGGTCGTTTGTTTTAGTGACTTCTTTTAGTAACAAGCATTTAGCATAGTTGCGATAGTTGTATTGAATGCCATTTGGTTGTCGTTTTCAGAACTTTGTACTATATCAGCAAAATTTACACTTCCTTTGAAACTTTCGTACTAGTTGCAACAAAGAAATGGACCTTGTGTCTATTGGCGGGTCAAAGATGATAACTGAATATTCATTGTCGAAAAATTATATTGTGTATATAAAAAAGTTAAATTAAATATATAGGACATACATATTAAATCTTGAATATTCTTAACAAAATTTCTGATTTCGGCATTGCTTCGTATCCCCCAAACTTTTTTAGAAAAAATATTATTCCAAAAGATTTAACATAGGACTACTATTTTCATCAATATGGGCAACACTATCTTTGGTTGTCCATAACATAATCTGATGTTAAATGAATACTGTTGTATAGACAAAATTTCCAACATCTATCTAGCCAAACCATATACATAATTGTTTGGGCTCCATGATCTTATGGGCCTATAAAAATTCCAAATGCTAACACCCACAAAATCTGCTGTATGGGCTTTTTGGCCCATAAAATTAGGCCGAAAGTCGAAGTCGGAATTTTGCAGGGAAGCCAGTTTGGATGCTCCCATTTAATCTATATCCATTTTTTAAACAAATTATTAAAGTTATAACCAGTACAGTCAAGGGACATAGTTCCATTCATGATTGCTGAGCACACTAATTACAGCTTCAGCAATTTAAATTGACACACAAGGGACAATTGAGTAATATATGATTTTTAAGTCATGCACTAAAGTTTTTGTTGAAAAAGAAATTCTAATTAGGAATTATAATGATAAATCTACTTCTGAACTTCAAGAATAAATGTCTAAACTCAGACATAAATACTTGAAATTTAGATGCATTTTATTTGAAGTTTGCTGACATAAGTAATGTGTCAAATCTCATGACAAATTTATGACTTCAAACACAAATTTGAACAACTTAGATCGTGTTTGTCAAAATTTGATTTTAAAATGGTTAACTTATAAAAATTCATGGACTACCATTATAGTTTAAATGGGAACCCTAAAATTGGCTATCCGTACGCTTTGGCCAAAGTTGGAGGGGTAAATAGTAAATACCTACTTTCTCTAAAAAAAAATTGAACAATAAAAGAAATTAATGTCTAAGTAACAGTCATAACTCATAGAGTAGGGGCCAACAATTCAAACTTTTACCCGCAAGGGTAGCCAAGTTGGTGCAGCAGTAGAGCGCGAGACCGCAAGGTCACGAGTTCGATCCCCTGCATAAACCTTCTTGATTGAGCCTGTCACACATGGCTTGCCAAGTGTGGTTAATCGGCTGACGTGGTTTGCAGGCTATAGCGTCAGTCCGGGGTTTACCCTGTGCGCACTCGAGAGAGTAGCGGCTGCGGGTTCCTTCGTCAACAAAAAAAACAATTCAAACTTTTCAATGATATCCACAAGCCATTACTACCACACAAAAAGGAGAAAAATTAAGAACAAATAATAAATAATAAATAAAAAAGCGAACACAAAGGCATAAACATTGTCTGGTTTTCATAATGTCAACTTTGAAATGTGATTATGTTAGAGTTGTAAATATTAATCAGAGTTCTCTGCAGAGGTGAAATGTGATGCTCATTTTGCATAAAAAAGTATTGTAATGATAATTTTATATTAATTTATTTATTTGTCAAAAGATAAATTCTTTAAACATAAGATACCATGCTTAATAGTGAGAAAGTGTTTTTCTATGATTTATAAGAACTCCTGTGCGTATGTTTATGAATATTGACAACTATTTTGAATAGACAAAAGGTAACTTTTGTTTGGTGTGCAGAAAATTTATTTGCACTAGGCGCATGCAATAAAAATAATATAATTTTAAGAGTCATAAATTAAAGCAAAAAAACACATACCCTATAAATAATAAAAGTGAATATACAAAACACATACTATCAAGTATCGTTTAATTTGGTATGAATATCAAATAAATTTTTTTGATGTACTAATATTCTCTGTCTTTATCCCAAAAAAGAATGTTCTATTTATATTTGAATTAAGTATAGGAAATTTCCTACTTTCATCAAGATTTTTCCAAGTACATATTTCTTTATAGATTTTGACTTCTAATATGTTTGTTTAAATGTGATAGATCACTTTCTAATTTTAAAATTTTAAGCTATACAATTCATTTTTAAGATGAAAATAATTAAGATTAAAAGTTGACCACCTTTTTTTTCTTCAACAAAGTTGTTTGATTATATTGTTCAAAGTGCTTACTTACTTTTTCACGGAATCAAGTGAATGTTATCTATCAAAAGTTTTCATCATTTACATAATAAAAAAATATTTCAAAATTAAGGAATACTAGATCAACAAAAGAAAAAGGAAAGGGACAAATGATGTGTATGGTACGAAGAAAACATTTTGTAATTTTTGTACATTTGGATAATATTTTTCGTGTGAACTCATTTTCTTTCAAGTTGAAGAAAATATAACTTTCCTACCAAAAGAAGGGTAAATATTTTTTTTTGAAACTCTCTTCCGACCATCCTCACCCAATATCATCCCACGGACCCCGCATGAACACCTCAAATATTTAATGCGAACCCCAACGTCGACATCGACCCAATTCAAATTTTGATGCTTAACCCTTGACCCTTCGATCCCTGATCCTAACCTCGACCTCAGACTCCAACGTCGACTTGAATTCTGATGTTTATAAATATTTTCCAAAAAAAAAGGTGGAACTCCCACCCCAGGAGCCCTCACACCCCGGTCCGACAGGTCTGTAAAGGAGGTAAATCATGGTGACTCAATTGATTTCAAAGGTTAGACCAGTACCACGCTTCGCACAAGGGCCCCTGATGTTTATAAATATTGACAACTATTTTGAATAGACAAAAGGTAACTTTTGTTTGGTGTGCAGAAAACTTATTTGCACTGGGGGCTTGCAATAAAAATAATAAAATCTTAAGAGTTATAAATTAAAGTGAAAAAACGCATACCCTATAATAATAATAAATGTATATACAAAACACATACTCCCTCCGTTTCAAAAAAAATTGTTTGATTTTATTTTGACACAAAGTTTTAAAAAGTAGAGAAGATTTTTGAATCTTGTAATCTTAAATTTAAAATGCGTTGAATGTACAAAAATGACTTTTAATCTTGTGGTCTCAAATATGACATATGGAAAGTTGAAAAGAAAGAGTTGTCAAAAAAAGGAATGAGACATTCTTTTTGAAATAGACTAAAAAAGAAGTAATACAAACTTTTTGAAACGGAGGAAATACTATCTAATATCGATTAATTTGGTATGAATATCAAATAAAAAAATTTGATGTACTAATATTCTCTGTCTTTATCTCAAAAAAGAATGTCCTATTTATATTTGAATCAAGTATAGGAAATTTCCTTCTTTCATCAAGATTTTTCCAAGTACATATTTCTTTATATCTTTTGACTTCTAATATGTTTGTTTAAGTGTGCTAGATCATTTTCTAATTTTAAAATTTTAAGCTATACAATTCATTTTTAAGATTAAAAGTTGACCACCTTTTTTTTTCTTCAACAAAGTTGATCACTTTGGCTATATTGTTCAAAGTACTTGCTCATTTTTTCATGGCATCAAGTGAATGTTATCTATCAAAAGTTTTCATCATTTACATAATAAAAAAAACATTTTAAAATTAAGGAATACTAAATCAACAAAAGAAAAAGTAAAGAGACAAAGGATGTGTTTGGTACGAACACATTTTTTTGCAATTTTTGTGCATTTGAGATAATATTTTTCGTGTGAACTCATTTTCTTCCAAGTTGAAGAAAATATGACTTTCCTACTAAAAGAAGGATAAACATTTTTTTGAAACTCTCTTCCAAGTTCCAACCATCCTCACCTTAAATCAGCCCACGGACCCCGCATGAACACCTCAGACATTGAACCTGAACCCCAATCTCAAACCCCAACGTTGACGTCGACCCAATCCAAATCTCGATGCTTAACCCTTGACCATTCGATCCTTGATCCTAACCTTGATTATAACCCCGATATCAGACTCCAACACCAACTTGGATTCTGATGTCTAACCCCTTCCCCCTTCGCGCCCCAACCCTTAACAACATCTCAAACTCTCGACTCCAAATATCAACTCTCGAACCCTGAAGCCTTATTGTTCCACCCACTTTGTCTTTCATAGTGTTTATTTAGATTATATATAATTATTTTTGGTATAATATTCTATGTACTAAAAGATAAGTAAAAAAATCACTTATTTTTTTTCGAAATATATTCTCGGTGAAAATATTTTCTTTGGTACCAAATACACCCAAAGAAAAGGCAATGAAACATTAAAAAGGAAAATAATAATAATCAAATGACGTAGAGACAAAACTAACCATATAATGTCTTATATTGATTAGTTAATATGTTCACGTTCGTTGAATTTGACAGCAATCGCCAATCGTATAGTTGCAGCCGTAACTTGCAACTAAATTATTAACTTATACACCCACCATTGATTTCTTTATTCATTTTCCCTCCTTATATATACAACAAAAACAAAAATCTCCGATATTTTTCCCAGGTCCTTTCAAGTTCTTCATCATATATTTATAAAAGGTAAAAATATCAAATTCGAACTATTTTTCTTTAATTTTGTGAGATTTGATTTGTTTTTACCTTCAGGGAATGCTTAATTGCTCAAAGTTTGAAACTTTAAGCTTCTTTTTTCATGCATGGCAATTGGGTTATTGCCAAAGTTCAGGATTCCATGTGGATTTTAAGAAATTTTAAAGAAATTGTTGTTTTCTTGTATACCCACTTGGAAATTAAGTGCAAATAATATTGGGGCATGAGTTATTGATTAGAAAAATTGAATCTTTAGATGAATTTACTGTTGGTCTCTTGTTTGTATGAGTGGATTTTTTTTATCAAGATTTTAGTATGAGTGAAAAAAAGTATATTGATTTATTGTTCATAAGCAACAATGGGAGCTTGATTAAGTTAAGATCTTCTTGACTCGAGTATTATTTATGATCTGTGTAAAGGAGGAAATGCGTAAATTCTGCAGATTTATTGGCTTTATTTGGCATGTAATTTTGAAATTCAAATCTATTTGGTTGTCTGATGGAGCAATATCCTCCTATGTTCAAGTATTATCAATATCTAGTAGACCTTTTAGCTCCATAAAAAAAGGTCAGCCCGATGCACTACCGCTATGCGCGGGGTCTAGGGAAGGGCCGGATCACAAGGGTCTGTTGTATGCAACCTTACCTTGCATTTCTACAAGAGGCTGGTTCCACGGCTTGAACCCGTGACCTTCCTAGTCACACGGTAACAACTTTACCAGTTACTCCAAGGATAAAGATTAGTATAATATATTTTTGAAGGATTATGCTCCTAAAATGGGATGCAATGAGAAGTAAAAAGCTAAGCTCAGAATTTTATTATATTTACTTCAAAAATTGGCAAGTCTTGTATGGCTACGTCTTCTTGGTCTTTGCTGCCAATCTCTTTTTAGTGGAGAGCAAATAATACAATCATTCTACCGGCAGTTTGATGTGTCACACTTGTAATAGGTTACCTGCTTTGATTGTTTTTACTTTTAGTGGTTCTTGATATATATGGTACCTGCTTGATGGATTATTTTCGAAGTGTCATTTCATTCTGATAGTAACTCTTCCATGAATTTCCAGTATCATTAGGTATTTTCTATTGGAACTGGAGGTATTGGATTCTTGATAAGGATTTGGGGCTTCCTCGTCATCAGGATTGATGGCCACTTCTGAGGCAGTTCTACAAGTATTAGGTTGTTCACTACCTAGTCTGTATGGATCTGATAATTCATTTAGGAAATTGGGATCGTCACATACCTCCAAATCCTTCATAAGATACAGAAAGAAGAGGGGTTCAAAGTATGTGAATTTTCTCAACTGGTCAAACACTTCATACCGTGCTATTAGGGTCGATCACTTTTTGAGCACCAGACGACCTTTGCATGGAAGATCTGTGAAATGCAAATGCCAGCAAGCTGACAGTGCGAGTAGTATTGCATCAGAAAAGGAAAATGGGGCATGGTTTGTTGACAATGACCAGAGCTTCGACACAGTTCATGGTAATACACCAATTGTTCTGCAGTTTGAGACAGTAAGAGAGGTTAAAGTAGGAGAGAAGGAGTGCTTTCAATCCAACGGGAGCTTACCTCCAAATGGCTCGGTACAAGATGACTTGAATAGAATTGCTGGAAACTCCATTGAAGATGAAGCATGGGAACTACTACGGGAGTCTATGGTTTATTATTGTGGTAGCCCTATAGGAACAATTGCTGCTAAGGACCCAAATAGTTCCGCCGCCAATGTACTAAACTATGATCATGTCTTTATCCGTGACTTTATACCTTCTGGTATTGCTTTCCTGCTGAAGGGAGAATATGATATTGTTCGCAACTTCATCCTTCACACTCTTCAGCTGCAGGTATACTTAACTTGCACAAAAGTTTGTTTTCTTTGCAAAAAGATCTGTTACTGATATTTTCATTCAAATATAGTCATATTGTTGATTGCATTTTTCTTACTTGTTTCTTATCATTTAGTTTCTTATCTCATTCAGCAATCTTTCTATAGTCTATAGATGTTCCTCTACAACTGTGTAATTAAAGATGGTCGCCGGAATAGCTTATTGTGTATGCTACTGCTTCTTATTGTTTCATTCACGGACAGGATTCCTGGGGAAAATTCATGTTAATCACTGGATATGTATGCTAGGATGCAACTTTTGTTTGACTAATCTTCTAGAATTAATGGTTGTGTTAGAATAGGAATAGGATTTCATATATAGTATACTACTAGGAAAATGATTGTAATGGAATGTATAAATAGAGCTCAGTGTAATCATGTAGATATACAATTCAATATTATATTTTTCCCCATATTTTCTCACATGAAATCAGAGCTTCTACGATATTGGTGGAGAACCAAAGAGTTTCCGCTGCCTGCGGGCGGCACTAGCCAATGTGTGTCGTCCGTCTGGCCAAAGATAATGGTAGAGTGAAGATTGTAGAGAACTTTCAGATATTTATAAATAAAATATTCTCAAAAAAGTAGGCGTGAACAGTGTCACATGAACAGTATTTCCCGATGTGAAATAGTAATTTCGGCGCGAACCGTTACTAGATTCCGATCGTCGGAACTAGGGTTCCGGCGAATCCACGCTGTCTCGGGACATTCTTTTAAGTATTGTTTTTACTGTTAGCATCGCGTAGAGATTCCGAGCTGACCCATACCATTTTCTTCGAGGTTCGATAACTTTTCCGGCATAATTTCTTTTTCCGTAGGGTCGTGCCATCATTCCGATCCTACCCAAAAAATGTCATCACACTCCCGTGCCTCAATTACGGCGACTGTTTTGCGTCCCGTAGGGTCGTGCCATCATTTCGATCCTACCCACAAAATACCATCACAGTCCCGTGCCTCAATTTCGGCGATTATTTTGCGTCCTTATGTTCCAGAGCATTAGTAAGAAAGTATCCGCTGTGCAATATTCCAACAAAGATTCGAAAAAGAATATCACCACCGCGCATAATTTTTCCGGTGATTGTTAGCGTTACATCGCTATCCAGTGGTGTTGTGTAGAATCCAACACCACCACAACATAGATCAGGTTCAAGTTATTGAGAGACTAATTGTTGTGCAAATTTGCAACAATTTCCGGGAAAGCAAATCAGTCACCGTGCAATATTTTCGGTGACAACATAGCTATCCGCTACAAAATTACTTTCGAGTAGTGTTGCGCAAATTCCAACACCACCACGAGGTAGATCAGTCTCTTCCGATCAAAACCCAGTCAACGGCTCCGATAAATACCCACTCACGCGCCATCACATGCCGCTCGAAGTGCCAACTCGGGCTAGCGCGTCAGATCCACGCGCCGCGCATGCACCTTTTTCCAGCTAGATCTTGGTGATTTTCTTCTTGGGTTATGTTCGTCAGATTCCATCCATCTTTCAAGTCAGATTTCGCTATGTCTCTTGGTTTTGATATGTTAAACTCCAAAAACACGGGAATTGAAAGTTCAAGTCTTATGATTACTTCAAAACCCTTAAGGAGGAGATCAGAAAATTGCACATCACAGTCCATGATGAAGAAGCGACGATGAGGAGGTTGTCTTGCAAGATCTCGACCTAGGTGTAGTTATTATAATAGGCTTGGACACATTCGTGAAGTATGCTATTTTCTCCATGGTGACCTTGAGGAGAGGAGGAAGTTTATATGGAGCAACCACCTGGTTTTGTTGCTCAGGGGAGTCTAGCTTGGTCGGCCGATTGTGCCGAGCACTTTATGGTCTGAAACAATCTCCTCGAGCCTGGTTTGGAAATTTCAGCACAGTAATTCAAGAGTTTGGCATGACTCGTAGTGAAGTTGATCACTCATGTTTTATCGGCATTCCGCTCCAAATCTTGTATTTCATGAGAGGACTAACACATTGAGATTAACTGTCACTTTGTCAGTGAAAAGATACTCCCCGGTGATATTGTTACAAAATTTGTGAAGTCGTGTGATCAGCTTGCAAATATTTTCACCAAGTCCCTCACTAGTCCTCGTATTAATTACATCTGTAACAAACTCGGTACATATGACTTGTATGTACCAGCTTGAGGGGGAGTGTTAGAATAGAAATATGATTTCATATATAGTATCCTACTAGGAAAATGATTGTAATGTAGAATAGGAATATGATTTCATATATAGTATCCTACTAGGAAAAGGATTGTAATGGAGTGTGTATAAATAGAGCTCAGTGTAATCATGTAGATACACAATTCAATATTATATTTTCTCTCATAATTTCTCACATGTTGGATACTGATATTTTCTCTTAATACATTCAGCTTGGTGAGATAATTTAATGTGGGTATACACCTATTATGTCTTATGTTTGCCTACAAAATTAGATCACTGTTTTTTAAATTTCTGCTGTTATATGTCCCTCTCAACATTCTGATGGTTTTTCTTTTTTCTCTTCAAGGTAAATAACAAAATTTTGAGTTGTTTTCTCGTGTCGTACATTCCTTTATGTAAACGGTACATTAAGTATCAGTCTTCTTCTGATTTATCAAGGGAATAATAATAGCATGATTAAACTGTATGATGACTATTGACTGCCTTATTTGCTTGTTGGCTGTTCTTTTACAAAGAGGGAGTGAAGGAAAACCCCCTAAGCTTTGACATCAATAGTGTGTTCATTTTTTTTGCTTAGTACACATCAGGGAGGAAGGGCTGTTATCACCTGATTCCTTGGCGAAACTAACAAATCATTTGTGTTATTTGTTGGCAGTACTTAATTAGAATAAATATAGATAAAAAGATTCTTTATGAGGAGGTTTATAATCTGCAATTCCCTTAGTTGCTGAGATACCTCTTCTGTAATTACTTGGAGGCACTTGAACAGCATATCACAACTGTTTCAGGCAATGCCAGTATTATTGGGTTCATTGGTGGCTGAACTGTGCCTCTGCAATGATTATCTGATCTAGTTGCAGATAGGTTTACGATACCCCTAGTGGTAAATGTGATTAAGAAAGCTGGTGGAATCTGGAAAATGGTGTTACTCTGGCATTTTTTCATTAATTGCCTTTTTATTAATGTACCCTCGAGGGGTGTGACTTAGTGGTTATTGAAGTAGGAAAAGGCTCTGGGAGACCACAGTTCAAATACTAGTAAAGACAAAGATGTTAGCTGATTTCTTTCTCATCTGTCTAAACCTGGTGGGCTATGCCTGTACTGGTGGGAGGTAGCACACACCTGGTGGATTAATGGAGGTGTGTGCATGTTGTCCACACCATCATTATATAAAGAAAAATGCGACAGACATTCACTCGAAAGTGTTGAGCGCGCAACAACTACAACAACTACGCTTCGGTCCCAAACAAGTTTGATCCACTATAAGAATCTTCACTGACCATGTTACTCTATTTAAACTCATCTCAGGTCAATGTTAAAAATAATAATTAAATTTTAAAGTCCTAGAAATTCTTTATATTTTCTACTGACATATAAATTCCTGAGAAGATATACAACTCTTAGAAAAGCATGGGACGTAAAGTAAAAGTACTAACATGTCTAGAACATATTTTTAACTAATAGGTAACTCATATATATATTTTTTTCTTCCATTGTGCCCTATCTTTTGTTAAATCTACGTGAATCCCAAGAAATTGTAGGTCATTCGAGACAACTTCCTTCCAAGTGATTTTAGGTCTACCTCATTCCCTTTAACACCTTCACTCACTATGGTTTCACATCTATTGAACGGTGCATCTAATTGTCGACGCAAAACATGACCATACCATCTCAAGCGAGCTTTTCTCCTTTTATCCTTGATATGTGCTACTTAAACCTTCTCGCGGATGTGGTCATTTCTAATCTTGTCCATGTCTTGTATGATCACAATTCACACATTCATCTTAGCAACCGCATCTCTGCGATGCTCATCTTGTGGGTATGTTAGACTTTAGCAACCCAATATTCACTCCCATATAACATTGCTTATAACTGCTCTATAGAACTTACCTTTCCCTTTGCTAAGCATCGTCCGATCACATAATACCCCGGTAGAGCTTCTCCATTTCAACCATCCGAATCTGAATGTTCGTTCTATGTATAACATCTTTGTCTATCATTCCATTCTCTTGGAATATCGAGCCTAGATATTTGAATTGCTTGCATTTATGCACCGCAATGCCGTAATCTCACCTCGGTTTCGCTCTTCTTTTGTTGACAAAATTTGCGGTGCATATATTCAATCTTGCTTTTGCTTATCCTAAAACCCTTACTTTATAGAGTTCTTCTCCATAGTTCAAACTTTTGGTTGACACTCGTTGGTTTAGTAAATTAGCACCATACCTCAACAAATAGCATACACCATGGGATCTCATCTTCTATAAAGGATAAGGTTAAACAAGTACAAGCTCAATACCAAACCTTGGTGTAAACCCACGGTTATGAGAAACTGTTGTCTCCTATTACTGTTTTCACGATGACGACTCCTTCATACATATAAGCATTGTGCGCGCTTCTTTGCAATTTTTGTTTTTTGAATTATTGGCATTATAAAATATACAACTTATTTAAGAGTTGAAAGTATGGTGGATTCTAAACTCAGATAAAGGAGGAGGGTTGTGGTAAATTAACTGTCAGTCTAAAATTATTAACTTATGATGAATCCTCAGAATACTTAACGTGATATGATGAACCCCAACAGACCCCATATACATGCACTGCCTTTTCCGCAATGAGCCTTTTCCGCAATAGCTTCTCTTGTATGATAAAGTATAGCTTGGAAAGAAATAAGATGATTTATTGTAAGTTACTTGCGCTTGCAATGGGATTTTGGAAGTAAATGTCTTCAACTACTGGAGTTGTGTAGAGTCCATTTCCAACGCAAATTAATGTTTCCGAGGAGTATACCGAAGTCAGTCATATGGACTTCCTTCTCCTCTGCCTTCTCTCCTTTCACACGGTTCTCAAAACAGAGAAGGAAGGGTAGGCAGCAGCTATTTATCCTGCATGGCATAAGTGCTGATTTACCTATAAACTTGTAGTAAATGATTGAGAACTGTGGGTTCAACCTGCTAAGTTGTTTTTAATTTCAATAAAAGATATTTCATAGGTTGTAAACCTGAACATTCTCTATATACTCCATTAATCTGGTCAGCACTTTCTGCAGTCTAAATATTCTCTTAATGGCAGTGGTTAATCTGTACAGCTAAGCTTAGATCAAATGAAGTGATTCTGATCTCAGAGTAATCTGTATGATCAAGTATCTTCAGATTTCAGGGGGAAAAAATTTAAAAATGACAACTGATATAACATTTTTCTGCAGAGCTGGGAGAAAACTATGGATTGTCATAGTCCTGGTCAAGGACTGATGCCCGCCAGTTTCAAAGTCCGGACAGTCCCATTGGATGGTGATGACTCTGCAACAGAAGAGGTACTGGATCCAGACTTTGGAGAGGCAGCAATTGGCCGAGTTGCCCCAGTTGATTCCGGTAGGAAAAAAAAAAGATGTTTTTTTTTAAAAAAATTTCATTTTCTTTACCTTATCATTTTTGTGCTTACGAGACCTCTATCTACTGTAACTGTTAATCCCAGGACTATGGTGGATTATTTTGTTACGTGCATATGGGAAGTCCTCTGGCGATCTCTCGGTTCAGGAGAGAATTGATGTTCAGACTGGAATAAAAATGATACTAAGACTCTGTCTTGCTGATGGCTTTGATATGTTTCCAACATTGTTGGTGACTGATGGTTCATGCATGATAGATCGCCGTATGGGAATTCATGGTCACCCTTTGGAGATTCAGGTTTGATTTCAATCACTGTAATGGTTAGTCTTTAGATGGGATGAGGAAATAGCTGAATCAATTGTAGCTGGTTTAGTCCTTTACTAGATCTGAGAATATTGATCAGTTACAATCTTTGGAGCCTATTCTCCACCTTAGAGTAATTCCAAGATTTCTTCTGCTGTACTGTGTTATTGAGATTTTCTAATGTTAAATATATATGAAGCTACTTGCAAATGGGGACTTGTGTTGGACCTGAATAGAATGAAGATTGTGTGTGTTCCTTCTATTTCCTCAGTAAAGAAGTGAAGAAATGGCGGCAAATCAAACTGATATATATTCCATAAGATACTCGTGCTGTTGTTTATTCAGTCTAAGGTCTAATAAAGACATTTTTACTTGATTACTTTCAACGGGTGTCAGAAACTTGGTGGACATTACTGATTTACTAGATGCTGGGGTGGGAAGGAGCAGATTTACATCTCTAGTTCATCTGTAATAGGAAGTTCCTATTCATAGGCATGTGCCTTAAAAGTTGTTGAAGTGTTTAATGCTATTGTGGTTGAATGATTAATTAGGACAATAAAGAGTATGTCAATTCTTATGAAGTATTCAGCGTCCTTTCTAGTTCAGAATAGTTTTTTGTTTGTGCATTTCTTCCGTATCTCTCAACTCATGTGTTGATGTTCTATGCAGTTAGAGGTTTTGTTCTTTATCTGAAAACTTAATAAACCTTAGTTTTTGTACTTTGTCAGATCCACCTTGGCTTTAGGTTATCTCGGTTTTCTCCGTAAGGATGTTGTTTAATATTACATTTTTTTTATAAGGAACTTTTACATTTTAATTTGTTGCAGGCACTGTTTCATTCAGCACTGCTTTGTGCTCGAGAAATGCTTACACCAGAGGATGGATCAGCTGACCTTATCCGAGCATTAAATAATCGTCTTGTTGCCTTATCATTTCATATTAGAGAATACTATTGGATTGATATGAAAAAGCTAAATGAGATTTACCGGTACAAGACAGAGGAGTATTCCTATGATGCAGTTAACAAGTTCAATATTTACCCAGATCAGATTTCTCCTTGGCTGGTGGAATGGATGCCAAGCAAAGGAGGATATTTGATTGGAAATTTGCAACCTGCTCACATGGATTTTCGATTCTTTTCTCTAGGAAACTTGTGGTCTATAGTCTGCAGTCTTACAACAGATGATCAGTCACATGCTATATTGGATCTCATTGAGGCCAAGTGGACAGATCTGGTGGCTGATATGCCTTTTAAAATATGCTACCCTGCTCTTGAGGGTCAGGAGTGGCAGATTATTACAGGATGTGATCCCAAGAACACGTAATTTTCTACCTCGGTTACATTAAAATAGTTTACTTCTTTGTCTTCTATTGGCTCTTAATGCATGGTTCATTATCTTTCTTCATCTCACATTTTCTTGTTTCTGATGCAGGCCTTGGTCCTACCATAATGGAGGTGCCTGGCCAACTTTGCTCTGGCAGGTAACATCTGTTTCTCGATCTTGAATTAGGACTTTGGCGCTTGTAGCTGATCTGATCTTCGGGTGGGAGATCAGAGCATTTCATTTTATTTTGATTCTTTATCAAGTATCCTTTTAAACCTTCCTAACCTGATTTTTTGTTGCAGTGCATGATGTTGCTCACATTAACATATTGTTACAAATTGCATCTCCATTTTGTAGTTACGTACAGGGTTGTTTTTGCAGAAATAACCACTTTGTTTCATTGCGTCTCCGCGTCTGTTTGTTTTTGGCGAGACAACCTTTATCCTCCAGGAAAGTAGATAAGGGTTATTTTTGGAAAAATAACCACTTTGTTCGCTTGTGTCTCTGCTTCCAGCTATTTTTTCCAAGATAGCCTTAATCCTTCCGTGGAAGAAAAAAAGGGTTGTTTTTTTTTTGGAAAATAGCTTTTGTTCCATTTTGTCTCTGCATCCAACCGTTTTTACCGAGACGACCTTAATCCTTCCACGGAAATCGACAATTGTGTTACAAAGAATTACTTGAACTGCAGTGCTTTCCTAGTCTAGGTTTTTATCTTGGGCATCTCGTCATTCATCCTATTTCCTTTATCATGTTAACATTTAATGAAGTTGCACAAGTTTGTTTTTAAGATAGAGAAAGATAGTGCTGAAAGTTTTGAATTAATTTCACGGTGATATATGATACTCTTCGTGTATAAAGTAGTATTGACCAAGTTTTGCTCATCTTTTGTCCAGTAATTGAATTAGTTTCCCTAAGATATTATTATATAATCAGCTAGGAGGAATTCAAAGTTGACGTGATGTCTCTTGGAACTTTTGTAGCTGGCTGTTGCTAGTATTAAGATGAATAGACCTGAGATTGCTGCAAAAGCTGTTGAAGTCGCAGAGAAGCGCATAGCGCGAGACAAGTGGCCAGAATATTACGACACCAAAAAAGCAAGGTTCATAGGGAAACAAGCTCGCCTTTTCCAAACTTGGTCAATAGCTGGATACCTCGTTGCCAAACTTCTCCTTGCCAATCCAAGCGCTGCAAATATTCTAGTTACTCAAGAAGACTCCGAGCTTCTCAATGCCTTCTCTTGTGCTATCAGTTCTAATCCCAGAAGAAAAAAGCGCGGTCCAAAAAGTTCCCAGAAGACCTACATAGTATGATAAAAGCAACCCCATAAATGATTGGATGTACAGTTGTTGATTGACTTATATAGTCATAGGCATTCTTCTATGGCTATTCATTGAGCCAGTCAAAGTGTATGATAGCTACATATAATTGTTTTTGCCTGGTGTTCATAAGCCGAAATTCTATTAACATTTCAGCTTATAATATAATGTTCTTCTGTAAACAATATACCAACTGCAATCAACATTAAGAAACTTTCAACCTCGGACGAGTACGCATTGATGCTTGAATATGGAATGATTTATTATGTATTTTATCTCACTGTTCTCCATATGGAAGTGCCTAAAATTGTTTTTGCATAAATTTTGCTGTTGTACTTTATTTTATAGATTGGGACATTTTCTACCAATTCCTATATAATATTGTAACACATAAGTTGTTTTTTCAGCACTGTACTTATGTTGAATCTGCTGAGGAAAGCATTGATATGAAAAAAAATAAAATTGCATTATACATTATGCTAAAAGCAAGAATAGCATCTAATAGTAATACATTATCTATTAGAAGGTGTGGGTCAATAGTCAAAGTTATAAACTACAAAGAATTGGCCAGAGTAGAGAAACCTGAATCATTTGAGCTCTATATAACTTGCAAATACTAGAAGACAAACAAGTTATAATTAACATTAGTAAAAAGGGTCTTGAAATCATATTGAGTGAAGGAAGAACTCCGAAAATATTTATTAGCACTCGGTGTTTACCGTCTAAGCAATTTAATCATAGGATTTTAAAGCTAAAGTGGGAATATGTATCACTTTAATAATGGTTAAGTGATAAAAGTTTATGTGAAAGATACACGCCGTATATTTTCTTGGTGTATACCAAGGCAGAGCTAGGTGATGCAATCGGAAACCCTTTGACGGAAAGTTATACGGTATATATAAAGTGAATTATTTCTTATGTATTTATTATAAATGTTGAATTCCCTTGATTTCTTCATATTTACTTCTTTATGTTTGAATCCCTTAGAGAAAATTTTGGCTCAGTCACTGGCGAGTAAATTTTTTTCAAGAAGAACCCTATAGTCACGACCCAAATCGGAAGGTCATGACGGGAACCCGGACCATACATGTCGAGTACCACTAACCATACATTTACCAGCTAACCGTAATTAATCATGGGCCCCGAGGGCCGTCACCAAGTACCCTGCTGACACATGAGAATAATAAACTGGAAAGGTACTGTGTAAACTCTTGCAAACGGAAGAACACAACCCATGCATATATACTTACTAAGGCCGATAAGGCCATACATGACTACTATACACAAGACAAACTATCTACACCTCTAAAGAGTACGTAACATCATAAGGTCGGGACAGGGCCCCGCCATACCCCAACGCATATCAAGAATATCGTACCACGACTAGACTGCAACTCTGGAACAAGTAGAGTGCGCCAATATCAGCTGAACCAGCAACCTACTAGTGCGAACTGTCACCCTGTCTACCTGAGCCTGCGGGTATGAAACGCAGCGTCCCCCGACAAAAGGGACGTCAGTACGACTGATATACCGAATATGTCAGGCATGAAAAATAGCATAACAGAGACCTGAAAGTAATATGAGACAAGAAACAACGAACCTGTACCGAATGCCTCTGAGGGCCATAATATGCATAAATATCATGTGTGTGTAGAATGCCTCTGAGGGCCATAATATGCCTAAATGCCATGCACAATGCAAATGCGGTCTTTCATATACATATGCGCATACATCGCCATCAAGCCTCTATGGACATCCCATCATATCATATTGGCCTCTGTGGGCATAATTATTATCGTGTATATCTATACCAAATGCATGTGGTGTGCGTATATAACGCCTTTCCTTTTCCCATTCCCCATACATATATATAATGCATACATATAGTAGAGTATATAACTCCTTTTGAGGTCAAGGTATGTACATGAATGTAATGCATGAATGATATGATAATAAGACACTATATGTTTGTTAGAGTGATGTAATATCGCTTTACTTCCGATTAACATTATGAATACTAACATCTTTCCCATATACCTTAATAAGGATTTAGGAACATATTTTGATATGTTTTGATAATAGGAATGAATAACATGAACATTCTTAACTACTAGGAGTAGAATTATTTATGTGACAATATTACATTTACGTTTCGTACTTAGAACATGCCAAAAGAAAGAAGGATTTGCCTTAACATACCTGAATTCGACCTTTCACGATGGTGATGAAATCAACCTTCTTTACAAGTTAACCTTAAATAATAACGGAACCAGCCCCTTTTTAATAATCACTTGCTGGAACGTTGCTTTGAAACAATATTTGCAAGTTGTTTTGTTCAAAAATATTTGCTGGACATTTTGCTCTACCAATATTTGTTGAACTAAAAGAACTCTTAAGGAGCTGGTCACATTTAGAGAATTTAAGTAGCAAAATGAAACCTCCTAATTAGTAACTACTAAACGAGAAAGATGAGATAGTATATATATATTATAGCTACTTAGTTTCCATGGGTCCACATGTCCCCTTAATCCCCTTAAGTAGCTAACTGTAAAAATGTCACCATATATAGGAAGCATTAGTCACTAATTCCTTTCCTCTATGGTTGCCATGTACAAATGTTAAATGGACACCTATCTCATGCTAATAATTTTATCCTCCTTGTCTCCCACTTAATATAAAAATTAACTAATTGTCAAATAATTTATTCCTTCTCTCAAATCACTTAATAATAATTATTATTTTAGCACACTTCACATACTCATTATCATAATAATGTGATATAATACTATTCTGTACCCTCTTTTGGCACATACAAGAATATTATTTCTAGTCTCTGTCGTCACACTTGTTAAATCTTAAATTATTCCGGGACCGCATCATTTTATATATTAAGTTCTTCATTTGCATACGTCTAGATATTCAAACCATTGCTCGAAAGTACGGGTGTTACACCTATAGTATGTCATTACGGTCCCCAAGAACAATCTAGGTAAATTGTTTTTAATAAATGTAGCTTTCAATATCCTGTAGCCTAGATGGCTCGGATTTTCATAATTAAAACCTTAGTTAATATGCCACCAAAGATGTACTAGAAAACTAATCTATACATAGTACCAAATATCATAAACTCTTAAATTATAGCTCATACTCGGTAATATCAATCTGTCTGGGCCATAAATGGGTCCGGACTCTCTCCAACAGCCGGCAATATGACCCACAACCATTTTGCCGGCCCAAAAATATACATTTCTTTGATCCTTTTAACTACCCTTCACAACAGAATGAAAATTTTCCCTTCTCACTTACATTATAACTCACCAAACAAAATTTCCACCATCGTATCACCTTTCTCCAATATTTTCTCTTCTTCTCTCTCAAAAACCATGGAAACATCTCCGGTCCACGAGGACGCCAGCTCCTCAGCATTGCCTGCTATCAGCTCGACCACGTTAGAGGTGGGAGAAGTGTTGGGTATTGATATTGGTGAATGGGAAATGATTGGAAAGAAAAGTGGGAGTTGTCCCACATCGGTAGTGGAAAGAAAAGTGGGAGTTCCCTCTTGCTTTATAAAATAAGCATTTGTCCCACATCGGTAGTGGAAAGAAAAGTTCTTCTACTTATAAGTAGAATTACTCCTTCTTGTCAGTAAAAGGGTTGAGGGGGCAAGGACCCCTCGCGCCGTCGTCGTCGCTCGGCTCGGCTTCGGCTTCGGCTTCGGATGATCTGATTGATTGATAATCTTTTTGGACCAAATTTTCTTTAATTTTTAATTATTTAATTAATTATTATTTAATTAAATTAATTAACTTATCCAATCCTACCCGTCAGTGACCCTGACCCTGACCCGCGACCGGCCGGATCCGCGTGTCTGACCCGCGACCCGGTTTCTTTCCCACATTTAAATTTCCCACCAGTTTTCAGTGGCTGTTCAGAAAGGTTGCAAACCTTCAGAAACAGTACTTCCATGGCTATAAATTCGTTTGATTCCTCAGAATTTTACGAACGAATTTTCTGAACAACACAAACTTCTTCTTCTTCTGCATAAACAAATTCTGTGTGATATACTGTTGTTGAGTGGTTCGCCGCTACCTGAATTTGGAGTACTACTATTCTGGTAAGATAATCATCCTATCCTGGGAGGGGATATTCCATCAACCTTGAGTACTGTGAGGGGAATAATTTCCTTAAGGACACACTTTGAACTAAGTGGGCTCGATTATATTCTAAAAAAAATATTCTTATTTTTCAACACTGATTCTGTTTATTTTCAGTGTTTATTATTTACTGGTTTTTTTTTTGGAATACAGATTAATAACAATCTTAAGGAAATTATATTTTTAGATTAATCTGTATTCTGTTTTGGAGACTAAAACCTGTGTGGTTTTCTATTCCGTATGAAATTTCATATTCTGACTTGAAGACATAAAAAAATTTCATTGGAATATTAAAGTTCACACTTGTACAACGATTTGAAGAACATAAAAACTTCATCGTTGCTGTATTCTGGTTTGAAGATTAAAACTTGTGTAGTTTTCTACTCCATATGAATATTAGTATTCTGACTCGAAGATATAAAAACTTCGTTGGAAAAATAAAGTTTCATAATTATACTGCGATTTGAAGAAATAAAATCTTCATCGTTTAAGTCTGTGATTGAATTGCTATTCTGGTTTTATTAACTAAAACAGTTTGTCAATTTGACAGTGACAAACGAATAATGACAATTGAGACTGGAACTACCTCTGCGAATACTGCACCAGCGGTTACTCCTACAACTCGTACCGCTGTGCCACCGGCTAAGAAACCTGCGAAGTTCACCGGTGCCAACTTTAAAGGATGACAGCAAAGAATGTTCTTTTGGCTTACCACCCTTGGTATGCAAAAGTTCACCAGTGAGGACCCTCCCGTGCCTGCCGCCGACATGCACGACAACCAACGATTCATGGTTACCGAGGCTTGGAAACAGGCTGATTTTTTGTGCAAAGGCTACATTTTGAGTGCCTTAGAAGATGACTTGTACAACGTCTACAGTGCAGTAGAGACTTCCAAAGAACTATGGACTGCACTTGAAAAGAAGTACAAAACTGAAGATGCTTGCTTGAAGAAGTTTGTGGTTGCCAAATTCCTAGACTACAAAATGGTGGATGAAAAAACCGTTGGAACCCAAGCTCAAGAGCTTCAACTTATCTTCCATGACCTTATTGCTGAAGGTATGGTAGTAAATGAAGCGTTCCCAAGTGGCTGCAATGATTGAGAAGTTGCCACCCTCATGGAAAGATTTCAAGAATTATCTTAAGCACAAAAGAAAGGAAATGAAGTTGGAAGATCTTGTGATTCGTCTCAAGATCGAGGAAGATAACAAAACCGCTGAGAAGAGGTACCGTAAGACTTCACCAATTGAAGGGGCAAACATCGTTGAAGATCTTTGCTCGAAAAAGAACAAGAAAAGGAAGAGGCCTTCGAAAAGGAGAAGGATTCCAACAAGAAAAAATTCAAGGGCAAGCTGCTTTAATTGTGGGAAAGGCGGCCACAAAGCCCCGAGTTGTCGTCTCCCGAAAAAGAACAAGGGAAAAGGACAAGCCAATATGGTGGAAAAGAATGATGATATGGATGATCTGTGTGCAATGCTATCGGAGTGCAATTTGGTTGGAAACCCAAAGGAGTGGTGGCTTGATTCTGGTGCCACTCGACATGTTTGCGCTACAAAAGAAGCATTTGCAACCTATGCTCCCGCCGGACCCGAAGAGGTACTTGTTTATGGGAAATACTTGCAACGACCAAGGTTGAAGGATATGGGAAGATACTTCTGAAGATGACTTCCGGCAAGGTCATGACTCTCAACAATGTTATGCACGTTCCAACAATTCGGAAGAATTTAGTTTCAGCCGGACTACTCGTCAAAAACGGCTTTAAGTGTGTGTTGGTTAGTGAGAAAATTGTAATAAGTAACAATGATTTGTTCATAGGAAAGGGCTACCTCACCGAGGGCCTTTTCAAACTCAATGTAATGGTTGTTGACAGTATTAATAAGAATTCAGTTTCGTCTTACTTATTGGAGTCAAATGATTTATGGCATGTTCGTTTCAGACATGTCAACTACAAAACCTTGCGAAAATTGATTAATTTAGAAGTATTGCCTAAATTCGAGTGTAATAAATCTAAATGTGAAATCTGTGTTGAATCTAAGTTTGTTAAACATCCATATAAGTCTATTGATAGGAATTCAAATCCTTTAGACTTAATTCACACGAGATATATGTGATATGAAGTCAATACCATCTCGCGGTGGGAAAAAGTATTTTATAACTTTTATTGACGATTGCACTCGATATTGTTATGTGTATTTGCTTAATAGTAAGGATGAAGCAATTGATGCATTTAAGCAATACAAAAACGAAGTGGAAAATCAATTGAATAAAAAGCTAAAAATGATTAGAAGTGATAGGGGTGGAGAGTACGAATCTCCTTTTGCGGGAGATATGTTTAGAATATAGAATTATTCATCAAACTACGCCCCTTACACACCACAATCAAATGGAATTGCGGAAAGGAAAAACCGAACATTAAAGGAAATGATGAATGCCTTACTAATAAGTTCCGGTTTACCGCAAAGCTTGTGGGGGAGGCTATCCTTACAAACTAACCGAATACTCAACGGGGTGCCCCACAACAAAACACAATCTATTCCATATGAACTATGGAAAGGAAGAAAACCCAACTTGAAATATTTCAAAGTGTGGGGGTGTTTAGCAAAGGTCCAAGTTCCTTTGCCCAAAAGGGTAAAAATCGGACAAAAAACTGTGGATTGTGTTTTTATTGGCTATGCTACAAACAACAAAGCTTGTCGGTTTTTGGTTCACAAATCAGATAATTCCGAAATACATGTTAATACGGTAATTGAATCAGATAATGCTGAATTCTTTGAAAACATTTATCCGTATAAAACTGAATGTGAGTCGTCAAGTGAAAGATCTAAACGACCGCGGGAAGAACCAAAGGAAAATACACCAAGTAAAAAGGATGCAAGACATAGCAAACGTCAAAGGACATCTACTTCCTTTGGACCAGATTTTGTGACTTTCTTGCTTGAAAATGAGCCTCAAACATTTAAAGCAGCGATGTCTTCTTCTGATTCAGCATTTTGGAAAGAGGCAGTCAATAGTGAGATTGAATCAATTTTGAACAACCATACATGAGAATTGGTTGATCTTCCTCCTGGAAATAAACCTTTAAGATCAAAATGAATTTTTAAAAGGAAAATGAAAGCTGATGGCACTATTGACAAATATAAGGCAAGACTTGTGGTCAAAGGTTATAGACAAAAAGAAGGTCTTGATTACTTTGACACATACTCGCCGGTAACAAGAATAACATCTATTCGGGTGTTAGTGGCACTGGCGGCCGTATATGGTCTTGAGATCCATCAAATGGATGTCAAGACAGCTTTCTTAAATGGAGAATTGGAGGAAGAAATTTACATGGAACAACTTTGAGGGTTTTGTGGTTCCTGGTAAAGAAAGGAAAGTGTGCAAACTTGTTAAGTCACTTTATGGACTTAAACAAGCACCCAAACAATGGCATGCGAAATTTGACCAAACAATGTTGACAAATGGATTTAAGATTAATGAGTGTGACAAATGTGTTTACATTAAAAATACTCCAAATCATGAAGTCATTGTTTGCTTATATGTTGATGACATGTTGATAATGAGTAGAGATATTACCGATGTAAATGCTACGAAGCGTATCTTTGGCTAGCAAATTTGATATGAAGGACTTAGGAGTTGCTTTGATTTGATCTTAGGTATCAGAATTCATAAAACTCCACAAGGTCTAGCATTATCGCAGTCTCATTATATTGAAAGAGTACTTGACAAGTTTAAGTATTTAAATTTCAATGTTGCAAAGACTCCAATTGATGTAAGTTTTGCACTTCAAAAGAATAAAGGTGAAAGTGACTCACAATTGGAGTATGCACGAGTTTTGGGAAGTTTGATGTATATTATGAATTGTACACGACCAGATATAGCATGTGCTATAAGCAAGCTGAGTCGATTCACGAGTAATCCCAATCAAACTCATTGGATGGCAATGAAACGAGTCTTGGGGTATTTAAAACACATCCAAGACTATGCTTTGCATTATAACAAATATCCCGCCGTGATCGAAGGATATAGTGATGCAAATTGGATCACCGGATCATCTGAAGTTAAATCCACGAGTGGTTATGTTTTCACAATTGGGGGTGGATCGGTGTCTTGGAAATCATCAAAACGGACATGCATCGCCCGCTCTACAATGGAATCTGAATTTATAGCTTTAGACAAGGCCGGTGAAGAAGGTTTGAATGGCTCCGGAATTTCTTAGAAGATATTCCATTCGCCCCAAACCTTTGGCTCCTATATGTATACATTGTGACGAGTCAAGTAGCAATAGGTAGGGCAGGGAGCGTAATGTACAACGGAAAATCTCGTCACATACGACGAAGACACAATACCGTTAGACAACTCCTCTCTAGTGGCGTTATCACGATTGACTATGTAAAGTCAAGAGATAACGTGGCGGATCCGCTTACAAAAGGCTTATCTAGAGAGGGAGTTAGTAGATCGTCAATGGGAATGGGGTTAAGGCCGAGGACAAGTCATCATGGCGGTAACTCTACCTAGCGAGATGGAGATCCCAAGATCTAGGTTCAAGGAGATCAAACAAAGTTGTGACTGACGGTTCAACATTGTCAAATAACTCAACCCATTCTCGGATGAAGACAATGTTCAGAAATAAGGATAAAACCTTATGGCTTGTTAATGAGTTAATAAAGCATTAAGGTTCTTTAATGATTATCTAAATCGGCGTGTATGACCAGATAATGTGGCTATAGGACCACATGTTTAGAAATCACCTATGTGAGTGTTAAGTGTAAGCCGCTTTAAAGGAGAATGACAGTAAAGGCCTATTCTCTACACACTCATGAAACCAGGAGGTGTTCATGACTGAAACGAACACAACCGTGAGAACCATAAACGGTTGAGGGTTGATTGTGTGACTTATGTTGTCTAGGTATACAACAAAGTTCGACGGTTCAAAGATATAAAATCTACTGATTGATCGAGTATATCCGATATAAGTTCACTACGGAAAGTTCAAAGGGAAACCTACTTATCCAGATACAGTCAATTCTCGCTTGTATATCACACTTGTCCGCGCATTCCTTTATATTATAGTCATTCCCCATTTATGTGGGGGATTGTTGGGTATTGATATTGGTGAATGGGAAATGATTGGAAAGAAAAGTGGGAGTTGTCCCACATCGGTAGTGGAAAGAAAAGTGGGAGTTCCCTCTTGCTTTATAAAATAAGCATTTGTCCCACATCGGTAGTGGAAAGAAAAATTCTTCTACTTATAAGTAGAATTACTCCTTCTTGTCAGTAAAAGGGTTGAGGGGGCAAGGACCCCTCGCGCCGTCGTCGTCGCTCGCTCGGCTCGGCTTCGGCTTCGGCTTCGGCTTCGGCTTCGGATTCGGCTTCGGATTCGGATCTGATTGATTGATAATCTTTTTGGACCAAATTTTCTTTTATTTTTAATTATTTAATTAATTATTATTTAATTAAATTAATTAACTTATCCAATCCTACCCGTCAGTGACCCTGACCCGCGACCCGGCCGGATCCGCGTGTCGACCCGCGACCGGTTTCTTTCCCATATTTAAATTTCCCACCGATTTTCGGTGGTCGTTCGGAAAGGGTTGCAAACCTTCAGAAACAGTACTTCCATGGCTATAAATTCGTTTGATTCCTCAGAATTTTACTTACGAATTTTCTGAACAACACAAACTTCTTCTTCTTCTGCATAAACAAATTCTGTGTGATATACTGTTGTTGAGTGGTTCGCCGCTACCTGAATTTGAAGTACTACTATTCTGGTAAGATAATCATTCTATCCTGGGAGGGGATATTCCATCAACCTCGAGTACTGTGAGGGGAATAATTTCCTTAAGGACACACTTTGAACTAAGTGGGCTCGATTATATTCTAAAAAAATATTTTTATTTTTCAACACTGATTCTGTTTATTTTCAGTGTTTATTATTTACTGGTTTTTTTTGGAATACAGATTAATAACAAGAAGTTCGTCTTAGCGTGGACACGGAGGTGGAAACAACCATATACAATGCTCATACTTCGATTTCATCCTCCACAAAACCCCATGCAACGTCTAACGATCCATGTTGGAACGCCATGCGTCGTGTACTCCATCGGAGCCAACAGATCTCGGCAACAACATTTGCATCGCCCGACCTATAGAATTGTATTAATCTCAATTGAGGAGTCTTTTTCATTAATACAAATATATATTGTGTGTACAATGTGGAATTCTAATACAATAGAGATCTTATTTCTGCCATAATTATACATCCCTAATAATTACAATATGGATTATAATATTCACTAATAAATATATTTATTCTCCATATATTCTGTAATTATATTATTGGGTGTAATTATGTAAACTAAATATTCTCATATATTTAGGTTTGTAATTGTAACTATTTATATATATTGCATTAATAAAAATAATGAGAGAATTACACAATTCTACATCCACCATGAGAATGGGGTCCATGATGGGGGCCACAACAATCAAACAACATCCTTTCTTGAGATGTTCAACCCCACCTCATATTCCCCAAAAGTTCAATAGTACTAGATACTTTGTCTCATCTTATGATGATGATTACGTAGATTACTATTAATGATTCCTATAATTTAAGAGTTTAACTTATATACCATGGTATAATTACTTTTACACCATCAGGTTATAAATAACTATTTATATGCAAATTTGATGTGATAATTTGGATGATACAACCCGAATTAGACAGTTGTAATACGAAAGGTCAGCCGATGCGTGCAATAGTTATACCTGCTGCAATTAGTGTATTTGCTGTTGTTGGAGAATTGGTTTACTAAATAAGGACACAAACAGATCATAGATAGCGTGATGTAACATGTGAAATTACTGATAGTGCAATTTTTTAACATTATTTATGTAAGTGAAATTCATAATATATTTTCTTTACTTGATATTCATGAATGGAATTGTATATGCCACCATTTTGGCGTAACAGTCATACTAATAAAAAATTTCAGAAAATACCGACAATTGTTGTTTGCTCTAGAAAGGTTTCAAATCGTAAAACTTTACTCGCATCGGATATTACACCTAATTAATAAATAAATGACAATTATCACATTATTTAATTATAAATATTAATACTTAATCATAATTAACCATGTTGGAAATCTCCGCGGAGCCGTGAAGGGCCGCGGCGCAACACTGTCGGAGCCGCGACGCCTCCTAGGCAGCGCCGCGACGCTAATTGGGTGGCCAGTCACTGGAGCCGCGACGCTTCGGAGGCAGAATGCTGCGACGGGAAGATGGAAAGTTTTGACTTTTGGGCTGGTTTTGGAGCATTGAATCTCCATTATTTGGCACATGAATTCAACCATTATTTGGCTGAATGTAACCCCTCCATCAAGTGTCATTACATGGCTATTGACGGTCATTAGTTGGCTAGTTGAATGGTCATCTCATTACACTATAAATTGAGGCCTTTGGCTTAATTGTTCACAACACTTAGAAAATACTACAGAGTTTCTGAATTCATCTTCTTCCTCTCTAGCAAGTTTATTATAGTCAAAGTTCTTCAAGAGTAACACTTGACTTTCTTTTGCTCAATTGTTGAATTTTTTTCCCAATCATTATCTATAATATCAGTTGGATTTCGATTATGGGCGTTAAAAAATAAAGTTATAGGTCTTCTATAATCGTAAGCAACAAGTAGTTGTTCATATAGATAAGTGATTATGAAAAGATGGAGTTAATAGATATTTTAAAAGTCTCACAACATAATTATTAGAAGAATCATTATCTAACGTAACAATCATTATTTAGTCAGTTATATCATAATAATCGCAAACTTGATAAATATTTTCTGCAATAAAATTTCCAGTGTGCCTATCATCAATATATCTATATGCTAAAATACGTTTTTGCATAGACCAAATATAATCTATCCAATGACATGTTACAGCTAAATAATCATTGTCGTTAGTACTGCAACCTATATCAGAAGTGATACATACTTTGCCAGAAAAATGATATAATGAATAACGTAAATATTGTTGATATTCATTTGCAAATTAAAAAACGTCTCTCCTAACAGTTGATCTAGGAAAACCGTTAAAAGCAGGATTATACATTTCTCTAATGTAATGAATAAAACCAGGAGAGGAAGGAAATGAAAAAGGCAAACCCTCCACCACAACTAATTTTCCTATTCCTTACCTATCTCTATGTTTATCGTATTTAGGACCTACAATTCCCCCCGTCATCGGGTTAATTTGACCATGTACTTGGTCCGGGACACTATGTGAACCTTGTACCGGCTGAGAGCGCATTGGTGCACTCGAATTTGTAGCCTCGTATTCATCCCACCTAGCTTTGTGAAAGCCTTGTACATGTCTCAATAAATATCCCGTCCCACCCTGACCTTTTTCCATTTTAAATTTATAAACATTTTTACAAATTTTTACATCTAACTAGTTGATTCTCTTGGTCCCTATCAAAAAATCTCATGCAGCTGATTTTAAATTTTGTTGTGTGGGGCCTCATCTCATACTAGGGGGAATATGAGACGTTCCAATTTCAGTTTGAGGCTGAGACTCAGTCTAAGGTTGAGGTTGTTCAGGTGCACTAGTGGGTGTGTCATCTAGATTATCTTCAAAATTAAAGTCTAGTTCAGTTGTAGAATATATCTTATCATCTAATGGTATGTCATTAAAAAATCAGTTTCATCTATATGAGTGTAATCAATCAAATCATCCTGTCTAGGAATAAGATGACTAGAAAAAGTAACCCTGCCCTTGTTACCCCTACTAGAAGAAGCATTGTTACCCTTACCCTTAATCATATGTCTTAATCCTTCCATTTTAATTATGCAAATAAATAATCACAGATAATGAAATTAAGTGCGATAATTAAAATAAAGTATCAATAATAATTTAAATTTAAAGAAGGAACGAAGGTACCAAACGCCGACGTGACATCGACTTATAATCGAGGTTGAAAATTAAAATTTTGCTCGATGGATGATCCTCAAGCTAGTTGCCAATTTCAGTCCCAATTTTGAACTTTGATACAATTATACAAATGAGCAAATAAAATAAAACATTTAGTAGGAAATGTAATTGTAGACTTGTAGAGAGATATATTGAGAGATTGTAGGAAGATTTGTGAGATAAAATGAAGAGAAAATGAGGTATTTATAGTTGGAAAATTGGGTTAAAGTGTAAATATACTAACTTAGAGGTTAAAAATAATATTAAGGGGGTATGGGGTGGGGGGCAAAAATGACCATTGCACAACAACCAAAATATAAATTGGCCGTTGTACAAGGTTATATTTGCAAAAGGGGGGTCGGGGCGGGGCAGATCTGGGGCGGGGCGAGCCCAGGTCCCGTCCGGTTTCGACTCCCGACACCATTTTTTTAGATGGTATCGCGGCGGGACCGGGGCGGTGGCCCACTGGCCAGCCTTAGATTCAAGTAAGCTTCTGTACCTAGTTTAATTTATTATTTTTTATGCTTTGATATGATAGATTAAGAGAGATAATGGTCTTCATCTAAATTTTTGTTCCATCATTATTGTAGAATTGTATTAATCTCCCTTAGGGAGTCTTTCTCATTAATACAAATATATATAGTGTGTACAATGTGGAGTCCTACTACAATTAAGATCCTATAACTACCATAATTATACATCACTAATAATTACAAAATATGTAATGAATATTATACTAATATTTACTAATACACCCCCTCAATCGGAGCGGGAGGAGGCCAGACGCTTAGATTGTATCTGAAGTCGAGGAATAGTTGTCTAGGTAGTCCTTTAGTGAAGATGTATGCATACTAATACGAAGAAGGCACATGCAACACCTTAACATGTCCGATAGCAACCTTTTCACGAACAAAATGTATATCCATCTCAATGTGCTTGGTTCGCTGATGTTGAACCAGATTATGAGATAAGTATATTACGGATATGTTATCACAGTACACTAAAGATGCCTTACGCAAGGGACACTGAAGCTCTAAAAGGAGGTTTCAGAGCCAGCATATCTCATCAACAACATTGGCAATGCCTCTATACTCTGCTTCTGCACTCGAACGGGATAGAGTGGCTTGCCTCTTGGTAGACCACAAAATGAGATTATCCCATAAGAACACACAGTAGCCGAAAGTGGAGTGTCACGTGTTCGGACAGTCTGTCCAATCTGCATCCGTATATGATAACAACCTGGTAAGTGCAAAGGGGTAGAGATGCAATCCATAATCGAGTGTACTCTTAACCTATCAAATATTATGTTTAAGAGCAGTAAAATGAGGCTCCTTGGGTGCATGCATAAACAAACTCACATGCTGAACAACATAGAAAATATTGGATTTAAGCAGAGCAATGATCTCATTTTTCAACACATCAGATGAGGCAGTAAGCACAATGTCATCCACATATAACAACAAATAAGCAATGTTACTACCTCGATGAAAAATGAATAGAGAATTATCACACTTGCTGCATACAAACCCAATCTGCATAATGTACCGTGCAAAACATTCATACCACGCTCTAGAGGTCTATTTCAAACCATAAAGTGACTTACGAAGACGGCTTACATAATGAGGGGATACTGGATGGACAAAACTAGGCGGCTGGTGGATGTAAACAATTTCTTTCAAATTCCCATATAAAAACACATTCTTCACATCAAGCTGATGAATCGGCCAATGCTTAGCCATAGCAATGCTCAAAACTGTGCGAATAGTGGTCGGTTTAATAACTGGAATGAACTTCTCACCACAATTAATACCCTCCTGCTGATTAGTACCATTAACCACAAGTCTCGCCTTGTAGCGCTCAAGGTCACCACTGTCTCTGAATTTGTGATGAAAAATCCATATACATCATATCACATTCACACCCATACGGTCGAGGAACCAAATCCCAAGTGTGTTGTTTTGTTAAAACATTAAATTTCTCACACACGATCGCATTCCAATTAGGGTAAAGTTTGGCTAGTTTTGGATTTTTGGGAATTAGGGATATGGTTTGTGTGGAGAGGTTGAATTGGACTTTGGGCTTGAAAATCCTGTATTGGGCACAAATTTCCATTCGGTGCATGGGGGCAGTGGTTGTTTGGGAATTTCGGTGGGTTGCTGGCTGATGAGTTGTCGAGTGTGGACTCGAACTTGGGTGAGGACTGAAAATTGGGTTGGTTACAGTGGAGAGGGTCTGGACTGGTCGACGGGGTAGGGGTAAGGGTGGGTCAGGTCCGACGACATGGACTGGCTGGGTGTGAACTGGTGTCGGGTCAGATTATAGTTTTGTGGGTGGGTTGGTATTGGTGATGGTGATTGGGTTGGTGGTGGTGTCGGTGTTGGTAGTGTTGACGGCGACAATGAGTGGGTCGTACGACGATGGCTGGGTGGGTGTGGGGAGGTCGGTGGGCAATTTTGGCCGACTAGAATTGGTGTCGTGTGGGACTGCGACATCGGGTTCGGCGACGAAGAAGACTGGTGGGTGGGATAGGCGATAATGGGACTAGTTTTCGCTGCCGATGTGTGATCCAACAGATTATCGGTGGTGGTAGTTGGGACAGGGACATGATGCAGTAGTCGACCGGAATAGTGGATATCGGTGACACTAGCAGTGGTCGACCGAAACAATGGGTGTCGGTGGCTGCCGGAACAGGGGATGCAACGATTGATTGTATTGCTGTCGATGATGGGAGACACGATGAGGCAGGGGTGGTGGCTGCAGAAACTGGCAATGTCGGAGCAGTGGGTTCCGGCCGAGACGGAACTATGGTGTCACAGTGGAGTAACATGCTATGGATGGGTGAGAAGGCGGACTCGTCTAGAAACGCATAATCCGTGTTTTGAAATTTTTGGATATTTGCAAAAGGGAAGATGGCTTCATTAAAGGCGACATGACGAGACAATGATTTTGCGGGAAGACACGTCATAGCACAAATATCCCCTATGATTGGGTGGGAAACCTAAGAACACAAAGGGAGTGGTGCAGGGTGCAAGTTTATGCGGGGTCGTAAAGGCAAAATTCGGGTAGCACATATAGCCGAAAATCCGTAAGTGCTCATAGGTTGAGATCCGACAGTAGAGAATTTCGGTGGGTGTTTTGGGGGTTTTGTTGTGAAGAGTACTAGTAGGTAAAATATTAAGGATGTATTTTGCCATTTTGACTGCATAGACCCAAAACTAGAGATGGCAGTGGATCTTGGACCCGATCCGGATCCGGTGGATCCAGATCCGTTTTATAGGATATAGATCTTCAAAATTTGGACCCGACGGATCCGGATCGGACCCGGATCCATTTTTGACGGATCGGATCTGGATCTGGATCTTGTATTTGAGATCCGTATCCGGTCCAGATCCGACCCGTGGATCCGTTTTTTATTATATATATTCATAACCTAGAATGTAATTTTATAACTAATTTCTTAAAATTGCTAAGCACATCCTTGCAAGTTTAATTCTCAAAACAAGTTTAATTTATCCCCGCGTTAACTCAAAAACCAAAAAATAAAGAGGTAACTTCGATAATAAAATCAATATTATATTAGTGAATGACTAACATCTCCATAGATAAGTAGTTAAATTATATTCACTTCATTTGTGAGATTACAAGCACATGCAAGTTCTGCATTGTGAAATACTAGTCAGCATTTTCCACAACTATTGTCATTGTCCAACATTTTCAATTAATAGGTCACAATCAAAACGAGACAACGGACAAAATATCTCATATGAACATTTCAAAATTGAAACACAATAAACTGTTAGCTAAGTAAAAATCGTTTGTCAGTTCAAAAAAAAATTCTTAGCAAAGTTACATTCTTAGCAAGGCAATTTTTTTTACATGTGGATCCAGATCCGATCTGTGGACCCGGCGGATCCGGATTTGGATCTGATTTTTATGGACCCGATGGATGTGGATCCGGATCTGGATTCAGGTATGAAAAACGGATCTGGATTTGGATCTAATAGGATCCGATCCAGATCCGATCCGTTGCCATCCCTACCCAAAACGATTGGGGGGGAGAGGCATGGAAAAGAATGGTACGAACCATGTTATTGATAGTACGGATGATTCGTTCGGCTTTTCCGTTTTGGGGTGAGGTATGGGGACAGGAGAAACGGAAGACCATGCCATTATTGGTGCAAAAATTATGAAACGCGAAATTATTAAACTTACGACCGTTGTCACATTGGAATGATTTGATGGATTTTTAAATTTTTTACAAAATATGTAATCCTAATATTCATTAATAATTATGAATCAATTATAAAAAATATTCAAACAAATCCTTTCAATCAATTAGACAAACATTGGGGGAAACCGATACAATTTGACACACATTGGGAAAAAAAATAAAATTGGACCAACATTGAACCATCCTTGCAGCTCGAATAGGACTAAAAAGTTGAAATAATGTTGAAAAACTTGTCAAATTTCAGAAAGCAAAAGATAGAGTTGTTAGTTCACGAAATGGCAGTTTCTCCTGATCTCTCCCTTTCGACCCGTGAGAACATCCAAAGTACCCATATGAATCATTGCAGCTGCATACTTCTTAGTCCAAACTGAACCATATCTAGCATTGAAGTTCACCATCTTAGCAGTTGTAGGGTGGGCCATCAATGCCTGATCAGAAATCAACAGTCCCTTTTGACTCTTTAACGCAGAGTAGTATTTGTTATCCAACTTGTTTGGTGTTAGGACATCAAGGTTCGCAGGATTAGCAACTCCTGTCCCATTTGTAAGTGCTTCTGGTGGACAAATGGACTCCAAGAAGTTCGCGTATTCAGGATCAATTGGCAAATTTTGTTGATTGTTTTGAGGGTACAAACGGTTAGCAAAAACTGCGCAATGTGCAATACCAATGGAATGCGCGCCAGATAAGGTCACCATTTCATCAGCTGACATACCTTTTCTAGCAAAATTTTGGATGAGTTCCCTGGCACCTACGAAGGGAGAAGGAAGATTGGCCAGTGTTTCAGAGTCAATAGAAACACGTCCATCACGACGTCCAGCTTGAACATCATAGTATATTTTTCCAACTTTGTAGGAACTGTCGCGGGCAGCAAATGCAAGTATGTCTGCACATGAGACTGTTCCGGGGCATGCAGCCTCAAGTTGTTTTTTTGCATCATCAACCACCTCGAAACCTCGTAAACTGTTCTTGTTGGGAATACCTTCCTTCTCGGAAGTTGGTCCATCCAACAATACAGATGCATCACATCCCTAATTAAAGTACATGACATGTTAGCGTAAGACAATAATGTAATTACCAAATTAACAAAATAAAAATATTAGCATGCATATGCATGTTGAAAAATTAAATTCATCCGTACCCTAACGAAGCAGTCGTGAAAATGTAACCTAATAAGGCCAGCAGCAATGCCTGGATTGCGTGAAACCGCTTTGTTCACAACATTTTTAATAATTGCTTCAGCATTTGGACAACTATATCTATAGTAACCAACTTTAATTGGTGGCCATGGTGTTCGATGGGCAAGAATAGATGATGAAAATGATAAAATTAGGCAAGCAAAGAGTGCTAAAACTGAAAGATTGAAGCCTTTGGAATCCATTTTTTTTTTTATAATTCAACAATTGCTAGGCACTATTGATTTTTTTTTCTGAATTGGCACTCTTGATTAAGTGTTGGATATGATTTATGATCATTGTTGGATTATATATAGTTTGAGAAATTCCTTGAAGGAACTGTTCGTATTTAATAAAACAATTTAAAACATGATTGGTTGTATAATACAACTGTATAATTGATGTATTCTTGAGCTTGTCTGACCTTTGAAGAACTCTACAACTACCACCTTAGGTTGACACACTCTTTTTCCCCCTTAATTTTTACAAGTTGCTATGGAACTAGAAAAAGAGGTAACAAAGAAAAAAGATAACAATTTGAGTGGTGTTAACTATTCCCTCCGGTATACTTTACTTGTCACATTTTGTTTACACGCCCCTTAATAAACATTAACTAAAAAGATAATTTAATTTAATTATCCTTAGTTATTTTTTAATCTCAAATTAGTACTACACTGTTTTACACCACATTAATCCCTCTCCACATTTATTGAGTAAGGGTGAAAGGGGAATTTAATAGAGTAGTTAATTATATCTTGATTTTTTAAAATGACAATTATTTTGGACCATCTATTTTTAGTAACGATGACAAGTAAAGTGGATCGGATGGAGTACCAATTTAACTTCAAACTTCTCATTTTCTCTTAATGAGATAATTTATAGCTACATAAATATTTATGACTTAAATTTCAAAAGTCTTCATTTAGTGCTTAAATTCCGTACTCAATCAAACACCTTAACATCAATTGGAACAAATGAAGTATATATTCCTGATAGGTCCATCTTAAGACAAGACTTTTTCCTGTATGTTTATGGTTGAGCACTCTCGAAATAGTAGAGAGTGCAATGAGTCATAGCTGATAGAGGGAACCTACATACTATATATATCATATATAACTAAAGGATGCAATTTGCACATATATACCTAATTTAATCTTCTTCGACTTGGTAGTTCTAATTTTGTTCTTAGACATGATATGTAAGAAAACATATATATGTAAGAAGGCTCTTTCTTTTCATTTTTTTTAATCTAAAAAAGGGATGAATAAAGATTATTATCGAGTTCCTTCCACATGATTTGCTCATTTGCCCCATTATACTACATGCACAAATATACTACTCCTACTTATAACACATAATGGCAACCAACTACTGAAATAAACAAGCCAATTTAATTTCCAAGTGGGACTTGTTTTTTCAGTACTGACACAATATATTCTGCTGTCAAACGAAAAACAAAAAATTACCATTTCGAATTTGTTGTTGTAAGAGCAAAGGAGGGAGAGGAGTCTAGGGTATATTAGTTTCTTTGCTCTTTTTTCTTTTTCCGGTAACGAGTTAGGTTCCTTCCTGCACAATCGTACTATCTTTTTCAATTTATGTGATACAATTTTCTTTTCGTCAGTTTAAAAAATAATGATGGTATCAGAGTCAGTCTCATTCCAATTCGTTGTTCACCGATATTGGACCCCTAAATATGTTATACACGCTCCAGTTAACAGAGTCTGGGCATGCGGGGGTATGTTAAGAGTCTCACAGGTAATGGAATGGGAACATGACTTTTGGGGTTGAGTTAGACCAAATATCTATTCTTTACATGGTATCAGAGTTAGGCACATTCCAATTCTTTGTTCACCGATGTTGGCCCCCTAAATTATATTATTCACACTCCAGTTAACAAGGTCTGGGCGTGTGGGGGAGTGTTAAAAGTCACACATCGGATATGGAATGGGAACATGGACTCCTTATATGGATTTGGATAATCCTCACCCTACAAGCTAGCTTTTGGGGTTGAGTTAGGCCCAATATCTATTCTTTACAAAAAGAATCACACACTTCTAAATTTAAAAACAATTAATATTACATGACTTCCAATTTTATGTAATGAGAAGATTTTATAACTACACAAATGTTATGACATGTTTAACGCCAATAAATTTCAATGATTTTATAATCAGACAAATGTTATGACATGTTGAAGACCATAGAATTCAAAAACCTTCATTTCTTTTGTAGTAGTAATTTTGATAGAGCTATTTCCAAGGTAATCGAATATTCCCTCATGGTCCACTTTATCTGTCATCCTTACTAAAAATAGATGGTCTAAAATAGTTGTCATTTTAGAAAATTATGATATAATTTTAGAAAATTATGATATAATTAACTATTAATTTCCCTTTTACCCTTATAAATGTGAAGAGAGATTAATGTGGTGTAAAAGAGTGTAGTATTAATTTGAGATTAGAAAAGGGCAGCCTGGTGCACTAAGCTCCCGCTATGTGCGGGGTCCGGGGAAGGGCCGGACCACAAGGGTCTATTGTACGCAGCCTTACCTTGCATTTCTGTAAGAGGCTGTTTCCACGGCTTGAACTCATGACCTCTAGGTCACATGACAACAACTTCACCAGTTACTAAGGATAATTTAGTCAAATTATTCTTTTAGTTAATCTTTCTTAAGGACGTGTAAAACAAAAATGTGACAAGTAAAGTGGACCGAAGAAAGTACTAAATGTATAAATGTACCATTCTATTTGGAACTAGATAAAAAATCAAGCTCAAAATAATAATATTAAAGATGAAAACAAGATTGACAAAATATGAAAACTTTCTTCTTTCTTTCAAGTGTATCATACATCACATCCCATGCCACTATTTATATTAGAGGAAATACATTTTTTTCATCCCTAAACTTGCACTGAAAATTTATTTTAGCAATTAAATTTTATTTGCACTTATTTACCCCCTATTCTTATCGATAGTGTGTTAAATATCCCCCTAAGTAGAGAAAGTGTACTCACCTTCCTGGAAGCAGGTGAGAAAGAAAAAAAATTAAAAAGCTGATAAAATAATACACATGTCATTTTTTTGATGGACAATATATAATTAATACTCTTAATATTTTTTCTTGATTATATGAACTTTTTATTTAATATATTACTTTTTTATTATATGAATTTTTTATTTTGAGATAAATAAAATTTATAGGTCCCACTTTTTCTTTTAAGTTTTTTTATTTTTATTCTCTTTATTTATTTTCTTCTCCAAAAGACCTTCTCCTCCATTGCCACTATTCCATCATTTTCATGACCACCGTTATTGGACAAAATGTTAGAGAGAAATAAATTAATAAATTTATGACTATAAATATAATAATTTTATATGAAATAAATGTAAGAAGGTAGCCGAGAGGACCCATCAAGTGAAGCCAGAACATCCGATCATCAATATTCTAAATAAAATAGCTAATGTTGGGATTGAAGTCCCTAAATTCTGAAAAATATAAAAGGTGTATAAGGGCCCGTTCACCTGCAATGTGATGTCTTAAATAGATGGATCTATGAGACAGTCACATGTGCGTTTATTGTCAACCTGCAGTTTGACATTTGCAAAATTGCTTGTTCAAAATGATTGAGTTGAGAGAACAATTTTCAGATTATGTAATCAAGACAATTCATCTTGATAATGCTGGTTTATATTCAAACTGGTTTAGCATTGAATGCCTCGAGTATAGAGCTAAACCATTGCTTATGAGAATAAAATTTTATGTGTTGGTATGAGATATGATATATTGCATACAATAGCGTTTGTATGCTTCAGACCAATAAATTATGATAAATTCTCTCCTTATAGTTGGTTCAAGGTCAGGAATAAAATGTTTCCATCTAATAGTTTTTATTGTGCAGTATTGATTAATGAAACTACCAAGATGCACACAAATGAATTCCCCCCAAAATGGGTGGAAATGTATATTAATTTTTCTAACATAAGGGGAGAGAATAAGCAGCTAAGAGATATGTTGTGAATTATCATCAGTATGATCCTCGTTCAAAAGATAATTCAAGTCAAATTCTAGAAGCATTTGCTGACCCAACTATTTCACATTTCATCTGCAAAATGCTCCAAAATATCCCTAAAGGACAGGGTTTACAACATGCATGAAGCATGGTAGATCAATCGGTTCCAAATGCAATAATCCTTGAAAAATGAGAGGAGCAAATGATCAAAATGATCATAATAAGGAGGCAATGTGCTCTACGACATAACACTTCATAAAACCTCATAGGAGGTTCAGGTACCTAAAAATAATAAAGTGATGAGATCTCATAAGTCGTGTCAAATTGTGAACCGAAAAAAATGATATATCGTCGACAATATTTTGATACAATATAGTGCGCGATATTGTATAATATTACAAGGATATGAATTCTACGTCTCGTAAAGCATGTTGACATAGAAATAATTACAAAGTGAAATGATGCATCTTGGTGAGCGTAAAGTTTATTGGAGCTGCAGTTTAGACATCAGAACATGTCACAGCTTATACTGATGAATGTTGTCACAACGTATATGGCTTACTTGACAAAATTTAAATGAAAGTACCCGAAGGATTAAATATGTCTGAAGCATATCGTTCAACGTCTCAGAAAATGTACTCAATCATATTACAACGATCATTATATGGTCTAAAACAATCAGGGCGCATGTGGTATAATCGCCTTAGTGGGTACTTGATAAACGAAGGTTATACAAATGATGTCATTTGTCCATGTATTTTTATTAAGAAAACAAAATAAGAGTTTGTTATACTTGTTGTTTAGGTTGATGACATAAATCTAATGGGATGTTTATCTATCAATCTGCATATACTGAGAAAGTTTTAAAATGATTTTACATGGACAATGCACATCCTTTAAATATTCCAATGGTTGTTCGCTCACTTGAAGTGAATAAAGACTTGTTCCGACCTCAAGAAGAAAGTGAAGAGCTTCTTGATCCTGAAGTACCATATCTTAGTGCCATTAGTGCACTTATGTATCTTGCTAATGCTACAAGACCTCACATAGCATTTTATATTAATTTACTAGCAATATATATCTCTTCTTCTACACGGAGGCATTGGAACAAAATTAAGCATATATTGCGATACCTAAAGGGAACTATTGATATGAGTATGTTTTATGCTAACAAAGATATTGCAGATCTTGTTCGTTATGCAGATGCAGGTTATTTATCTGACCCACACAAAGTTCGATCTCAAACGGGCTATCTGTTTACATGCGGAGGTCTGCTATATCATGGCGATCTACAAAGCAATCCATTATTGCTACTTCTTCAAATCATGCTGAGATAATAGTTATTCATAAAACAAGTAAAGAATGTGTGTGATTAAGATCAGTGATACATTTCATCAGGGAAATATGTGGCCTGAAGTGTGATACCCTTGTTACGACCCAAACCGGAGGGCCGCGACGGGCACCCGAACCCTACCCGTCGGGCGCCACCGATACATTCCACCCTTACACATGTTTAACACAGACTGAGCTGTGATAGATTAACTAAAGTTTGAACCCAAAGGCTCCGATTTACACATTTATATACCAGGGCCGACAAGGCCATACACGACAACTAACCACAGGACACCAATCTACAAGCCTCTACAGAGAAGAACATACCACGACCAAATCGCGACTCCGAAACAAATAGAGTGCTCTGGACACCAGCTGAACCGACAACCTACTCGTGTGAACCATCACCCTCTCAATATGAACCTGCGGGCATAAAACGCAGTTTTCCCGACAAAAGGGACGTCAGTACGACTGATGTACTGAGTATGTCGGGCATAAGGAATAGCATAGCAAAGACATATCATAGTCTGAAACAGAAACAACTGGACATCAGTAAATACCTCTGAGGGCCCTGTCACACATGCCTAAATGTTATGCTCAATGCAATATACATATATATCAGCCTCTTCGGGCAACTTCTTACCATAACAACCTCTGTGGGCATCGTACCATATAATGGTTAATGAATGTGTGCATGATGCAAATGTGGTATATATATATATATATCATATATATGTTAGTGTTGCGGATCGTGCAACCCATTCAAATATGTTAGTGTTGCGGATCATGCAACCCGTTCCAATAAGCTATATAGGCATCACATCACATCACATCACATCACATCACATCACATCACATCACATCACATCACATCACATCACATCACATCACATCACATCACATCACATCACATCACATCACATCACATCACATCACATCACATCACATCACATCACATCATATCACATCACATCACATCACATCATCACATCATATTGGCCTCTTAGGGCTCCTTTGTGATAGTCTGTACCAGTTGCAGGTGGTGAGCGTATATAAGGCCTTTCCCTTTTTCCCCAATTTCCATACATATATATATAATATTTACCATATAGTAATGTGCATAGCACAAGTGGTCCAGGGTAATATATGAATGCAATGCAAATGAGAATGCATGAATGACAACAACACATCCTGGCCCAATATCCTTGAATCTTTAGTTAACACTGTGAATATCAATCTCTTTTCCGTATGCCTTAATAAGGACTTGAAACATTTTTTAAACAGACTTTCAACACAAGAGTCAATAACATGATCATTCTCAACTACTAAGAGTAGAGTGATTTATGTAGCAACATGATGGTTACGTTTCGCACATAGAATTATGCCAAAAGAATGAAAGTGCCTTGCATACCTTGTTGTCGAAATTATCTAAGTTCTGCGGGTCCTTATAAGCTCTATGAATGATTATCTACATCACACGGATGATTTAAATCACAATCGAATCAACATACTAAAAACAGATTCATCGGGACATTCTAGCGATCATCTTGAACGCGTAGAACCTATATTCCTTCTATATCGAAATCTATGTAAGTAGTGAAACACCCAACCCTCTTAATCCTTCTTTTTACTGCTACAATCCCACTACAATCCCAAAATAGTACAACGATTTCACATGCAATCCCAGTAACTTACAATCACGGCAGTCCCGACAACACCCATCCCAAACATAGCATTTTCAATAAGCGTCTTTAGAACTAGTGACAAGAATCAAGTTCAGAACTTGTACAAAATTTAAGAACATGGAAGATTACCTCTGTTAGACACAGTGACGAGTGTCGTCGGAGAATCTGTCACCCCAAACAGCTCCCGATACACAGAAACAGAACCCCCAAAAATCGATTTGAGCTAGGGTTTCTCGAACTTCAAGGCATGAGCTTGATTTCTGTGTGTCCAAGCTTGATTTAAGGGTTTAATTCGCTGAACCAAAGCCCAGAACATCAAGACTGTTTCCCCCCTTTGGTGAGCAGAAGCTTACGGAAGCTCCCCAATTTCGACCGAGAGTTCCAGGGAACCTACCAACCGAGCTTTCTCCTTCTTCTAAAATAGAATTGATGGAAGAAATTGGTAGAGATGAAGATTGCTTAGTGTTGGAGAAGAGATGAACCATCTGGAGGTTTTATGGGTTGTCATCGGTCGACTGGTTTAGGGCTTAGTCACCCCAAATCGATTATAAGACTACACGTAATATCTCACTATACAATGTCCCCACTTATAATTAATTAATTATACACACAATTAAATTCTCAGTCTCCAATTATTTAAATCCCGGCGATTAATAAAATCCTCTTGTACCTAATGTCAATATTCCTGTAATAAAATACCAGTCTATAATCTCTTCGGGGATACACAATTATTATTATTAAACCCTGTCGTCACACTTATTAAATCCAAAATTATTTTGGGATCACGTCTTTTTATAAATTAATTTCTTATTAGCCTACGAAGTACAACATAAACTTTCCCGGGTCCGGGTCTACTTGCTTACGATTATGCATTCAACCGTTACCCGAAAGTACGGGGTGTTACAACTCAAATACCCACAGTATTATATGAAGACAATGTTGCATGCATAGCTCAATTAAAAGGAGGCTTCATTAAAGGATTCCAACATCTGGATCGTGGTCTTCATCGGGGGGGGGGGGGGGGGGAGTAGAATACGCGTTGTATTCTTTTTTCCTTAGCGAAGATTTTATCCCATTAGGTTTTCTTGACAAGGTTTTTAATGAGGCGACTCTTAAAGTGTATTTACTAGATGTGTACTATTTTTCCTTCATTAGGACTTTTTCCCACAAGATTGTTCCTAATAAAATTTTAATGAGGCACATCATCTATTAATGGACATCCGAGGGGGAGTGTTGTAAATATTAATGAATATCCATTAATTGGATATGTTAGTATCTTAACTTGGCTACCAAGTTACTTGGCCACCAAGCAACTCTTTTTATAAATAGGAGTTCATTTGTTGTATTACAGATCGATTTGAAGTTGAATAATATATCAGTCTCTTTCTCTCTATGTGTTTCTGGTGTATGTACTTTATAGTCTTTATTTTATAACAACTTGATATTTTTTGCTTTTTATAAAAAAATTAATCATAATTTATTCGTACATATTTTAAATAATTTAAATTATTAATTATTATAATTTATATATTTTTTTATAAATACATTATTTTTAATTAAAGATGGTATGTTCAATTATGATCAAAATAAAAAAAATTGACTTCAAAAATTCGAACTATGTCACAAATCGAGAAGAGGGAACAAAACTCTTGTTTCTTATTTTATTCGATAGTACTCATATGGGGATGCAATTCTCTATATATCTTGATAGTGTCATTTTAATGGCCACTCCACTTAGCTTAAGTGTTAGTTCAACAAATAAAAGGTCCGATAAGGAGGATAAAGCCATGGAGAAAGAAAAGCAAGAGGAGGAGGCTAGCCGGAGGGAATACCAACCACCGTATATTTCGAGGATGCAACCGCTTACAAAGGAAGCATACGGTGGTGGGATGTATGGGAAGGATGATGAAGGTGATGAAAAATATTTTATTCATAAACTAAATTTTTTTTTGAATATGTTCTATAATTCTCCATACTTGAAAATAGCTAGCAATATCTCTATTCCTATATAAATATGACTCTCTCCATACTAAAAAGATTGGCACTTTTCGCTTTTGGAGGGTTAAACGAGATTTTTTTTACAGTAATTTTTTCAAATGTCTTCTAGATATTTTTAATTATTAGTTATGATGACTTATAATACTTTTTACGTAGTTTTCAAATATGGAAATTTTATTTCAAAAAAATTAAAAATTATATCTTCTAACACGATTAAAATTAGAAAGTTTGACTCTCGGAAAACGAAAAAAATCCAATTTTTTTGGACGAAGAGAATATATAATTAGACATGAATTAACATATCAAATCTTAATGAACTTTACTTTTCTATAACTTTGAATTATTTTTCCCAACAGAAGGTCCGGAGAGGAAAGTGGATAAGGCACCGGCAAGGGACACACAAAGTGCTGATGAACCAAAGGAAGCTACTATTCAGCCGAAACATAAACCTCCACCATCTTCCGGCGACCGTGATATTGATATCACCGGCCAATCTTACATTCAATAGCTTTGGACCGACAGGAGTGTCTTACTTCTTGTTTGGATGGTTGTTACGTGTTGTTTCATCATGTATCGTTTATATTATATGTATTTTATTATATTATACTTTATTATTTTAATAAATATAATATTTGAATAGATTGTATAATATTTTGTATTACGTGATGCCACACATCAACGATATGATGTCATACATCAACAATATGAAGAATAAACCTACCGAAAACGTAACGTAAGGTACGGGATAAAATAATAAGGAAAGGAAGAATAGATAATGACGTGATCACACCAAATCAATCAAATAATGAATGATATAATTAAATATTAATTAAAATAAATATCGTATTTAAATTAACAACACAACAACCCTCCAAACAAGCTGTTAATTAGTGAGTAAAAGAATGATGTTGTAATATGTAAAATAAAGTTGATTGGATTTTTGTTTAGATATATGTGAAGGAAAAGCTGGCTCTTGATTACCTTGAATTAAACAAGTAAAACACAATATTACCCGTCTGAAAAAGCCCTTTTCTATGGATTATTGAAAGTCAAGGCTAAAATTGGAAACAAAAGTTAATCTAGTTTAATTTTTTAATACAATGTTTTAGATTATACACCATATATCACATTTTTAATGTAATGAACCAAATAAACCATAAGTATTAAATAATTCAAGAATTATTAAACTCAGCATTATAATCTTTGCATAAATTTTTGTCCGCGAACCAAGCACCCCTTAAGGGCATCAATGTCTTAGGGATGGTAAACAGGAGTAGGCCCAAGAATGGATATGTTGCAGTCTTGCAGACCAGGAAATTATACCCAATGACCTTGTAAATGAGTGGTCTTGAACTTTTGATCCCGTGCTGACTATCCTCAGGCAGCTCTCAAGCTTTCAATATTTGTTGATCTCTCAATAATCAATCAACTATGGCTTAATAGTAAACTGATTGAGCTCGATTAAATGAATCCTCTTGCATCTACGAAGAGGATCGTTGTAGCTAGACTATGTCTCTATGCTGCCTGTCAACCGACTGTAATCCTTCTTCTCTATCTGGACTTGGGACCAAGTTTCTTGAGACATATTGAATCTGTGCATATGTCTTTTATACTTGCTCCTCGAAATTTAACGAAAACATGAAATCAGGCGCATAGCCCAAATCAAACAATTGAGCTGTCAAGCCAGTCAAAATTTGCTGAAAATAACTTTCTTGAAGGGACATGATATGACATGCAGAGAATGTATACATTTTATTCTGCAATTCAATCCAACTATGTCCAGTTTCCTTCTTTAGTGCCTTCTCCTTTATCACCTTTCTAATCTTGGCTGTTTCATCCCACATCTGTAACTCCGCGTAAATATTAGACAATACGATGTAGGCTGAAGTATCATCCGGATTGATACTTAGAATCTTTTCAGCAGCATATTTTCCTAACACGAAGTCTCTGTTAGCTTTGCAACCGGACAAGAGGCAACGCCACACTACCTTATCTGGTTCCCCGGAGAAGTTCTTTATAAAACCATATGCTTCTTTTGTTCGTCCTTTTCGTGCAAACAGACTGACTATACATGCCAAATGATCTGTCCTTGGAACGATTCCATGCTCCTTAGTCATGCTATTAAAGTGGTGGAGTCCCTCGTCTAAAAGTCCAACATGTCCACAAGCAGATAATACTCCGACAAACGTGATGTCGTTAGGTTTAACCCCACCACTCTGCATCATAGCGTAAATTTCTAAAGCTTCTTTCCCGAATCCGTGTTGGGCATATCCTACAACCATTGTGTTCCAAGATACCAAGTTTTTCTCGGGAAGGATGTCGAAAACTCTGCGTGCATAACCAAGTCGTCCACATTTAGCGTACATATGAACTAAAGTGCTGTCAACAACCACATTGAAATCAAATCTAGGTTTTAGTAAACGGCAATGGGTTTGCTTGCCCCATTCAATAGCTGGTAAATCTCCACAAATGCTCAAAATGCTAGAGTACGTGTATAGACTCGGTTCGAAACCCTCGAGCAACATCTCCCTTAGAAATCTCATAGCTTCTTCATACCGACCTGAGCTCACACATCCGGCAATTAGCGTGTTCCAGCTAACAACATCGTGTTCTTTCATTTCTTGAAAGAGGTTTAATGATTCCTCGAACAGGTCACTTTTGGAGTAAAAGTCCAATAAAGCATTGGATACGAAACTAAATGAGTCGAATCCCAGTTTAACAATCCGGCAATGGATCTGTTTCCCAACTCTAACTTCTTTTACATCAGCGAAAGCTCCAAGAACTGATGAATATGTTCTCTCACTCGGTTTCAAGTCCGACGAAAGCAACTTACAGAAAAGGTCAATGGCCTCTCTTCCACTCCCTAACTGCACACATCCTCCGATTAAGGCAGTCCAAGAATGCAACTCCGGCGCCTCAGCCTCATCAAAAGCTCGACGTGCCAAGTCCAACCGACCACATTTTGCGTAAAAATTAATCAAACCGGTTACCACAAACTGATCCATCCTCCCCAAACTAGACTTGACAACCAAACTATGAATTTGCATCCCGAGTTTTAAACTTTTTGTCGCAGCAGAAGCGCCCAAAATGCTGCCAACGAAAAACTCATTCACTATCACCCCTCTCCTTAACGCCGAAACGAACATGGTCAATCCTTCTTGATACTCCCCACAATGGAAATAACAAGAAATGAGAGATGCCCAAGTGACAGAATTGGGTTCCAAAGTTCCATCAAAAACTGATCTTGCTGATTTCAACAACCCACATTTACCATAAAAGTTAACCAAACAGTTAGTTACAAAGCTATTGATACTTTCCTCAGTTCTATACATTCTTCCATGTAACTCTTTACCTATTCTTTCAGCTCTTAAGTTAGTACAACCTGATAAAGCAGCTACATATGTATAACCATTTGGAGCAAACCCATCTTCAAGAATCATTGATCTAAAACAACCCAAAGCTTTTTTAGACATACCCAATTGAGAATATGTGGAAATTAAGGTTGTCGAAGAAATGATGTTTCTTTCAGGCATTTCGTCGAACAGTTGTTGGGCATCATCGAGTTGATTGAATTTTAAGTACATAGCGAGCAAGTGATTGTTCGTGAAAACGTCTGGTTTGGACCCAAATTTGAGTAGCTGAGCATGGATTGCCTTGCCATTGAGGAGGGACTTTGAATTTGTGCATGTTCGAAGGAGTTGAGTAATGGACATGAAAGAAAATATATAGTAATGACTAAAAGTAAAGATGTAACTAAACAAGAGATTAAAATTCTACTATTCCATCTTTACCAATTTATACGATACACCTTCATTTTTAGCTCATCTAAAAAAAAATACATTTTCTTATTTCACAATAATTTAATTTTAAACTTTATATTTTATACTTAACGAGATAATTTATAAACGCTCAAATATATTTAATTTGTTTTAGTCCATAAAATTCAAATCTTTCTTTATATAAATTGAGACGGAGGGAGTAATAACTTTTTAAGGTTTTAATGACCTTTTTTCCCCCTAAGGCAATTGGCTCATCTCTTCTTGTACTTAATGTACAACATAACAATTTAGTTAAAAGTTTATCTGTAGCAAGTGTTTGCTTGAATAAAGTTCTATTTGTCATATCAGAATGTCAAATGAGTGAATTAGGCTACATTTGGATGGAAATAAATGGGTTGGTTCATAACTCTCCAATGTTTGCTAAGACGAGCAAAGTCTATTTGGGAATCATAATCCAACTCATCCAAGTCAGAATTATTGTCATTTAACTACCAAATCAAATTAATAATTTTTTTTAATATATCATAGTTATATCAACCCACAAAAATATTTTTAAAATTTTAATAAGCTTCTATCTAAGTCAATTTGAATTACATATTCTAGATGGCTTACTTTGGCTATGCTAAAAATGACTCACCACGAATTATACACCTAGCTCGTCTAAATTTGGTCAGATTGGCTGGATTATATTTTTATGGGCTAAATTTAACCTTTCAATCCTACTTCTTAGACACATGCAACTTTTGGATTTGATAAAAGATAGAAGTGTAAATGCAAAACCAAAACTATTTTGTGGACTTCTGTAATTGTCGAGTGTTGCATTGTATTTTAGTTAAGGACCTAATCAACGAGCATGTGAATTTTAGGATCTTTTGTGCCATTTGCTCTTGGGGTAAACAATATAGATCCATGGTGCATGCTAATAAATATAGCAAAAGTTTAGCAAGTTTATCACTAATATCTATACCTGGTTGGGGAAAGTGTATCACTAATATGTAGTATATCTTGTTAGGTATTGCTCCCTCCGTCTATTTTTAATTGCCCACTATTTTTAAAATAGATGCCCACTTTTACTTATCCGTTATGTTATACTCATAACAATTTAGGTAAAAGTTTATCCTTAGCAAGTGTTTGCTTGAATAAAGTTCTAGTTGTCATATCAAAAGCTACATAAATTAATGGAATAAAAAAGTAACTAACAACTAGAAAGTAGCAAGGTTTAATGTTTTGTAAATTATAATTTTAAAAGATTTAATGTTTTGTAAATTGTAATTTTAACTCAACATATCAAATATATATATATATATATATATATATATATATTATATATATATATATATATATATATATATATATATATTCGATTCGGTATTTTTGGTATTATTTTATAAAATAAAAAACCAACCTAAATATTCGATACGGTTATAGGTTAATATTAGAACCGTCGGTTTCATTAAAAAAATCTAAGAATAGGTTTGGTTAGATCAATTTTCGAAATAGTTTGACACCCCAAATTCATAGGCGCGAGGAGCTGTACAAAAATATGAATAGAATAAATTCTCCCCTTAAACAAATTTCCTCAACCCTAAATAGTTATATTGTGTATGATGTAAAGTGAGAAGGAATGTCTTCAATTTATATGAGTTCAAAATCTTTTCATCAAAATTTTTTGAATTCAAATATGTAAGATTTATATTTTCCTTTTAGGAGAAGTAAAAATCTATTATGGTAAATATTTTGGCCTTCCAACAAGAAAAAAGGAAAAAGAATTAAGTAATGTTTACCCGTAAACTGGTACAGTTGAATTTGTACATGTGTTCAAGGACACGTAAGTCTCAAACGACTAAAATAGCAAGATAATTTGTAATTGAAACTAATAGAAATAGAATTTAAAAGAAAGATTAAGATCAGATTAGCCTGAGCCCTGTAGAAGTCTTAAATAGTGACTTCTAGGCAAATTGTGGACAATAATGTTGAAGTATTAAGTTGAGACGAGCTTAGAAAACAACGTAAACAATGAATATGTATTATAATTCTTGGATTTGATGTCCTTACAATGAAGTGATTGGTCATATTTATACTTAGATTCATTAGTACACATTCCACAAATTATGTCCCTAATAATATTAGTACATTAATGCTGTAATAATAAGATTATTAGTATGTCCATAAGTGTCTTTAATGTTTTCTTGAAAGGTGAAAAGACATATTAGTAACGGTTGCCCGTTGTATTCGAACTGATTCCTCAGCCTTCTGTCTTTCGATACTTGTGGCTCTTTGATGCTTTCGGTTCGCTTTTCGCACCTCCGGGGTACTGAAGGCTGACTTGGATCTGACTCATACTCTTTGCCACGTGTCAAGATATAATTCGACCATTGTAATCGAACTGATTCCTCAGCCTTCTGCCTTTTGAAAGGTGGAAAGCTATCATAATGCGTTGAATATAACATATGGGACATGCACAAAGATACTATAAAACATACTGGCAACCAACTAATGAAATGAACAAGCTAATTCAATCTACAAGTGGGATTTGTTTTCTCAACACCATATAAAAAACAGAAATAATTACCATTTCGATTTTCTTGCAATTAGAACAAAGAAGAGAGGAGCACTAGACTTTCGTGCACTTACAACGCCGGGACATTTAGCAACCCGTGACGACCAGATTTTTTAGATCATAATTAACTAATAACGACCAGATAAGGACTTCTATCGAAGAGATTTTTCCTCGCTAAAGGACTTCTTGTATAGAATTGTATGATTCTTTTTTGGGTGAATTAATAAACAAATACATAGTGCCACTTAAAATGAAACAGAGGGAGTAGAAATTGAGGGACAAAAGAGTATTGACCTATATGTATATATTCTTGGATGACATAATAAGGTGGTAGCTATGGAATTCATCAAAGGTCAGACAATTAGCTAAAGAATGCTTCAACAACGCAATTGGTATTACACAGGTAATCATGTTCTATTTTTGTTACATACGAACGGTTCCTTCAATAATTATAGACTTCATCAATTAATTTCTCAAACTATAAATACTCCAATTTGTTCATAAGTTAACCATCACTTGAGGAAAGCCAATTACTAAGAAAAAACCATAGTGTCCATAGCAACTTTTGAGTCTCAAAACTGAGAATGGATTCCAAAGGCTTCAAACTTTCAGTTGTTGCACTTTTTGCTTGCCTAATTTTATCATTTTCATCATCTATTCTTGCTCATCGAACACCATGGCCACAAATTAAAGTAGGTTACTATAGATATAGTTGTCCATGCTGAAGCCATTATTAAAAATGTTGTAGACAAAGTTGTGTCTCGTAATCCAGGCATTGCTGTTGGCCTTACATTTTCACGACTGCTTCTTTTGGGTATGTATGAAATTAATTTTCCAACATGCATATATGCTTCTATTTCTATTATCTTAATTTGATAATTACATTATTTATCTTACGGTAACATTTCATGTACTTTAATTAGGGGTGTGATGCATCGGTATTATTGGATGGACCAAACTCAGAGAAGGAAGGTATTCCCAACAAGAACAGTTTACGAGGTTTTGAGGTGGTTGATGATGCGAAAGCACAACTTGAGGCTGCATGCCCTGGAACAGTCTCATGTGCAGACATACTTGCATTTGCAGCTCGCGACAGTTCCTACAGAGTTGGGAAACTATACTATGATGTCCAAGCTGGACGTCATGATGGGCGTGTTTTCATTGACTCTGAAACATTGGCCAATCTTCCTTCTCCATTTGTCGACGCCAGGGAACTCGTCCAAATTTTTTCTAGAAAAGGTATGTCAGCTGATGAAATGGTGACCTTATCTGTAGCGCATTCCATTGGTATTGCACATTGCGCAGTTTTTGCTAACCGTTTGAACCATCAAAACAATCAACAAAAACTGTAAATTGATCCTGAATACGCGAACTTCTTGGAGTCCATTTGTCCACCAGAAGCACTAACTAATGGGATAGGAGGTTCTAATCCCGCGAACCTGGATGTCCTAACACCATACAAGTTGGATAACATATACTATTTGGCTTTAAAGAGTCAAAAGGGACTGTTGATTTCTGATCAGACATTGATGGCACACCCTACAACTGCTAAGATGGTGAACTACAATGTTAGATATGGTTCAACTTGGACTAAGAAGTATGCAGCTGCAATGATTCATATGGGTACTTTGGATGTTCTCAGGGGTCGAAAAGGAGAGATCAGGAGGAACTGCCATTTCGTGAACTAAAATCTCTATCTTTTGCTTTCTGAAATTTAAGAAGTTTTCCAGTATTATTTCAACTTTTCCATCCTATTCAAGTTTCAATGGATGTTTCAATGCTTGTTCATTGTATTTGTTTTTTCTAGCAATGTTTGTCTAATTGAAATTCTTTTTTGAATAGTTTTTACAAATGATTCGTGCAGCATAAATGTTTGTCCGACTTAATACTTTATTTTAGTAGAAATTGCCTCAAAATATCCATAAATTAAAACCATCACCTTAAAACAGTTGGAGTATGTTTATATCAATTGACTAGGCAAAATACGTTGACATTACTTCAACCTTGCTACTATTTTTTAATTTAAATACCTAAAATAAGATTTTGTACCTATATTTTGAACATCTGAATTCGAGTCAAGTTGTGACTATGGAATACACGTTGCTGGCATGGCATCGTGGTGTAATACAACAACTTTGGGCAAGTGAGACTTATTTCTTTAAAATGTCCTCATCTTCCCTACCAGAGTTGGGATTTGCCTCGCCATTGTATACCAACCAGGAAAAAAGTGCTTTTCACCTTTCCGCCAAATCAGAACGAACACCAATTGGGTCGATCAAAATGTTGCATACATGTGGCCATATCTTGAGCCTGCCCCGAAATTTGACCTTTTTAAATTTTATCTAAAAAAATATATGTCTGTGTCCATATATTCCAACTTTATCAAAGAAGACAACCTCAAAAAAGGTGCCATGAACAATATGAAAACTCTTTTACATTTCTTTTTTACCCCTGTTTTGGAGGGTCTATAGTGTTTCTATACTTTTTTTCTTCAACGTGACTCGAACCCTTAACCTATCGATTGCAGGGTAGAGGTGCTCTACCTGAGCAACTCTCACTTGTCAAACTCTTTTAGCTACGATTTTCTATTTAACATTTCTCCCGGAGATAGCTCTTCTAATAAGTAGATACATCTAGCCCGATATAGATATCACACTATCTTAGCATTCAATGAAGCCGATGTCTAGATATCCAAATATCTTTAACTTTTTCAAACTTATGTATATGAGCATATGAAGTTTAGTTCTCTATAAATATATATAGCATAACTCATTTTGTTACTTTTCAATGTTCAATTCTCAAATTGCTTAATATCTCCCTAGCATTATAACAATGTACGCAATGTTCGAACGTGTGCAAACCTGAGTGTACATCAAACTTTTTTTTACTACGCCTATGGAAATCATATTCATTAATTTCCTTAGTGTTTGAAATTGAACTTGTCACATTTAAAACAGGGGCGATATCATTAAAGAATTTCATCAATTCCCATAGAGTCAAGTAAGCTTCTGTACCTAGTTTAATTTATTATTTTTTGATGATTTGATATGATAGATTAAGAGAGATAATGGTCTTCATCTAAATTTTTGTTCCATCATTATGAATAAATTATAAGAAATATTCGAACAAATCCTTTCAATCAATTATACAAACATTGGGGGGGAAACAGATACAATTTGACACACATTGGAAAAAAATAAATTGGACCAACATTGAACCATCATTGCAGCTCGAATATGACGGAAAAGTTGAAATAATGCTGAAAAACTTCTCAAATTTCAGAAAGCAAAAGATAGAGTTGTTAGTTCACGAAATGGCAGTTTCTCCTGATCTCTCCCTTTCGACCTGTGAGAACATCCAAAGTACCCATATGAATCATTGCAGCTGCATACTTCTTAGTCCAAACTGAACCATATCTAGCATTGAAGTTCACCATCTTAGCAGTTGTAGGGTGGGCCATCAATGCCTGATCAGAAATCAACAGTCCCTTTTGACTCTTTAACGCAGAGTAGTATTTGTTATCCAACTTGTTTGGTGTTAGGACATCAAGGTTCGCAGGATTAGCAACTCCTGTCCCATTTGTAAGTGCTTCTGGTGGACAAATGGACTCCAAGAAGTTCGCGTATTCAGGATCAATTGGCAAATTTTGTTGATTGTTTTGAGGGTACAAACGGTTAGCAAAAACTGCGCAATGTGCAATACCAATGGAATGCGCGCCAGATAAGGTCACCATTTCATCAGCTGACATACCTTTTCTAGCAAAATTTTGGATGAGTTCCCTGGCACCGACGAAAGGAGAAGGAAGATTGGTTAGTGTTTCAGAGTCAATAGAAACACGTCCATCACGACGTCCAGCTTGAACATCATAGTATATTTTTCCAACTTTGTAGGAACTATCACGGGCAGCAAATGCAAGTATGTCTGCACATGAGACTGTTCCAGGGCATGCAGCCTCAAGTTGTGCTTTTGCATCATCAACCGCCTCGAAACCTCGTAAACTGTTCTTGTTGGGAACACCTTCCTTCTCGGAAGTTGGTCCATCCAACAATACCGATGCATCACATCCCTAATTAAAGTACATGACATGTTAGCGTAAGACAATAATGTAATTACCAAATTAACAAAATAAAAATATTAGCATGCATATGCATGTTGGAAAATTAAATTCATTCGTACCCTAACGAAGCAGTCGTGAAAATGTAACCTAATAAGGCCAGCAGCAATGCCTGGATTGCGTGAAACCGCTTTGTTCACAACATTTTTAATAATTGCTTCAGCATTTGGACAACTATATCTATAGTAACCAACTTTAATTGGTGGCCATGGTGTTCGATGGGCAAGAATAGATGATGAAAATGATAAAATTAGGCAAGCAAAGAGTGCTAAAACTGAAAGATTGAAGCCTTTGGAATCCATTTGTTTTTATAATTCAACAATTGCTAGGCACTATGGATTCTTTTTCTTAATTAGCTCTCTTGATTAAGTGTTGGATATGATTTATGAACATTGTTGGATTATATATAGTTTGAGAAATTCCTTGAAGGAACTGTTCGTATTTAATAAAACAATTTAAAACATGATTGGTTGTATAATACCAACTGTATAATTGATGTATTCTTGAGCTTGTCTGACCTTTGAAGAACTCTACAACTACCGCCTTAGGTTGACACTCTTTTTTCCTCTTAATGTTTACAAGTTGCCATGGAACTAGAAAAAGAGGTAACAAAGAAAACATATAACAATTTGAGTGGTGTTAACTATTCCCTCCGGTCTACTTTACTTGTTACATTTTTGTTTACACGCCCCTTCAGAAATATTAACTAAAAGGATAATTTAACTTAATTATCCTTAGTTATTTGTTAATCTCAAATTAATACTACACTGTTTTACACCACATTAATCCCTCTCCACATTAATTGAGTAAGGGTAAAAGGGGATTCTAATAGAATAGTTAATTATATGTTGATTTTCTAAAATGACAACTATTTTGGACCATCTATTTTTAGTAGCGATAACAAGTAAAGTGCACCGGATGGAGTACCAATTTAACTTCAAACTTCTTTTTTTCTCTTAATGAGATGATTTATAGCCACTTAAATCTTTATGACTTATTTTAAACCTTAAATTTCAAAAGTCTTTCTTTACTACTTAAATTTCGTACCCAATCAAACCGCTTAACATCAATTGGAACGAGTGAAGTATATATTCCTGATAGATCCATCTTAAGACATAAAAGGTTTTTCCTGTATGTTAATGGTTGAGCACTCTCGAAATAGTAGAGAATGCAATGAGTCATAGCTGATAGAGGGAACCTACATACTATATATATCATATATAACTAAAGAATGCAATTTGCACATATATACCTAATTTAATCTTCTTCGACTTGGTAGTTCTAATTTTCTTCTTAGACATGATATGTAAGAAAACATAAATATGTAAGAAGACTCTTTCTTTTCTTTTTTTAATCTAAAAAGGGAAGAATAAAGATTATTGTCGAGTTCTTCCGATATAATTCTCCCAAGCGCCTCAATATACTCTATTTGTTCACATGTGTCGGTTAGAGGTACGGTCCGTTCACCAGGGAGATAGCCCTCCCAATTCGAAACTTTATCCTAAAAGTTTCAACGTTGTTGCTTCTATTTTTCTTACACTAAAATCACTAAAGTTCAGAATAACTAACAAGATGAAAGAGGAAAGTCAGACCCGTGTTTACAAATTAAGAAAGCTATCATAATGCGTTGACATATAAAATATGGGACATGCACAAATATACTACTCCTACTTATAACACATAATGGCAACCAACTACTGAAATAAACAAGCCAATTTAATCTCCAAGTGGGACTTGTTTTTTTCAGTACTGACACAATATATTCTGCTGTCAAACGAAAAACAAAAAATTACCATTTCGAATTTGTTGTAGGAAGAACAAAGGAGGGAGAGGAGTCTAGGGTAGATTAGTTTCTTTGCTCTTTTTTCTTTTTCCGGTAACGAGTTAGGTTCCTTCATGAATAATAATACTCTCTTTTTTTCAATTTATGTGATACAATTTTCTTTTCGTCAGTTTTAAAAAAAATGACACACTTCTAAATTTAAAAACAATTAATTGAAAGAGAATAATCCCTTGATCATTTTCATTAATGTAATAGATTTTTATACATGATATACAATAGTAAACATAGCCTATAATTACGGATGTTAAGAGTCACACATCGGATATGGAATGGAACATGTACTCCTTATATAGACTTGGACAATCCTCACCCTACAAAATAGCTTTTGGAGTTGAGTTAGACTCAAGATCCATTCTTTACATGGTATCAGAGCCAGGCTCATTTCAATTCTTTGTTCACCAATGTTGGATCCCCAAATTATATTATCCATGCTCCAGTTAACAAGGTCTGGGCGTGCGAAAGAGTGTTAAGAGTCTCATGTCAGATATGGAATGGGAACATGGACTCCTTATATGGAATTGGACAATCCTCACCCTACAAGCCAGCTTTTGGGGTTGAGTTAGGCCTAAGATCCGTTCTTTACATGTTAAAAGTCCAACATCTAGGGACCCAACATCAGTGAACATAGAATTGGAATGTGTCTGGCTCTGATACCATGTAAAAAATGGATCTTGATTCTATCTCAACCCCAAAAGCTAGCTTGTAGGGTGATGATTGTTCACGTCCATATAAGGAGTTCATGTTCCCATTCCATTTTGATGTGGAACTCTTAACATGTAAAGAACGGATCTTGGACCTAACTCAACCCCAAAAGCTAGCTTGTAGGGTGAGGATTGTCCAAGTCTATATAAGGAGTCCATGTTCCCATTCCATATCCGATGTAGGACTCTTAACACTCCCCGCACACCTAGACCTTATTAACTGGAGCGTGGATAGTATAATTTGGGGACCCAACATCGGTGAACATAGAATTGGAATGGGTCTGGCTCTGATACTAGGTAAAGAATGGATCTTGGGTCTAACTCAACCCCAAAAGCTAGCTTGTAGGGTGAGGATTGTCCAAGTCCATATAAAGAGTCTATGTTTCCATTCCATATCCGATGTGGGACTCTTAACAATGGAAATCAAATATACATGTTCCTAATACATAAGATTACTACCATAATTACAGATGTACAATATCACTAATAATATCAAATGAATACACGGTGTACATTCTATGACACCCCCGCGGTCATAGCGGGCGGTTGTCGTACGCTGAGACTGTCCCTAAAATCTTCAAACAGTACTAAGGAAAGGCCCTTAGTAAAGATGTCAGCAATTTGATAACGCGAGGGGACATGCAAGACACATACTTATCCACGAGCTACTTGTTCGCGAATAAAGTAAATATCTATCTCGATATATTTAGTGCGCTGATGTTGGACAGGATTCCCTGAGAGATATATCGCACTAACATTATCGTAGTAGACCAAGGTAGATTTTTGAATAATAAAATGAAGCTCTAAGAGGAGGTTACGCAACCAACTAGACTCAGACACCACATTAGCTACCCTTCAATATTCGACCTTAGCGCTGGATAGCGATAAAGTAGCATGGCATTTAGCTGACCAAGAGATCAAGTTATCACCAAGAAATATACAATAACCAGATGTCGAACGCCTGGTATCTAGACATCCACCTCAATCAACATTGGTATAAGACATGAGAGAGGATACTGATGATGGATATAAGCGTAAAACGTAATCAAGAGTGCCATGGATGTAACATACAATGCGTTTGAGAGCATGCATGTGTTCTTCCCTCATATCATGCATGAATAAACACACCTGCTGCACTGGAAAAGTAATATCGGGCCTCATAAATGTGAGATATTGAAGAGCCATCGCAAGACAACGATAGCGGAGGGAGCCTCGTATGGTGTGCTAGAAGTAGCACTCAGCTTCGATTTAGTATCAACCGGAGTAGGATGACTTACAGGATGACATGTCAGCTCGTGTAATAATCTTTGTTGCATACTTCCCCTGAGATAGAAATAGACCACATACATGATGAGTGACAATAATACCCAAAAAATAACTTAACGGCCACATGTCCTTCATAACAAATTCAGAGTTGAGAAGAGATATGATAGACTTGCGTAGTTTATCAGAGGAAGCAGTCAATATAATATCATCCACATATAATAGAATGTATGCCATAGAAGAACTGTGATAGTAGATGAATATAGAATGATCAAACCTGCTGTGAGAAAACCAATAGTAGACACATAATCTGAAAACCTTTTATACCAGGCCCGAGGGGCCTATTTTAGCCCATACAAGGAATTCTTCAGCAAGCACATATGATTAGGATTATTAGGGTCCCTGAAACCTAAGGACTGATGCATGTATATAGTTTCTTTGAGTTCGTCATGTAAGAATGCATTTTTCACGTCCACTGATGAATAAGCCATGCTTTTGAGAGATCTAGACTGAGAACAGTGTGAATAGTTGCTGGTTTGATCACCGAACTAAATGTCTCTCCACAATCCACGCCAACCTATTAAGTTTTTCCATTACCTACAAGACGGGCCTTATGCCTCTCAAAACAACTATGAGATTTTACCTTATGTGTAAAAATCCACATAGAACGAATCACATTCACACCAGGCAGACGGGGAACCAACCCCTATGTCTTATTTTCAATAAGAGCATTATATTCATCATCCATGGTCATTTTCCAATTCGGGTCACGAAGGGCAGACATAAGGCTACGTGGTAGGGGGATTTAGTGCCATTAGAGTTGAGATTAAAATGTCATTTTGGTCTAAAAATAACCTGTTGGCTATGAGTAATAGGCCATTATTCCAGAATAAAAGTGGGCGGGATATGAGTTGGGATGACCTGGGCCGGGAGTTAGCTGGAATGGATTGGGCCAGCAGGCAGTGGGCCTGCTGGCAGAGACTCACAGATAGAGGGAGTTGGGCCAGTAGGCGGTAGGCCTACTGGCAGATTTGGAGGATGGAGAATATTTGGGCCAGCAGGCGGTGGGCCTACTGGCAGATTTTGAGAACGGGAGGCGTCTGGGCCAGCAGGCAGTCGGCCTGCCGGTGTCTGCTGGCTCGGATGTCGAGGTGTGGGCTGGACCAAATGGTGGACCACATACGGTGAGAGTCCATCATCTAAAAAATTATAAGAATTGGACACAGAATTATGCAACTTAGCAAACGGAAATTGGGTTTCATCAAAAATGATGTGTCGACTAATTATCATTTTATTAGAGAATAAATCATAACATTTATAACCACGATGATTATATGGATAACCCAAAAATACACAAGCGATAGAGCGGGCTTGAAGTTTCTTTATTGTAGTGGAGGGGAAGAGAGGATAGCTTAAACACCCAAACACCCTAAGATGAGAATACGACGGATCTTTGTGATAAAGAATTTTGAGTGGATATTGGTATGCTAATCCTTTGCGAGGGAGTAAGTTAAGAAGTTAGGTAGCCATTTGTAATGCATGATGCCAAAATGAAGGTGGTAATGAAGCATGGGCTAGTAACGTCCGAACAATATTATTAATGGTGCGGATTTTTCTTTCGGCTTTCCCATTTTGTGAGGACGTATGTGGACAAGAAAACTGAAAAGATATACCATTAACCTTACAAAATTCTCTAAATGGTCCATTATCAAATTCCCTTCCATTATCACATTGAATGTTCTTAATTTCTCGTTCAAACTTAGTACGGATGAATCCTCTAAATGATACGAATGTGGAATAAACTTGAGACTTTTTAGATAACGGAAGTGTCCACAAAAAATTAGAATAATCATCCAAAAATAACACATAATAACGGTGGCTCAAAGAGCTCAAAATGGGAGATGTCCACAAATCACAATGAATAATATCAAATGGCAACAAAGTACTAGAATTTGAGGCAACAAATGGCAATTTAACATATTTTCCGAGCGGACGATACAGACAAACATTAGTACTACGAGCACTATTACACTCAATAAATTTATGTCTTTAAGGGAGGAAAGAACAGACGCTCACGGATGACCCAACCGTGCATGACATAAGGAAGGTGCTAAAGCGACAAACGTTGATGGTGTGGCTTGTTTAGTGGTGGTGGTGGTAGTGGGATAGAGCTCACCCCGACTATCACATCTCATTAGAGGTATCCCCATCCAGAAATCCTTCACAGAAAATCCAAAATGGTCAAAGTCAACAGAAATCGAGTGCATCCGCGTTGGCCACGCATCGCAGATGCTCTGAAATTTTGTCTGCATGTGTGATGTAGGCCCAATGCATGTATCAGGATTTTAAGCCTCATTTTCATACTTCACATTTTTAAGTTATATTTAATCTTGTGATTTATTTCCCTAACTCCCTAAAGCTCAAAAAGTTCCCTAGAGACAGAGAGAACAAGTCCCAAGCCTTAAGAACCCTCAAAGGTAAGTTCTTCATGGATTCTAGCATGAATTCAAGTCCCTAGTACCCCTTTAACTTGAGTAAACCATTCTAATCCATAGAACCTTAATTGAGACTTCATCGTGGGATGTGGAAATCCTAGCATTCGAATTCCAAAAGGTAGAACTTCAAAAAGGTAATCCTTTTCGCTCTTTTAATCATTGGTATTTATGAATTGATGAGTTCTCGAGAGATAAGTTACTGAGTTTGTTAAAGGAAAGCACATGATCTATAGTAGGATTTTGGGATTGTTGATTTAGCATTGTTGTAATAATATGAATGATCAAGAGTGGTATTAATTCTAGCAAATTGGGATTGTAGAATCACCTAGAAGTAATATAATGGGAATTGGGTGAAGAAAACCCCATTAATGGAAGTTGCGGAGCTTAATGCCCACCAAGTGTTTGATAAAATGCTTAAATGATCAAAGCATGAGTTTTATTGCTAATATGGAAAAAAAATCTTGTATTGCTTTATATTAAAGTTGAAAGGGCTGAAGGACATTGTATTACGCTCAAGAGCAGGGAATTAAGGTATTGCAAATAAACGTATTCCTGAGCTTAATGCTCGTCTTCTAGCTCCTGTCCCCAATGTTTGGGAATGTTGATGAGTCTCCCTACACCACGTTCTTTATTGACTATTACGAATTGCCTCATAACATAGTTATGCCTTAGTTTCGTGAATAGTTACAAAACTTCTATTCTCTAGATGTCGTAGTTTCATAATTTGTTCGAACATTGTGAACTTAGAACGTAATCAATATAGACTCATGTTTGATACTCATGAGTCTCAGTCTAGAAACTCAACAGGTCTAGAACATTTAAGGTTTCATGTCTCATAATCAGTTCATGAATACATGTCTCAGTTTAGTGATGTTCATTATTCCAGTAATCTCAGTTCTTAAAAATAATTAATGAATATTGAACATATGTGATCGCCCAAGGGCACAGTCTCATGTATACGTATACTTGGCCAAGGCCATAGACTGACGTACATACTTGGCCAAGGCTATAGTCTGTGCATTTATTATTCGGTCAAGGTCCCACATATAAATACAGTTAAACGGATGTTTTAGATGCAGAACATGAAGCACTCATAACTTCACTTCTCATTTTAGTTATCAGTTACAATATCAATATTTATTGCTTATTTATTTATTTGGGTTGCCATTTCTCAAGCACCGCGCTTACAGTTCTTTCTTTCAGTTACATATCAGTACAATTCAAATGTGCTGACGTTCCTTTTTGCTCGGAGCCTGCATCTCGCTATGCAGGTAACGATTTACAGGATGACACATCTGTTTGCTATGATGTCTAGTATCAGTTGATTGGTGAGACCCAGTTCTTTCGGGGACTTATTGTCTTTTACAGTCTTTATAACTTATTTACACATAGTCAGGTATGTCGGGGGCCTTTTCCCAGCAACAGCCAGATTTCAGTATTTCATTAGAGGCTTCATAGACTATAATGACAGTTTGATAGAGTTGCATGTTTTTATGTTATCATTGTTGGCTACAATTATGTATCAAATTATTTCAGTACTTTCAGCATTTCATGATTTATATCATTCAGACTTTTAGTAGATCAGCACGTGTTAGATTTAATTCTGCTTTCAGTATGTTTTGATATCACGTGTTGATTCAGCCAACCAGTTGGTTCGCTCGGTCACATTCTGTCAGGCACTGAATATCGTGTTATGCCTAGACCATGATTCGGGGCGTGGAAATATGTTTGTCCTCCAATAATCCTATAATGCACGGACCTTTGATCTCCAATTAAATTGGGATTCACCCTCTCAATTCATGTCGATTAGGTCTACCATATGAGAACTTGGTAACCAACGTGTATTGAAGCTTTTGTCTCACAAAGAGCCTGTCAAACTCTTCTTCGTCCATATTATAGTTGGTTCTCCATGTAAATATCACCGTTAAGCCTGATGGGGAAGTAGCACTAATTGCTTCGCCTCTAAAGGTGCTTAGAAATGTAAATAGGTATTTAGTTTAATAACTAATGGATCGAGAGGTTGAGTATTTGTGAAAGTGTTTAGGGTTATTTCATAACTAGTTGTTGATGGGGTTGGGGTGCAGGCTTACCAGCCACCGGCCGGTCTGGCCATAACTGATGGTGTCAATATTAAGGTTTTGTCAGGCTAAGGTTTTCTTTAGAGAGAGTTTTGGTTTGATGTATTATAAAGTAAAACCCAGATCTATACTCACATTAAACCGATAACTTAATAAGGTCCTATTAAATTTATCACTTTATCCCTGATTATATTAAAGTGACTTTAGGATTAGAAACCGTACTCCTAATTTCATATTTTCTTTTCTAAGTTAGCTTGACTATAATATGTTAGAGTTTTCTATAATTAAACAGGTTTATGGTTCATAACTTATTTGAGTTTTTCTACCCAGTGAATAGTAGCATTGCTATTGCTCTAACAAAAGGCAAGTGAAACCCATCATGTTATGTACCATCCATTTAGTAGCACTAAATTTCTTAATACAACCTCAACTAAACTGAAAGTAAAATCAAGGAAAAACCTTAGTCCAAGGTGATGCTAAAAGGTTATGGTTTTGCATTAGTCACTTGTGGTAACACATGTTAATGTGGAAGTCGAAAACAGTTAATGTCTTAGAGGTTACAATTGTTGAAGAAGGTACATATCAACAAATAGAAACAAGAAGGGAAAGGAAAAATATCTAAGGAGTAGGTCGGCCGTTGGTCCTTAGAAGATATTTTCTTATAAGTTAAACAATAATTGAACCGCTAAAAACCGCTAATCAATTAATCAATAACCAATAATCAATAATGAATATCTTATTAATTTAACATATTTATGAATCGATAACTGATAACCGAATTGATAATATACAAAATCAAACTAAACCGACCGATAAACAAAACCTAATATCGAATGTTTAATTTAAGAGATCAAACTTCCTTTATTTTTGTCATATCATCATGATGTCAAAAGAGTAAATTAGGCTATATTTGGGTGGAATAAAACGGGTTGGGTCATAGCTCTCCCAATATTTTCATTTTTTATAATTTGCTTGACTACCAAATTTTTTTATAATTTGCTTGACTACCAAAACGAATTAATAAAAAGTTTTTTTCTAATATATCATAATTATATCAAGCAAATAGAACACAACCTTTTTATATTCCGATAAGTTTCTTTCTGAGTCAATTAGGTTACATAAGTAGCCCAAAATAGTCCGACCTATTAGATTTTGGCAATGCTCAAAACGACTCGCCACAAAATATACACCTAGCCCAATATATCCGTCTAAGTTTGAACAAATTAGGTGATAAAGAAATGGACCTTAAATCTAACTTAATCTTAGAGTTAGCTAGTTCAAGAGATGAGAATTGCCCAAAATCATATAGTAAGGAGATCAGAAAATCCTCATTCCATCGATGTGGGATTCAATATCGGCGTACATCTAGAACTGGACATCTGGAGTATGGTCAACATCAGGTCAATATAAAATTGAAATTGACCTGGCTCTAATACCACGATAAAGAAATGAAATTTAGACCTAGCTTAACTCCAAAACTAGCTAAAATGTAAAACTTGTCCAAGATCATATAATAAGGATACCATGAAATCCACATCCCACCGATGTGGGACTCAAACATTGAGCACATTACATTTTCATGGACTAAATTTGAGATTCATATCCTACTTGTTAGACTGTAGACATCAAAACATTACCCGATTTAAATCGGGCCTCTACAAGACAATTTCAATGTTCGTTAAGGTTTCTCGTAGGATACTCTATCCTAAATCCTAGCTCATATCTATATAAGGAGGTTATATATTTCCTTCAAAGGCATTTCGAAAATCTCATAAACTTACCGGGATATCCACAACGATTAAGGCATCAAATATTTCCTTTTTCAAAGTCGATATATATGATTGAGAAGCGTTTTTCCTCAAGATTAACTTGAAATACCAAAATATTTCCGGACGTTCTTGGCGATCAAATACATCACAAGGAGCTAGGTATGCATCATCCTACGCTCGAGAAATACACGACTGACGAACCTCGAACCACCACGGAGAAAATTTAGGAAAGCAGAATCAAGGGGGTCTTGATAAATAAAATCATTTTTTATTTGTTTTGTTATTGCAATTTATTTTTCATACTTGAGTAAAAATTAATTATGATAAATATTTTGGCCAAGAAAAAGGAAAACAAAAGTAAGTACGAAATACCTAACAATATATAATTGGGGTTCTAGATTGCTCATGTAGTTTTTAACAAGGGCGGACCTAGTCTTTAAGGTATGGGTTCACGTGAATCAAATAACTTTTATTCATATATATTATGTATTTGTATTAATAAACCCATAAAATTTATAAATATTTACTTATCGATTCAGTTATTATTATATATTAATTTAAGATCACTATAAGAACGCATAAACTTCAAATCTTGAATCTTATGATCTTGGGTCTAACTCAACCTCAAAAGCTAGCTTGTAGGGTGATGATTGTTCAAGTCCATATAAGGAGTCCATGTTCCCATTCCATTACCGATGTGGGACTCTTAACACTCCCCGCACGCCCAGATCCCGTTAACTGGAGAGTGGATGACATAATTTGGGGATCCAACATCGGTGAACATAGAATGGGAATGGGAATTAGCATGGCTCTGATATTATGTAAAGAATGAATCTTGGGTCTAACTCAACCCCAAAACCTAGCTTGTAAGGTGAGGATTGTCCAAGTGCATATATGGAGTCCATGTTCTCATTTCATTACCGATGTGGGACTCTTAACAATAATAACAGTAGTTTGTATGTTATGGTTGAGCACTCTCGAAATAGTATAGAAGATAACGAGTCATCTTTGATGGGAGCCGGGGAAGCTACATACTAGATATAGATAGCTAGTAATGCAATTTTCACGTAATACTTAATTTAATCTACTTGGTACTTCTTCTTTAAAAGGTATGTAAATTGTAAGTCGAATCTTTCTTTATTAAATCCACAACAGCGAAGAATCAAGATTTTTTCTCTATTAATTCTTCTTGCACTACTTGCTACAAAATAGGAATATTGGATTTTGTGGACTAAATTCCACAAAATACTATAACAAGATTGTTAAACAATGGCCCAAATGGGGCACAACGGACAGCCCAGCAAAAGGGGCAGTAACTGGCCCATAAGGACAGCCCCTTTTGCAGCCCAGACACGAACTGATATCTGAAATCATGGGATAGTTGGATTGGTATCTTGTACCAATCTTGTATATATATTTAATGTATATTGTGGTGTAATTATTTACCTAAATTAGGATTATACACTTACCATAATTGTATAGTTAGAATTATGGTAGAATAAGGTTTTAGGAATAGGATTCTCCTATTTTGTATCTTGTATAAATACCTATTCAATTAATGAAAATAATCAAGGGGATTATTTCTTTCATGGTATCAATAGACTAGGTCTAAACAAAAGTTTTTTTCTCTCAAACTTTTGCCTCCTTTGGGCCGAGACCCCCCCCCCCCCCCCCTCGGGTTTCTCTTCCAAAATTCGTCTTCCGCTCTCACAAACACCTCTCTTAAATTTCCCTTTCTTCTTTGTTCTTTCAATATATCTAAGAACAATTTTCACCCTGCCCTCACGGTTTCCAATATCAAGAGCAGTATCCCTATTGTCCTTGAGATGGAAAACGTCCAATATGCGACGTGGGCGGAGTTGTTTAAAATTCACGCTATATCTTATCAAGTTCTTCATCACATCATTCCTCCCGCCAGACCCCTTCCTGCGGAGGATCCTGAGTTATGGATTACACTTGATGCTACCGTTCTTCGGTGGATATACACCACTATTTCGCTGGACCTTCTACAGATGATTATGGAGCCGGATACTACGGCTATGGCTGCATGGAATAGATTGCGTGACATATTCCAAGACAACCAACATTCCCGTGTCGTCACACTCGAGCAGGAATTCTCTCTCGTTCGAATGGACGAATTTCCGAACGTTTTTGCATATTGCAAGAAACTAAAGGAGTTGGCGGATCAACTCCGTAATGTTGGCGCACCAGTAACAAATAATCGTCTAGTTCTACAATTGGTTGCCGGTCTTTCGGAGGCCTATAATGGTGTTGGAACTCTCCTTCGCCAAAGCAACCCTTTTCCCGACTTTCATCAAGCCCGCTCCATGCTTACGTTGGAAGAAGCCGGTTTGGCTAAAAAGGCGGCTACCGAAGCAAGCCCAGTCGTCATGGTGGCGTCCTCCCCTAGTTCTTCAGGTTTTAATAATTCGGGCCAAAACCATAATAATGGTGGCGGCAAGAATAATCGCAAAAATAATAACAAAAATCGCGGGGGCAAACGCGGCGGTTCTGGTGGCGGTTCCGGTGGTCAACAAGCAGGCGGTGGGTCCCCGCCCCAGGGTACAGTGGCCCACCACCGCCATGGGCCCAGCAGTGGGGCCCATGACAGTGGAACCCGTACCATCCAGCAGCAGTTTCCAGCGGCCAGTGGGCTGGCCAACAGTCCAGGCCCAATACCCAGTAGTGGTGGCCCAGCAGCGGTAGCAACAACAACTACGGCCCAGGTGCACCACGGACAGGAGTTCTTGGGCCCCGACCACTGCAGGCCCATCATGCAGCAGTCCCTACTCAGACTTATATCGAGGCCGCGATGCACACGTTGGGGTTGACTTAACCGGACCCGAATTGGTACATGGATACCGGGGCAACTACTCACATGACTTCCGAATCAGGTACTCTCTCATCTTATTCCAATTTGAGCACCCCTCGGGGGATAATTGTTGGTAATGGCAGTTCTATTCCAATTCTAGGTTATGGTCAGAAAACGTTGTCTCCCCCCAATCCACCACTCCTCTTAAAAGATACTTTACATCTTCCTAAATTGATTAAAAATTTAGTGTCTGTCCGAAAATTCACGAATGACAATTCTGTTTCTGTTGAATTTGATCCTTTCGGTTTCTCTGTGAAGGATTTCAAGACGGGGAGTCATCTCATGAGGTGTGATAGTAGGGGGGATCTGTATCCTATCATGCCCGGTTTCAGTCCATCGAGTCCAGCGTTGCCGTCATCTTTTGCAGCCATCTCTCCTTCCATGTGGCATGCTCGTCTGGGTCATCCGGGATCTTCTATTTTATCAATTTTAGATAAAAATAGCTTTATTTCTTGTAAGGGTACGAGTCGTACTCCACTTTGTCAGTCTTGTTTGTTAGGGAAAATTGTTAAGCTGTCATTTGTAGACTCAAATTCTCATACTTCAAAGCCATTTGAAATTATTCATAGCGACTTATGGACATCTCCTGTTCTTAGTTCAATGGGTCATCGATATTATGTTCTCCTTTTAGATGATTATTCTAGATTTTTGTGGACGTTTCCAATTGCGAATAAATCACAAGTGTTTTCCGTCTTCATCAAATTTAGAGCGTTCATTCGTACTCAATTCGAAAGAGAAATAAAAAATATTCAATGTGATAATGGGAAAGAGTATGACAATAGGGAGTTTCGGGAGTTTTGTGCTAATAATGGGATACATTTTCATTTTTCGTGTCCTCATACATCTTCACAAAATGGGAAAGCCGAACGCAAAATTCATTCCATAAATAACATTGTCCGAACTCTCTTACTTCATGCCTCCGTACCTCCATATTTTTGGCATCATGCTCTACAAATGGCCACATATCTTCTCAACATAATTCCCTCAAAAGGTCTGACATATTCTTCCTCCCTCAAAATCCTATTTAATAAGAACCCTTCTTATTCTCATCTTCGGATTTTTGGGTGCTTGTGTTATCCGTTATTCCCATCCACCACAATTAACAAACTTCAGGCTCGGTCTACCCCGTGTGTGTTTTTGGGTTATCCATCAAATCATCGTGGTTATAAGTGTTTTGATTTATCTTCCAAGAAAATCATAATCAATCGCCATGTCATTTTTGATGAAACTCAATTTCCATTTACGAAAGTTCATACTCCCGAACCTAAGTCGTATAATTTTATGGATGACCAAATATCTCCGTATATTATTCGGAATTTTTCGGACATCTCCCGTACCCAAAATCCTCCAGCGGGCCCACTGCCCGCTGGACCCACAGTACCGTCACACCCAGAAAATCCAGCCACTGGACCAGTTCCAGCAATTGGGCCAGTCCAGCCCAATTCTGGAACTGATCCAGAAACCGAGTCCGCCTTTACCGTTTTGGGCCGGCGGGCCCACCGCCTTGGCCGATCCGTCCCGAGCCCAGAAAATTCCCAAAATTCCCTCAATTCTTCCTCGAGTCATAGACCGATCACTCGTAGTCATCGGGGTATTTTTACACCTAAAAGACATTTTAATTTACATTCGGATGTCTCTAAATCCCCATTGCCCCGCAATCCTGTGTCCGCATTAAATGACCCTAATTGGAAAATTGCTATGACTGATGAATATAATGCTCTTATTGATAATAAGATGTGGGAGTTGGTGCCCCGTCCATATGGTATTAATGTTATCAGGTCTATGTGGATTTTTGCTCATAAGGAAAATTCAGATGGGTCCTTTGTTCGATATAAGGCGCGACTTGTGGGTGATGGTAAGACTCAGCAGGTTGGAATTGATTGTGGTGAGACATTTAGTCCGGTGGTCAAACCGGCTACCATCCGCACTATGCTTAGCTTGGCTCTTTCAAAGACTTGGCCAATTCATCAGTTGGATGTCAAGAATGCTTTCCTACACGGTGATCTCAAGGAAACAGCCTATATGCATCAGCCGTTGGGTTTCAGGGATCCTAACCACTCTCATCATGTCTGTTTGTTGAAGAAATCATTATATGGGCTTAAGCAGTCTCCACGGGCCTGGTATACACTATTTGCTGACTTTGTTTCGACTATTGGGTTCACTCACAGCAGGTCAGATAATTCCTTGTTCATCTACCGCCGTGGTTCGTCATTGGCCTATATTCTGTTGTATGTGGATGATATCATCTTGATTGCCTCTTCCGATGCCTTGCGATAGTCTATCATGACCATGCTCAGTTCTGAGTTTGCTATGAAAGACTTAGGGCCTTTGAGTTATTTTTTGGGGATTGCCGTCAAGCGTCATTCAGGTGGCTTGTTTTTGTCTCAACGAAAATATGCTTCTAAGATCATAGAGAGGGCTGGGATGTCATCCTGTAAGTCCACTTCCACTCCAGTTGATGCAAACCCAAAGCTAAGTTCCACAGCAGGTGCACCATATGAGGACCCGACCCGCTATCGCAGTCTTGCAGGGGCCCTCCAGTATCTTACCTTTACCAGACCAGATATTACATATGCGGTTCAGCTGGTGTGTTTATTCATGCATAATCCCAGAGTTGAGCACATGAATGCAATCAAACGCATCATTCGGTATATTCAGGGGACACTAGACTATGGGTTGCACTTGTATCCGTAATCTACATCTACGCTTGTCTCCTACACGGATGCTGATTGGGGTGGTTGTCCCGACACCAGACGGTCGACTTCTGGCTACTGTATGTTCCTTGGCAACAACTTGGTCTCCTGGTCAGCAAAACGTCAGGCAACTCTATCACGCTCAAGTGCTGAGGCAGAATATCGAGGGGTAGCGAATGTGGTCTCCGAATCATATTGGCTACGTAATTTGCTTTTGGAGCTTCATTGTCCCATTCAGAAGGCAACCTTGGTATATTGCGATAACATTAGTGCCATCTACCTTTCACGTAACCCAGTTCAACACCAACGCACCAAGCATATCGAAATGGACATTCACTTTGTCCGTGAAAAGGTTGCAAAGGGTCAAGTTCGCGTATGCCATGTCCCATCTCGTTATCAAATTGCAGACATCTTTACAAAGGGTCTACCGGCGGTCCTTTTTGAAGATTTTAGGGACAGTCTTAGCGTTCGAAGACCGCCCGCTATGACTGCGGGGGTGTGTTAAACAATGGCCCAAATGGGGCACAACGGACAGCCCAAAGACAAAGGGGCGGTAAATGGCCCATAAGGACAGCCCCTTTTGCAGCCCAGACACGAACTGATATCTGAAATCATGGGATAGTTGGATTGGTATCTTGTACCAATCTTGTATATATATATATATAATGTATATTGTGGTGTAATTATTTACCTTAATTAGGATTATACACTTACCATAATTGTATAGTTAGAATTATGGTAGAATAAGGTTTTAGGAATAGAATAGGAATAAGATTCTCCTATTTTGTATTTTGTATAAATACCTATTCAATTAATGAAAATAATCAAGGGGATTATTTCTTTCAAAGATGAAAGAGGAAAGAGGGAAGTCAAACTTTTATTTACAAATTAAGAATGCTATCACATTGAGTTGACACACGACATATGAGCAACACACCAAGATATCTTACACATACCGGCGACCAACTAATCAAATAAACAAGCCAACTCAATTTCCTAATGGGACTTGCTTTTTCAGCACTTTAGAGAAAACCAGCAAACGGTAAATTACCTTTTCAATTTTATTAATTTGACTGAACACAGAGTTTATGCATTAGATTTGGAGATGTTATTAGTTTATGCACAATACTAGCAGTGATTTCTGTAAATAATGGATTTTGGGCCTAATTCAACCCCAAAAGCTAGTTTGTAGGGTGAGGATTGTCCAAGTCCATATAAGGAGTCCATGTTCCTATTTTATTTCCGATGTGGGACTCTTAACACTCCCCCTCACGCTTAGACCTCGTTAACTGGAGCGTGGACAATATAATTTGGAGGCCCAACATCGGTGAATAAATAATTGGAATAAGTCTGGCTCTAATACCATGTAAAGAATGGATCTTGGGCCTAATTCAATCCTAATTGTCCAAGTCCATATAAAGAGTTCATTTTCCCATTCCATTTCCGATGTGGACTCTTATGACTCCCCCGCAAGACCTGGCCTTGTTAGTATTCATAACATTAATCGAAGGTGAAGCGATATTACATCACTCCGACAAACTTACAGTGTCTTATTATCATATCATTCATGAATTATATACATATATAAACCTTGACCTCAAATGCGTTATATACGCTACTATATGGTATGCATTATATATATGTATGGAGTATGGGAAAAGGGAAGGCGTTATATACGCACCACCACCTGCAGCTGGCATATATATGATGATGATTATGCCCACAGAGGCTGATATGATATAATGGGATGCCCACAGAGGCTTGATGGTTATATATATATATATATATATATATATATATATATATAGGCATATTATGGCCCTCAGAGGCATTCTGCACAGGTATGACACTTAGGCATATTATGGCCCTCCGAGGCATCCTCTACTGGTTGGTTGTTTCTTATCTCATGTTACTTTCAGGTCTCTATTATGCTATTCGGTACATCAGTTGTACTAACGTCCCTTTTGTCGGGGGACACTGCGTTCATGCCCGCAGGCTTAGGTAGACAGGGCGACGGTCCGCACTAGTAGGTTGATGGTTCAGTTGATATTGGAGCACTCTACTTGTTCCAGAGTTGCAATCTAGTCTTGATACGATATTCTTGATATGCATAGGGGTATGGCGGGGCCTTGTCCCGACCCTACGATGTCTCGTACTCTTTAGAGGCTTGTAGACAGTTGTCCTGTGTATAGTAGTCGTGTATGGCCTTGTAGTCCTTAATATGTATATATGTATAGGTTGGATTCTTCTGTTTGTAAGATTTTACGTAGCTCCTTTCCAGTTTATCATTTCTATGTATCAGCAGGGTATTTGGTGACGGCCCTCGTGGCCCATGATTAATTATTATTAGATGTTAAATATATGATTAGTAATACTCGACAAGTAAGATCCGGATGCCCATCATGACCATCCGGTTTAGGTCGTGACATATGGCATAATTATAAGGCGGTAGTTGTAGAATTCATCAAAGGTCAGACAAGCTCAAGAAACTTCAACTTTGAAGTTGGTATTATACAGGCTATCATGTTTTATTTGTGTTACATACGAACAATTCCTTCAATAATTATAGACTTCTTCGCTTAATTTCTCAAACTATAAATACTCCAATTTGTTCATAAGTCATATCCATCACTTGAGGCCAATTACTAAGAAAAAACCATAGTGTCCATAGCAACTTTTGAGTCTCAAAACTGAGAATGGATTCCAAAGGCTTCAATCTTTCAGTTGTTGCACTTTTTGCTTGCCTAATTTTATCATTTTCATCATCTATTCTTGCTCATCGAACACTATGGCCACCAATTAAAGTAGGTTACTATAGATATAGTTGTCCCAATGCTGAAGCCATTATTAAAAATGATGTAGACAAAGATGTTGTCTCGTAATCCAGGCATTGCTGCTGGCCTTACATTTTCACGACTGCTTCGTTAGGGTATGTATGAAATTAATTTTCCAACATGCATATATGCTTCTATTTCTATTATCTTAATTTGATAATTACATTATTTATCTTACGGTAACATGACATGTCATGTACTTTAATTAGGGGTGTGATGCATCGGTATTATTGGATAGACCAAACTCCGAGAAGGAAGGTATTCCCAACAAGAACAGTTTACGAGGTTTGGAGGTAGTTGATGATGAGAAAGCATAACTTGAGGCTGCATGCCTTGGAACAATCTCATGTGCAGACATACTAGCATTTGCAGCTCGCAACAGTTCCTACAAAGTTGGGAAAATATACTATGATGTCCAAGCTGGATGTCGTGATGAGCGTGTTTCCTGAAAAAAATAATCTTTTCATTATTTTCATTAATGAAAGAGTATATATACAATTTACAATTTTTCATAATAGAAATCTTATTCCTATTCTACTCCCAAAATCCTATTCTAGTAGTACAAGAATCCTATAATTATGGTAAGTGTACAATACTAATTAATACAATATTTATACTAAAATATTACAACAAATATTACCTAAAATCTACCCTAAACCGTGATATACATGGTGTGTATATCACGGGTTGAACATCTATAAAATCGTGACCAAATCGTGATATACACTACTTATGGTAAGTGTATATCACGTGTATATTTAACACACACCCGCAGTCATAGCGGGCAGTCTCTGTACGCTGAGACTGTCCCTAAAATCTTCAAAAAGGACCGAGGGAAGACCTTTAGTAAAGATGTCGGCAATTTGATACCTGGAAGGGACATGACAAACGCGTACTTGTCCACGAGCTACCTTTTCGCGAACAAAGTGGATATCCATCTCTATATGTTTAGTGTGTTGATACTGAACCGGATTACCAGAAATGTAGATGGCACTAACATTATCACAATAAACCAAGGTAGCTTTTTGAATAGTACAATGAAGCTCTAAAAGAATATTACGTAACTAATAGGATTCAGAGACCACATTGGCTACCCCTCGATACTCGGTCTCTGCACTAAAGCGTGATAAAGTCGACTGACGCTTTGCAGACCATGAGACCAAGTTATTACCAAGAAACATACAATATCCAGACGAAGAACGTCTGTTGTCTGGATAGACACCACAATCAGCATCTGTATACGAGACAAGTGTAGACGTCGACGAAGGATATAAATGTAAGTCATAGTCAAGTGTCCCTTGGATGTACCGAATGATGCGTCTGAGCTCATTCATGTGCTCAACCTTGGGATCATGCATAAACAAACACACATATTGGATGACATACGTAATATATGGTCTCGTGAAAGTAAGATACTGAAGAGCCCCTACAAGACTGCGATAGAGGGTCGGATCCTCGTAAGGTGAGCAAGCCACAACACCCAGCTTGGGCTTAGTATCAACGGGAGTGGAAGTAGACTTGCACAAGGACATGCCAGCATGCTCAATAATCTCAGATGCATACTTTCGTTGGGATAAGAACAACCCACTTGCATGACGAGAAACAATAATCCCCACAAAGTAACTCAAGGACCCCAAGTCTTTCATAGCAAACTCAGAACTGAGCATGGTAATGATAGACTTGCGTAAAGCATCAGTGGAGGCAGTCAAGATAATATCATCCACATATAATAAAATATAAGTCAGGGAAGAACCACGATGATATATGAATAATGAATTATCAGACTTGTTGTGCGAAAACTCAATAGACGAAACATAGTCTGCAAATCTCTTATACCAAGCCCGTGGGGCCTACTTAAGCACATACAAGGACTTCTTCAACAAACAGACATGATGAGGATATTTGGGGTCTCGAAAACCCAAGGGCTGATGCATATAAACGGTCTCCTTAAGATCACTATGTAAGAAAACATTTTTCAAATCTAACTGATGAATGGGTCATGCCTTGGAAAGAGCCAGACTGAGAACCGAGTGAATGGTAGCCGGTTTGACCATCAGACTAAATGTCTCACCACAATCCACGCCAACCTGCTGAGTCTTACCACCACCTACAAGACGAGCCTTATGCCTCGCAAACGAACCGTCAGAATTATCTTTATGAGTAAAAATTCACATAGACTGAATAATATTAACACTAGAAGGACGGGGTACCAACTCCCACGTCTTGTTTGCAATAAGAGCATCATATTCGTTGGTCATAGCCAATTTTCAATTCGGGTCATTTAATGCGGACACTGGGTTACGTGGTAAAGGGGATTTAAGAACATTAGAATTCGGGACATGTCCAAAAAAATGGTGAATAATATATGGAGAGACAGCATCATCCAAAAAATTATACGAACTAGGCTCGGGACTACGCACGTTAGCAAACGGAAATTGGATTTCATCAAAAACAACATGACGACTAATGATGATTTTATTAGAGGATAAATCAAAACATTTGTAGCCACGATGATTAGACAGATAACCCAAAAACACACAAGGGGTAGACCAGGCCTGAAGTTTGTTAATTGTGGTGGACGGAAATAGTGGATAACATAAGCACCCAAAGACCCTAAGATCTGAATATGAATGAGTCTTATTATATAATATTTGAAGGGGGGAAGAATATGCCAAACCTTTGGTAGGAAGAATGTTATCTCAACTATAAATACCTCATTTTCCTCTTCATTTTTCTCACAAATCTTTCTACCATCTGTCTAGTCTCTCTCTCTATATATATAAGTCTAAATTGCACACTAAATATTATATTTTATTTGTTAATTTCTATCAAAGTTCAAAAATTGGGAGAGTTGGCAACTAGCTTGAGGATCATCGAGCAAAGTTTCAATTTTCACCTCGATTACATGTCGACATTACGTCGGCGTTTGGTACATTTATTCCTTCTTTTATTTAAATTATTATTGTTACTTAATTTTAATTATCGTACTTAATTTTCTTAACTTTAATTATTTATTTACATAATTATAATGGAACAAGGTGGACATTTTTCTGGTACATGTATTAGGGGTAACAGGGGTAAGGGTGCATCTTCTAGTAATCCTAATTACGATAATTTCACTCATGTAGTAATCCCACTAGTGCAACTCCACCTCCGACTCAGATTGAGTCTGAGGCTGAAATTGAAACTGGAATCCCTCATATATCCCCCTAGTTTGAGAAGAGGCAAAAAACAACGAAAATTAAAATCACCTGCATGGGATTTTTTTTAAAGGGACATTCCCAACCAACTAGCTACTTGTAAAATTGAAGTTTATAAATTTAAAACTGGAAAAAGGTCAAGGTGGACAGGAGGTTTAATGAGACATGTGAAAAACTCTCACAAAGTAAGGTATAACCAATACTTGGCTGAAAAAGCGAGTGTGTAAATGCCTTCTGAGTCGGGACAATGTTCACATAGTGTCCTCGACCAAGTACAAGGTCGAATTTACCCGATGATTGGGGAGTTATAGGTCCGAAATATAATAAACACAAAGATCGGAAAAAATAGCAAAATTAGTTGTTGTGAAGGGTTTGCCTTTTTCATTTCCTTCATCTCCTGGTTTTATTCATTACATTCGAGAAACATATAATCCTACTTTTAACTGTTTTTCTAGATCAACTATTAGAAGAGATGTTTTTAAATTTGCGCATGAATATCAACAATATTTATGTTATGCATTGTATCATTTTAATGGCAAAATGGATATCACTTCTGACATAGGCCGTAGTACTAATGGTAATGATTATTTAAATGTTACATGTCATTGGATACATCACAATTAGTCTATGCAAAAACGTATATTAGCATATAGATATATTGATGAAAGGCACACTAGAGTTTTTATTTCAAGAAATATTCAAAAAATTAGTGAATATTATGGAATTACTGATAAAATTATGACTATTATATTAGATAATACTTTTTCTAATGACTATGATGTAAACATTTTTAAAACTCGATTTACTCCATCTTTTCCCCATATTTTTCATGTTGGATGTGCATGTCATATTTATAACTTAGTTGTAAAGGATGGCCTAAATTTTTTTAAAAACATCCTTAATAAAGTACAATTTGCTATCAACTTTATTTTTAAAGATAATAAAATACAAAGACGCAAAGAGTATAAAAAGACATGTCATGATTATGGATTACCTTATAGGAAAATTACAGAAGAAGTTGCAACTAGGTAGAATTCTTTGTATGAACAATTACTTGTTGCTCACGAGTATAGAAGACCTATAACTTTATTATTTAACGTCCATAATCAAAATCCTTCGTATATGCTTGTAGATGATGATTGGAATAAAATTTTGGAACTTATTGTATTATTAGAGAAATTTTTTCTAGCTACTAAGGAATTTTCTGGTATTTATTAACCTACTATTTCATCTACGTTATTTTATATAGCTCTAATATTTTTTTTATATAATGAATATATGAAAAACCAACTTACGCTCCAGCTATTGTAAAATTTAAAAAATATATTTTTTATTCCCACTATTTATTTTATTGGTGTTGTATTAAATCCTACTATTAAAGTAGACGGTTGTAATGCCCTTATTGAAACGATTTATGAATGCTTAGAAATACTTCCAACATAACCAACTGAATAACCAACTAACGAACCAACTAAAGAAGATGTTATGTCTAGCATACAAACACAATGCAAAAATATCTATATGTATTACCAAGAGCAAAGTGCAAATAATCAACCGGCTTTTGTACCAACTTCTTCTACTTCACTTCAACCTTATAAAAAACATGCGGTTTCTGCTACAAGTATTCAAGGCCTTCGAAATAAAATGTATAGTGGTTCAAGTGCTTCACAAATTAGCGAGTTTGATATTTATGTTTTGTAGGGTGTTGTACCATTCGAATCAATTGCTAATGAAAATGGATGTGAATACTTGCTGAAATACTGGAGAGAGAATGAGAAGACATTTCCGACTCTATCAAAGATGGCCCGAGATGTGTTGAATATTCAAGCGTCATCAATAGCTTCTGAAAGTGCTTTTTCTGCTGGAAGGTTTCAAATAGGAGAGCACAGACACTCATTGGCGGGAGACAGTTTGGAGATTGCAGTTTTATTTAGAGGTTGGATTAGAGCGGAGCGTAGAAGGTGCTGTCAACCAGAGATCAATGAAGAATACGACTATAATTACTACGAAATCTTATCCGAGGGAGCAGGAAGCGACGTTGAACAATTTGACCAACAACTTCCAATTCCAACAGAAGATCCTCAAGAGATTGTCAGGAAATTAGAAAAAGTATGATTGCATATGTAATTTTTTAATGTCAATTTTACTATGTGATTTGCAACTTTTGAACTACGAAATAAAGTTGCAATTTTGAAATTGTATTACAAAAAAAAATCATATTTCTATTAAATAATATAAGAGAAAATTAGCATTGGGATGTTTTTCATTATCTTGTTCAATTATTTAAGTGTTTAAATATATATTTTTTTAAGTTAAGTATAAAAAAAAAAGTCCCCCCAAATCCCCCTACCCAACCCAACCCGACCCGTCCCGTCCCCCAAATCCCATCCCCTCTGCTCGCGGAATGTGGGACGGGACGGGACCACTTCCCCCCTCCCCATCCCGCCAAACCCGATCCCGATCCTGACCCTCTACCCCGTCCCCCAAATCCCGTCCCGTTTCATCCCGTCATCCTTATATCATACTATGTTAAAAGTGAAAACGTCCAAAGTGTAAAGTTAAGTATTAAATTACCCATCAAAAATTGAACGACCATTTTACACGTTAATCAAACACTACTATAACATTTTAATGAAGTATAAGAAAAGAAGTAAAACTACATTCTACTAAACACTATTAGATATATTGTCGGTAATGTCTTTTAACTGATGGAACCGATTTTTTTTAAAAATGTGGCCATAATAAGCTATAAAACTTTTTAAACCTATGTTCATAAATATATATTTTATAAATTTTGTGTGACTATAAAATCTTCTCATTAAAAAAAAAAAGAAGAAGTTCCAAGTTAAATTATTTTTTAATTTAGAAAATTGTCATTCTTTTCGGTATAACTAAAAATGATATGATATGTCCATAAAGTATAAATTGAAATAAAGGAAATACTTTTCTACGACATAAAACTCTTATTTTCTTAGGAATATTAATTTTGGGAAAGCTCCTTATTTTTGCTCCTTTTGGTCTCTAATAATTAATTCTTAGCCTAGAATGTTAAATAACAAAACGTTCCTACATTCTATGACAAAATACTCTCTGCATAACTAATAGATGTGAAGAGGTGAATGCAGATCAAGTAGCAATGCAATTATTTCAGCTCTCATTAAACTGTTACATAATACATTCTGGCTTTAGTAATAAGTTGCATAACAAATCATAAGACAGAATTTAAATTTCAGCCCATTAAGTAAGGTATCATTAAGCTGCAGCACCAGTTTCTGCGGGCTTTTCTTCAGCGGGCTTTGCTTCAGGCTCAGTTGGTGTTACTGCAGGCTTTTCCTCTACGGGCTTTTCTTCAGCGGGCTTTGATTCGGGTTCAGCTGGTGCTGGTGCTGGTGCTGGTGCTGGTGCTGCTTCTGCTTCTGCTTCCCAGAAAGAAGTCTTCTTTCCAGTTTTTGAAACAGTCTGGAAAACAGCTTCTGGTTCCACATTTCCATTTACCGTCACTTTTTGCTCCTTTATATCGATGTCAAATGATTCAACACCTACGATATATAACATTTGAGTCAAATTAGTTGCTCACAATATTACTCCGACACTCACTGGTAGATGTATAATACAGGTTTGACAGAACTCAATAATAATTATCTAAATTTTATATTTGTATTCAAATAGAATCCAATTACTCTAAATGACTAGAATTCAGAATTCATAAATTGAGCCAAAGGATAAAAGTGCAATTATATATATCTAAATTGTACCTTCCATTTTGCCCAAAACCCTGTTCACAGCTCCTACACAGCCTTGGCAGGACATGCCAACCTTGAGAACAACGGTCTGCTATATCATTTAGGAAAAGATAATAATCTGATCAATGAATTTTGAAATTTAATTTTTATACTCTGATAATGTCATGTCACATATTATGTGACTGTGTAACTATTAATATATAGTAAGTGGAACTGATAACCTAAAAATTATGATAAATTACATGTTCCAAGATGTTAAAATACATTAAGAATATAATCAACCAATGGGATAATAGCACATTCTCTCATTTATCAGTAAACTCTAACTTTTATCTTTGTGATATTTGACTAACACGTTTAACATTTTATTTAATTAAAATGTACTCCCTCCGTCTCAAATGATTTGTCGTGGTTACTAAAATTAGTTGTCTCAAATGATTTGTCGTTTTAGAAGTTCAAGGCATAATTAATTATTTTTCCCCATTTTACCCTTTGTCATTAATGAAGATGACACATGAATGAAGTAAACATTTAATGAAGAGAGATTATAACTTAGACATAAATAAGAGTAAAGTAGCCCTCCTAATAAATATTTTTAAGTGGCGTGTAAGCCAAAAAAAAAGATAAATAATTTGAGACGGAGGGAATATACTTTTAGACCCTTTATGTAGGAAGTATATTTGTACTCTGTCAAATATAAAGTAACAACATAATCTCATCATAGCATAGAAGTAATTAAGTCGTGGAACGATTAATAATTATTAAAAAATTGTCAATATTCACTTGCAAAGGATAAAAAATTCACATTTAAATTAATTGAAGGTTATATGTGTCTAGTAAGATATCACAATGATCAAATTTGTTTTTAAAAAATCTAATAATGAGGTATCAAAAATGCTATTAATCTAATCCTTAAACAATTATCAGCGTATACGAGTTAAAATCCTTAATCAATTAGGTGAATATAACAATGTAAGAGTGAGCTTTCAAAGAATTTATCAATTTAATACTTTAAGACTCGAGAGAACTCATCTCAGCCTCAATTAAAAGGGGGAAAAGGAGGAGGGTTGGGGGGGGGGGGGGGGGGGGTAAGACATTTTCATTCGTTCTAAGTTCCTTCAATCCAATGATAATTTAGTAGGTTTGAAAAAACTCAGTAAGCAACTAAATTTAACCCAGAAAGTTCTCTTCCTATTGTATTCAAATAATGTTTTTTTAGACAGAACAATTAGATGATTAACCATAACCTTACAATTTTAAATTTGTTAATTAATTCACATTAAGATCCAAAGTTTTCAGCTCAAGTGAGAAAATCCGAATCCGAATTTGGGTTATAAACTAAAACTTATCAACCCCTTCAAAGAATCCCAAGATTATTGTTGGTTTACAATTATTAGCAAAACCAAGATGGAGGAATAAAACAACAGTATGAATGGAATATTATCAACGTGATCTAGAATAAATAATGAAAGGTAAATATCTGTTCTCAAACACCGGTCATTCAAGCACATCCCGCGATTTACTGATATTAGTGCTGAGAGACCGAGATTACTACCTCCGATAATAGTTTGGCGTAAGTCGAAAAGCTGGATATCATACAAAAAAATAAAAGCTAAATAAAAGAGGTACCTGAGACATGATGATGAAATTTACGAATGAGAAGAATACTGAGAGAGCTTTTGCTTTCTTCAGAAGAAACTATGTATGTGTGTGGCCTTTGAGGTTATGGGACAGTTAGCGTGTCTAACTCGCTATTTATAGAACAAGAAAAAGGACAAAAGAATGAAATATATTATTCTTTCTCCACACCAATAATAAATTATGTTCGTTTAAAAAGAATGCCCTTTTTATATTTTGTAGGTTTCTATTAATCCTAACATTTTCATTTTTTACTTAATGATCCTCTATATGCTACAAATGACATGCATGTGTTTAAAATCATGAAATTGAAAGGTAATTTAGGCATGTTATACACATTTTATCACAAGATTTAATTTATTATAGTAGGTGTTTAGTCATAGAAATCAAATATTTTTCACTTTACTTGAAATTTTTTAAATTGGAGTTGCAGATAGAGGTGTGTTTGATTATAGTTTCTGAAAGAAAATATTTAGTTATTTGAATGTACTGAAAGTGAAAACAAGGTTTTAGATTTTTCCCAAGGAATTTTCATTCTAAACCTTGATTTTCGAATAAAGTAAAAATTAATTTTTAAAAAAGTAAATATTTTCCATGACCAAACGGGTATATATTATTCTTGAACTTCGTATTTTAGTCAAACTAAGATACATACAATAAAAAGGAGTGTATATCTGTAAAATCCTTATTTATCCAAATATATCTTCAAAATTTGGGCGGGATTGGGCAGGCCTTGGGCATGTAAACCGGTCCCAAACTTTTTAAAGTATTTAAATAATAGATGATACAGTTTAGAGAATTTTAAAAGGAAACCTCAACACTAAAGCTTTAATTTTATTAAATAGAATTTTGACTTTATACTTTTTAATATGATTTGTAATATGCATGCAGTAAGAGTCTTCCTGCTCTATTGGTGGAATAATGTTAATTGATTGATATGTTTAGCAGAGATATAAATGATAATTTAGATAAACATGTTTATTTTTATTCTTAAAGTTATTAAATGTATTTCTTAGTGATTGTATAAAAAAATTAAAAACGGATAATAGTATAAATAAGAAAGAATTGTTGTAAATAATATAAACTAAAACTTCAAAGGAGAAGACAAGAATAAAGAGAGAAGTAAGACTATTTATAGGTTACAAGGAGTCTCATCAAATTACAAGAATTAAATGGATTCATTCATTTTCTACATGAATTGCCAAAGGTGTTACGTAAGGGACATCTATATTCAGTTGATCTATAACAAAGGAACATCCACATTCAATTGATTCTTTGGATGTCCATAGATAGTATGCCTCGTTGAAACTTTACTAGGAAAAATTCAATGAAAAATTTGTAGTCAAGAAAAAAGAGTACACACATCTTGTAATACGCATTGAGTGCTGCCTCATTAAAAATCTTACCAGGAAAATTCAGTTGGAACAAAACCTTGGTTAAGAAAAAAAGAGTATAGCGCGTATTTTGCTCCTCCTGATGGAAACTTTACTTGATATCTCATAGACGGCTCATTTCAATTTTATATCTCAACTTATCAAAGGTTGATGTTGGTAATGCCTCAGTGAACAAATTTGCAAAATTATCACTTGAACGTATCTGTTGAACATTTATCTAACCATTCAGTTGAAGATCACGTGTGAAAAAGAATTTTGGTGAAATGTGTCTTGTTCTGTCTCCTTTGATGTATACTCCCTTCTGAGCTATGGATGCAACATTATCTTCATACAATATTGTTGGAATCTTCGTTTGCACTGAAAGACCACATAATTGCAAAATTTGTTGAGTCATTGATCTCAAACATATACACTCTCAACTGGCTTCATAAATGGCTATTATCTTAACATGATTTGAAGATGTAGCTGATAGGGTTTGTTTCATTGAACACCATGATATAGTTGTAGCTCCACAAGTAAACAGATAGCTTGTTTGAGATCGAGCTTTATGTGGGTCAGACAAATAACATGCATCTGCATAATCAATCATCTCTTATTTGAAGTCATTAGAATAAAATAGTTCCATATCAATGATTCCTCAGAGGTATCTGAAAATATGCTTAACACCATTCCAGTGTATTTTTGTTGGTGAGAGGAACTGAATCTTGCCAATAAGCTTACTGCAAAAGTTATATCTGATCGAGTATTATTAAAAAGATACATTAGTGCCCCAATCACACTAAGATACAGAGTTTCATCTCGAATGAGCTCTTCATCATCTTCTTGAGGCCAGAATGGATTTTTATTTATATCAAGTGACCTTACAATCATCGGGGTGCTCAATGGATGTGCTATATCCATGTAAAATCACTTTAATATCTTTTCAGTATATGTAGATTGATGGACAAATATTTCATTCTTTAAATGCTCAATCTGCAAGCCAAGACAAATTTTTATCTTCCCAAGATCTTTCATTTCAAACTCTTTCTTCAAGTATTCTCCTGTCTTTGAAAGTTCTCCAGGGATTCCAATGATATTTAAATCATCAACATAGGCAGCTATTATAATGAATTCAGATTCAGACATTCTCACAAAAATACAAGAACAAATAGGATCATTTTTGTATCATTTTTTAAGCAAATACTTGCTAAGACAATTATACCACATCCGTCATGATTGTTTCAACCCGTATAAGGATTTTTGAAGCTTTATTGAACAAGTTTCTCGAGAGCCTTTGTATGTTTCAAGCAATTTGAATCCTTCAGGAATATTCATAAAATTTTCATTTTCTAGTGAGCCATATAAATAAGTTGTGACAACATCCATTAGGCGCATATCAAGTTTTTCATGCACTGTCAGACTTATCAGATATCTAAGAGTGATTGCATCCACAACATGAGAGTATGTCTCCACATAATCAAAACCAGATCTTCGCAAAAATTCTTGTGCCAGAAGTCTTGCTTTATAGCTGACGACTTCACTTTATTATTTCATTTTCGGACAAACACACATATGTACCCTACTGGCTTGATAAGTTCTTGTATTGAGACTATTGATCCGAAAACCTCACATTTTTAAAGTGAAGTCAATTCCGCTTGAATTGCGTCCTTCTATTTTGGCCAATCCCTTCTCAGTCTATATTCTTTAACAGATTTTGGCTCAAGATCCTCATCTTGTTGCATTATTTCAACAACAACATTATAAGCAAAAATGTTACCGTCCACAGTATCATTTCGGTTTCATCTTTTTCCTGTCGAGACATAGCTTATTGAGATCTCCTTATTCTCAATATTTTTAGGTACCTGGATCTCCTCTATGGTATTATCATTTGTTATGTCTCGGGGCTCTTCTTGAGAAATTACTTTCATATTATGATCATTTACTCCTTTTCTTTTTCGAGGATTTTTATCCTTGGAATCAATTGGTCTACCACGTTTCAAACGTGGCCTAGACTCATTTGCACTAATCGTTTGTTTTGTCGGGACATCAATCCGAACTGGAATATTTACAGCTGGAATACGAGATTTAGTAATCCTTGAAAGATTAGTAAATGCATCTGGCAAATAAATTGTAACATTTTACAAATAAATTATCTTTTGAACCTCTTGCTCACATTGATTTGTTTGAGGATCTATATTGCATTCCAATCTATCTCATTTTTTTAACTGCTTAGTTTCTCTTCCTAAGTTGGGTTTACTGATTCATCAAAATGACAATCAACAAACCTTGCCGTAAATAAATCTTCAATATTAGGTTCCAAATATTTTTTTAAAAAAAGGAGATTCATACCCAACATATACCCCCAACCTTCTTTGGGGACCCATCTTTGTACGTTGTGCTGTAGCAATTGGAACATATACCGTACACCCAAATATTCTAAGATGGGATATATTTGGCTCTTGGCCAAAACTAATTATAACGGGGAGAATTCATGATAACTGGTTGGCCTTATGCGCACAAGTGCTGCTGCATGCAAAATAGCATGCCCTCATACCAAAACAGGAAGCTTTGTCCTCATCAGTAATGGTCTAGCTATCAACTAGAGTCATTTAATCAATGATTCTACTAGACCATTTTGAGTATGAACATGAACAACCGGATGTTCAACCATTATTTTAGTAAACATATAATAATCATTAAATGCATGAGATGTAAACTCACCAGCATTATCAAGACAAATTTATTTATTGCATAATCTGAAAATTGTGCTCTTAACCTTATTATTTTGGTCAACAATCTCGCAAAAGTCATATTGCGAGTTGATAATAAGCAAACATGTGACCATTTTGTAGATGCATCTATCAAGACCATATAATATTTGAACGGTCCATATGGAGGGTGAATTGGCTCACATATATCACCCTGTATACATTTCATAAATGTAGGGGATTCAATCCCAACCTTAGTTACTGATGGTTTAATAACCAATTTTCCTCGAGAACAAGCAGCACAAGGGAATTCCTTTGGTTGAAGAATCTTTTGGTTCTTCAAAGTATGCCCACGTGAATTCTCAATTATTTTGCGCATCATATTAGAACCGAAATGTCCCAAACGGTCGTGTCAAATGATAAAATCATTGAAACCATTAAGTCTTTTGTTTACGCGGCATGTGTTTCAATGACACCAATTCTTGTATGGTACAACTCAGAAGAAATTGCGGCTACCTTTTCATGCACAAACTTTTCTCCTGCTCTTGTTGTAGTAATATAAAAGTATTCAATCTTTTCTTCATTCGCAGTCTCAACATGATAGCCATTTTGGTGAATAACCTTGAAACCTAATAAGTTTCTTTGAGACTTACTACAATACAATTCATTAATAATGACCAATTTTGTTCCTCCGGGTAGTAATAAGGCCGCTCTTTCAGAGCCCTCAATTAATTTTGTACTACCGAATATTATATTAACATAGACCTTTTTCATAATCAAATGAGAGAAATATTTCTTTTCTCTTAGTATAGTGTGTGTAGCACTATCCAGAAGGCACATCTCTCCACTACTCATGTTGGATCCAATTGAAGACTGGAAAATTTTATTTATTTTCACAAAAATAAATACATATAAGAGATATTGAAAATAACAATAGAAAACTTTAGTACTTCTTAAAGAAGAACATAATTGATTTTCCCCAGTAAATTATCAGATTTTAGTTTTGATCTCCAAAGAAGTCTTCAACTTCCAAATGAGTAATATCATCAAGGCCATAAAAAATATTGTCTTTCAAATTCAAATTTGCTTCATTATTTCCATCATATTTTTATGACGGCCATGTCTCAGCATCATTTTTAAGAGCCAAGTGTGACTCCACCTGGGCATTAGTAGAAGAGGTGTCACCTCTATTTTCTTTTCTTTTGAAAGAATTTTCATAAAGCCTAGCAAAATGCTTAGACGCCCGACATTCACTTTTCTAGTGACCTTTCATACCACAACGATGACAATTGCTATTTGAAGGATTTCTTTGAGTATTCACATTCATCTTCCTTTTATTATGATCATCACCACGACGATTATTATATCGTCCCTTGCCTTTGCACTAGCCCTTGACATGCCTACGTACATTATTATGGTCCTGATTATGATCTCTCGCTATCACATTCGCTTCAGGAAATGGAGTAGATTCAAAGGACGGACTTCATGATTTTTCATCAAAAGGGCATTATGTTCCTCAGCCACCAAAAGGCAGGAGATCAAATCAAAATACTTTTGAAAACCTTCCTCACGGTATTACTGTTGTAACACAATATTTGTGGCATGAAAAGTAGTAAGTGTTTTTTCCATCATGTCCTCATCAATTATCATTTCCCCACGTAATATTAACCGGGAAGTGATCCTGAATACAACAAAATTATACTCAATTACGGTCTTAAAATATTGAAATTGTAAGTGCATCCACTCATAACGAGCTTTTGGCAATATAGTAGCCTTTAGATGATCATACCGTCCCTTCAAATTAGTCCATAGTTCAAACAAATTTTTCAAGATTAAATATTCACATTTTAACTTTTCATAAAGATGATGACGAAGAAAAATCAAACCTTTTGCTTTATCCTAACTTGATGCTTCATTTCCTTCGACTATAGTATCACCAAGCCCCTTAGCGGCAAGGTGTATTTCAGCATCAAGTACCCATGACAAATAGTTCTTTTCAGAGATGTCAATGGCCACAGATTCAAGCTTTGATAAATTTGACATAGTAAAAATTATCATAAAAATTAATTAATTAAAAATGATAAGAACTTTTATCAGTGAAAATCTTTTAAAATCATATGGCAGTATACTAACTCATGAAAAGAAAAGTTTACATCTACTGTTACTTTATCATGTATCATAATAAATTAATGTTTAATATTCAATTACACCATGTATACTAAATACAATTCTGTAATTAGATAACCTCAATAAGGTTAATTAATAAAGCATCATTTATGTCAGTTACTTAGTCTACTATTACCTTTTATGATCGTTCAGAAAATTAGATAATTATAACTCATTCTACGGTGTTAACACTAGATAAACATCCTAACATATATAATCATGGTTGCATGAAAATAAATTATTATTTTTTCTAAACTAATATGCTAACCTTTGGTATTAACACATGTAACATATATGTTTATCAAAGGCTAAACTATGATCCGACAGAAGCTAGTGAAAATTATATTAAACATATATTTGAAATTGAAACTAGTGTAAAATCAAAGTAAAAGCCTTTATCATATAACTTATTAATATTATAATATTGATAAGAATAAAACTGTAAACACATACTGGATGAAGAAGTAGGATTAACTTCAAAAACAGGATTAAAAGTAGAGCCTCGTGGAGGATGCAAAGCGACTAAGATTTGAGCAATTCGTGTTGATAACGTGTTGTAAATAATATAAATTAAGACTCCAAAGGAGAAGACAAGAATAAAAAGAGAAGTAAGTAGATCTTATTGCTTTGTATTTTGTCGTATTTTTCATACTAGAATAGCCCACTATTTATAGGTTACAAAGAGTCTCTTCAAATTACAAGAATTAAATGAGTTCATTCATTTTGTACATTAATTGCCAAAGGTGTTACGACAAAGTATATATATATAGATATAGATATAGAGAGAGAGAGAGAGAGAGAGAGAATGAATGGACCAATGGAGTAATAATGTTGTTGAGAATGTGTTGACGGGACTGGCACTAAATGAGTAGTAGCTAGTGGTTAGCTGGTTGGGTTGACCAAACCTTCATAGCACCAAATATTTATTATGTTCTTACGTAACGTAAACGCATGCCTAGACTCGTCCCTTTTTTTCTTTTTCAATTGCTTTTGATTTTGAACATAATTCTCTCATTTTTTTGGGACTAATTTTTGTGAAGCTCTTTATTTAATCGTCTTTTTGTTATGAAAAAATGTTCTTTACATGATTAACAAGGGAAGAGGTGAATTCAATTGATCAATAATCACCCGGCATAGCCAGAATTTAAAAGTTTATGATTCAAAATTTTAGTCCTTTTAAATTATTATATTCAATCTATATTTTAAAGATAAATAGGGAATTTGCATTGAAACTATTGCTTTCGGCCGTAAACAAAACTCTAGATCCACACCTGCCGATAATAATACAAAAATCGTTTAATGGGTTCAAATCTTAATAATGTGATATAGATTATAGTCTCTTAATGATCGAACTATACTAAGGACATATGTCAACCATAAAAAATATAGGACGCTGAAGGATTTGTTCAATAGTAAGAAAATTATTGTTAATGTTGTTGATCATAATGGACTTGATAAATGAAATATTTTCTATTGCATTTAATTGTAAGTTTTGGTTGTGGGTACTAGTTATAATCAATTTTTTTGTTTAACCATCAAACATTATATGTTCATAATTTACTAACTTGACTAATTTGGATCTACAATGAGGCTCATTAATATAATTTGAATCCGAGATTTTTAAATAAGGATGGAAAACTCCCATTCAGGGATGAATTTATAGTAATATGGAGTTCACGTGAACTCAATAATATTTATTCAAATCTTATATTTGTATTAAAAATTCACTAAATATATAAAAATATTTATCTCGGAACCCAATTTAATGATCTGGTATATTCTATTATATTTTAACTTGAAATCCTTATAAAGTATATAAATTTTAAATTTTAAATCCGCAGTCCGCTTTTGTTAGTCTCATTCATCTCATCATACCCTTTGGCAATATTATAAGGTCATATTCGTCCAAAGGTTATTGTTTTTCATTTCTTGAGAGTTTTTGGGTGTCACCAAGTGTTAAATGATTCCGTTGGACGGCGTATGGATGATATATTGGTTGGACCAAACTTTCATTATCAATCTAACGACATCCAGTTAAATTAGAGGAGTACAAGTTTCATTCACTTTTGTTCGTCTGGTAGTACACATACTTTGTGTTGCAGTACCATATGCAGTACAAGGCCATTAACACGTGCAATGTGGTTGGTTAGTCCCAACAAAGATAATTAAAATATAAAAATTTCATAACTACTTTTGTTATTCAAAATCGAAAACTTTTGATTAAGGATGGAGGATCGTATATTTCGTAGGCAGATGTATGGGATGTACCGTTCCAACTACGAATTCCAGCAAAGCTCAATAATTTTGACTTAAACTCTATATGTATTTCAAAAAAAATAATTAACATGTATAAATTATTAATTTAAAACTCATAATTATAACTATTGGTTACACGAAATTTATTAGTCCGATTAATCTAACTTTGCATTGTGTAACTTTTTTATCAGGAGCTTCTTCATTTTTAGGGCTCTAACCGAATTTTTTTGCTATTAAGAGTGGAGGATCATTTGTTATGCGGGCGAATGTACTCCCAATAACGAGTTCCAGCAAAAATCAATAATTTTAACCTAAATCTTGTATTTATTTCAAGAAATACAATTAAGATGTATACACTATAGATTTCAGAATTCATAATGAATTCTGGAATAATAAATTCAAATCTTAATACCAATGAATAATTATGTACTTTGGGATTGCTTTTACCAATGAAAAATTACTCTTTACTCCTTATTTTTCTTTGGCCATGAAATTCACATGGGACTGTACAATTAAACTAAGTTTGATTCTTGAAAACCTCGAGCTTGTTGATCTTGGCTGACAGTTTAATTTCAGAGGTCAAAATTAATTATGTGGTTCGTCCATTACTACTATACATGAATGGCGGACACGTCTAGTTTAATTTGTTCAGTAAAAGAAATAGCAAAAGGACAATAACTCCATTTTATAAACATGTAAACTTACCACTTACCAGCAAATGGGGCTGCTTAGAGCTGCCAAAACGGGTTGTCCCAACCCATCCAGACCAGCTCACACAGTCTTTGTAATATGATGGGTCATGTCGGGTTAGCCCATCTTAAATCAATCAGTCCAATTCGTCACTATGTGGGCTGCAGGTCTAGTCGGGCCAACACACCTTTTATTAAAAAAATATGTTTGATAATTCTTTAATTTAAATTCAAATTTAAAAATGTTACTCCCTCCGTTTTAAAATATTTGTCCTACTTTCTTTTTTAGTCTGTTTCAAAAAGAATATATCTTTCCTTTTCTGACAATTATTTCATTCCAACTTTCCACATGACATGTTTAAGACCACAAGATTATATGTCATTTTTGTACATTCAACACATCTTTAATTTAAAACCACAAGATTCAAAAGTCTTCTCAATTTTCTTAAATTTTGTGTCAAGTCAAAACCAGACAATCTTTTTAAAACGGATGGAGTAATATTACAAGAAAATATCACATGGTATTACTACTTGCTAACCAAGTGTCAAGCAGTGTTTTCAAAGGCAGAGTTTGAGGCGCAAACAAAAGTGTAAGCTCCAGACATAAAGCGTACGCTCCAGGCATTAAATTTAATGTTAGCCCAACCCTATCAAATCACGGTTTGGACTGGATAAGCCCAATGGGCCTTGCCCATATTGACGGCTCTAGGTTTGCTCTTCCTTTAACCAGTAGTCTTAGGTTCGAGTCCTGAGTATGGAGAATTTTTTTGCAGGGAGCGCTTCCCCCGAATGGGGCCTATGCGGGGCGAATCCGAATTAATCAGGCTTCAATGCGGATACCGAACACCTAATGAGAAATAGAAAAATAAACTTGTAAACTTCTATGTACTATATTATTCGCTTTGCTAATCTAAAAGTAAGAATAATAATGTGGTACTTGAAAAAATATTGGAAAGAGAGTCGTAACGTATATATTCATCAAAATCATGACATATTATAGTCCAGACTAGAAAAAAAAGTTAGTTAAAATGATACTAGATTTTAAGGAGATTATCAGTTTTGTTTTGAAAACATCATACGCTATAAAAAGTACTACTACTAACAAAAGACTTCCTTTCTACAAGTTTCATTTTGTTGGGAGTTTTGTCTCTATTGTACTTTATAAAGCAGTACGGGAAGTATATAACTATTACAAGTATTCGAAAGGATAAACAAAGATTCAATAATTCAGCTAGAAATCTGAAAATTACAATAGAACCACAAAACTGAAATTACAATTTTGTTGAAGACGGAAAAATGGAAATTGTTTTTGCTGAGTCGAGTGTGGCACTCTGTCCTTAAGACAATATTGCCCCGTATGTATCCTTTATACGTCCTGGACAATTTGTCTCCCAAGATAAAACAACAATGGAACACTTGAGCAAAGGAAACTCAAATGCTACCGTGAAGAATATTGAGTAACGAAATGATGCTTGGAAGTTGTAGGAAGAAAACTGTTTTGGTTGTGTATTTTCGTGTGTTGTATGAACTGTTATATGTAGTGCTCAACAATGGTGTAAGAGGGTGTTTATATAGGTGAGGGAGGGGCTGAAAACTGCCTCCATAACAGCCAAATAATGGTCATTATGGAGGTAGTAAAGCCACCACATAAATGGTGAAAGACCAACGGATTTGGCCATTATAGGAGGAGTAATTCAGCCAAAATAAATGGCTGAATTGAGTGCTTGGCGTTTCTGCTTTGACTGTCCAAATTCTGAAGTTCTGGAAACTTCATGGACCAAACTGTACATCTTGAAACTTCAGGGATCAAACTGTACATCTTGAAACTTCAGGGACCAAACTCGTACATCCGAAAGAATTCGGTCCGAACTGTACATCTGGGAACTTCTGGGATCAAACTGTACTTCTGGCAAAGTTCTCTGGCCCAAAAAGATAATATCAGAAGACCCATAGCCCACAACCCACGACCCGAGAACCCGGAACTCGGAACCGGAACCGGACCGGACTGGACGGGCGGGCGGCGGCGGCGCGCTTGTGGTCTTTCCTCGAACCGAAGCACATCTAGGTCCTCCCTCCTTTAAACACATGGGATACCCCTTGGGGTCCCAAACCCCAAACCAATTTCGAGTCTTATATACACAACAATTCTTTCTTCCTCTACCGATGAGGGAGAATTGAACACAATACCACACTTTCCATGCTTCAAGCACCTTACTTCGTGGACTAATATCTCTTTCATTTCTCAATGAAATTCGACGATTCTTGGCCCTACGGTTATCTACGTACTTAGTAGATCATGCATGTGTGAGGAACCGGATTCTCCAACATACGTAACACTAGTGTTTAAGCCGTTATAGTTGGTCGGTCGCAACTCCCGCCAAAGGCTAATTTCCAACAATCCCCTCTTGAAAGAGATTTTGGCGCACTCACATGGTGTCTTTTCATTTCCAACAATATTTCAGCGGACCGATGTTGCATAAGGAGAGGTAGCTTCAGCTTTGAAACTTCCATAGTTGAATAACATCGGACTTACTTACTGCGCGGTGAACGTGATGTCTTGAACCGTCAGTGTTTAGTGTAAGCCAAGTCAATGGTTCCAACACAACAAATTCCCTTACTCTCTTCTTCGTAATGTTTTGTCCGTTTTGGCCATGGACAACGTCTTGGATTCTTAAGTGCGTTCATTTTGAGGCGGCCCGTCCTCGCACTTAAATAGGTGGTCTCCTACAAGGTATCCTGCTATACCCCACTTCACAAGTGTTAGGAACCATTAAAAGTTTTCCAAAGACCTAACCTCAACTATTGAGGAGCATTACAGGTTTTGAAAACTTAACATTTACCCACACTGCAGATAGCACTTAACGTCTATCGCGGGAACGGCTTTGGATTTGGTGTTTCCTTTTAGAAATCACTATCCGAAGTACTCATGCTTCCACCGAAGCGATCAACCGAACCTTTACTGACTTAGTTTTCCCATTGAACCAAATTACTGGGATCTCCAGTTCGTAAGGTGGGTTACCACCGTATTGGTCCGTATATTTTGGGTTTTAAGCCCATTCCCCTAGACAGGCCAGAACACTTGATCTCCGGGTAGTCCCTTAGTTAGTAAATAAGGAAGTGACACCCGTGATGATCAACGCCATACGGTCTTATGTCTCCGACGATCCCCGACAGATATGTCCGGCAGCCGTCATCCGTGTCCTTCCCGAAGCCGACCGGCTAGCCACAATGTATAACTGCTGAAGGCACGGGTTTCTCCCAATAAGGGACGTCCTCTAAGGAGCCGTGAAGTTACTCAACTTCTTTCATGCTTTGTATAAAGCGATAAACTCCGATTCCATCATGAATCGGCCAATGCAAGTTTGCTTAGAAGATTTTCCAAGAACCACCATACACATTTACTTGTGGCTTTGGTGTTCTTCAGATCTAATGTCCAGTTTGCATCACAGTGTTCTCTCAGAACCGCTGGACATCCAGAATACTATAATTTGTAGATAAGCAAATAATTTAGATATCGTCATATCTGACTTAACGCCTTTCTATTAATCATGTATCGAAATCATCAGTGAACCTTAGTTCAACTAATCTGTTTGTAGGACGATACCAGGTCGATTGTAGTGTGTACAATACATTGAACTACACGTGACCTGTGCATATCGCTCCTTGTCTATGGGTGCACCATGATTCCAATCAGTTCTATGATTCATATCCATTGGTGGCTTCAACGTGACTGTCAACTATCGACCAGTCCGTTAGATGTCTTAGAAATCCAATTCCTAAGATGTCATCTGTGATACCCATATCTTTCATATTGAGACTTTGTTTCAATACGACTTTTACTTTCAGACGGTTGATTCTCCAACTGTTGGCTTTCTAACTTCAGAGTCAATGTTTCTGTGGTCAGATTCATTGTTCTGTTTTTTTATCCGAAACTTTCGAGGCCAAAATGTACACATTTCAGAGACCAAAATGAAAGTTCGGAAGAAGCCCAACAGTCCAGCAAACCAACTCTGATTCTCTTCTTCCAACTCTCCGGTTGGGAAGGCTGTTTCAACATCAATGCCACGCAATACTGCAATGGCCCTAGATGTTAAGCTACTCACAAGGGAGCACATTTTACAACCCAAAGGTTCTTTTCCCGGAGGAAGATCAACCATTACACAAGTATGGTTCTATATGATGGAATATATTTCTCTCTTTAACTTCTTTTCAAAGCAGCGCTTTTGGAGATGACAATTATTTGTTAATTGTTCATGGTTCATTATTAACCATACAAGCTTGAAGGACTGGAACAAGTCTTTGTCCCCTTCTTTGCTCCGTCTCGGTTCAACATCTAGAATCCCTGAGTTCTGCAGATCTGGAATATTAAGTTCCAGATAGCCAGCAACTTTCGAGTCCTGTAGATACGAAACGTCTAGTTCCGGACAGTCAGGCCCTCGTGGGTTCTTGTTAACCTTGAGCAATTAGTCCTTTTTCCTTTTCAAGGAAAGTTATCTCCAAAGAATTCAGCATTCTTTGACGCCAAAAGGCGATGAACACTACTGTTATTTGCAGATCCAGTGGATATGCAATCTACAGTCTTAGGTATGAAACCACCCCACATCACAACATTTGTATGTGAGATCATTTTTATGTCTCACACGGAGGGTTACCCATATCCTTATGCGGAGTTCTATTGAGAATCGCATTAGCGGTAAGGATCGTCATGCCCCACATAATTTGGGAGTACGGCTTTGCACTTGGCTAACACCGTTAGACTGAGGTGAGTAATGAGCAGTCGTTTAATAAACGATGCTTCACATTCTCCCCCTCTATCACTACGAATTTCTCAATCCGTAGGCTTAGTTGATTCAACTTCTGCTTTGTAGCGCTTATCCGCTTCAACAACTTCATCTTTGCTTTTCAACAAACAAAGGATTCTGTACGTTGTACTATCATCAAATGACGATCACAACGTACTTGTCTCCCCCCTCTATTTTGTATAAACTTCAAATCACCCAAGTAGGTGTGACTAAGTTTTAGAGGAGCGGTGCTTCTTTCGCTATTCACTTGACGGAATTTGGAAAGGTGATTTTGCCTCTTCTTCAACCTCACATTTATTTTTGAGGGTTTATGTCGACAGAAGGCAACAATCTCAATATCGTTAGAATTTGAATGAGTTTCTATTTAACGTGTCTTGATCTATGATGACATAGATGCACGGATTACAAATATATCATTCATATGGCAACAGACATACTGTACCATTTTTAGTTATTACAGACTTATTGGACTAGTCTCAAACCAGCTTGACCAACATCGTCCCTTAAACCAAGTTTGGGATATGTATCACCTCATCTTAGAGTGATCCCAATCCATGAAGTCCTATTGAGGACAACCTCTCCAACCCCTTCTACTTTAGAGGTGGCGTTGCTTCACATGAACAATCTCTTGCCCGTGGTTAGGGCGTAACCGGATCATATGTGATCTAGATACTCTGGCCCACTCCAGTTGCTTTGGCAAACTGAGTGTCCAATTTCTTTTCTGCCTTTATTTAGGCCTTCAGATCATTTAAGACCTGGAAACTCTGGCCCACCTTACTAGGTGTCCATTACTTTTCCTATGAAATGAATTCTGGCCCCACTCCAGTCGCCCAGAGGCTTTATATGACTGAGTGTCCAATCTCTTTTCTGCCTTTCTTTAGGCCTTCGGATCGTTTAAGACACGGAAACTCGGCCCACCACACTAGGTGTCCATTACTTTTCCTATGAAATGAATTCGGCCCCACTCCGGTCGCCGGAGGCTTTATATGACCGAGTGTCCAATATCATCATATCAAAGGAATTTTGTCCCACTCCAGTCGCCCGGAGGCTTTGTATGACTGAGTGTCCAATATCATCCTATGAAGGATCTTCTGCCAGATAGTATGACAGGTTCAACGTCTTTAGATTTTAGACTCCTTCCGTTAAGATTGGTGCCCAGATAATTCTTGGCGCTTACTTAAGAGTGGTAACAGTTTTCGCACAGTCAGTGGATCTTACTCCCTCGTATGTGCGAACATACTTTACACACTTTAATAATTACACTTAAAAGAACGGATCTTCTTAAGTCGTTTACAAAATCCAATCTTTAAACGGAAAAGAAGATGAGATTAAACTTCTGATTTGTTAAAGCGTAAGGAATATAAATTATTTTCATATTCCTCCTTACTTTAATCCATTTTTAATCAGACATCATTTAATCTTTATTCTTGACAAGTAAGAAATACTTATCATTTAATCTTTATTCTTGACAAGTAAGAAAAATACTTATCCCAATTTCGGATTCTGGCTCACTTCAGTCACTTCATCAGACTGAGTGTCCATTTCCTTCTCACCATTATTCGGATCTTTTGTCTGGGACAGATATAGGCCTTCTGCTGCAAGATAGAATAACATCTTCAGTCTTCTCCTCTTGTCCCAGTTTGACATCCTCGGGGTCTCGTGAGCGCTTGTTCCCACCGGTCTTGGTAGCGGTGACACCATGAACACGTTCATCATCGTCACTCTCTTCTACCGAAAACCATTGCCATATCCAGATTTGGTCACACAACTTTTGACTGACATCTTTCGAACACTAATAGTAATACTATACGATATTGTCTTAAGTTGTTGGGAGTTTTGTCTCTATTGTACTTTATAAAGCAGTACGGGAAGTATATAACTATTACAAGTATTCGAAAGGATAAACAAAGATTCAATAATTCAGCTAGAAATCTGAAAATTACAATAGAACCACAAAACCGAAATTACAATTTTGTTGAAGACGGAAAAATGGAAACTGTTTTTGCTGAGTCAAGTGTGACACTCAGTCCTTAAGACAATATTGCCCCGTATGTATCCTTTATACGTCCTGGACAATTTGTCTCCCAAGATAAAACAGCAATGGAACACTTGAGCAAAGGAAACTCAAATGCTACCGTGAAGAATATTGAGTAACGAAATGATGCTTGGAAGTTGTAGGAAGAAAACTGTTTTGGTTGTGTATTTTCGTGTGTTGTATGAACTGTTATATGTAGTGCTCAACAATGGTGTAAGGGGGTGTTTATATAGGTGAGGGAGGGGCTGAAAACTGCCTCCATAACAACCAAATAATGGCCATTATGAAGGTAGTAAAGCCACCACATAAATGGTGAAAGACCAACGGATTTGACCATTATAGGAGGAGTAATTCAGCCAAAATAAATGGCTGAATTGAGTGCTTGGCGTTTCTGCTTTGACTGTCCAAATTCTGACGTTCTGGAAACTTCATGGACCAAACTGTACATCTTGAAACTTCAGGGATCAAACTGTACATCTGAAAGAATTTTGGTCCGAACTGTACATCTGGGAACTTCTGGGATCAAACTGTACTTCTGGCAAAGTTCTCTGGCCCAAAAAGATAATATCAGAAGACCCACAACCCACAACCCGAGGACCTCGGAACGGGCGGGCGGCGGCGACGCGCGTGTGGTCTTTCCTCGAACCGAAGCACATCTAGGTCCTCCCTCCTTTAAACACATGGGATACCCCTTGGGGTCCCAAACCCCAAACCAATTTCGAGTCTTATATACACAACAATTCTTTCTTCCTCTACCGATGAGGGAGAATTGAACACAATACCACAATTTCCATGCTTCAAACATCTTACTTCGTGGACCAATATCTCTTTCATTTCTCAATGAAATTCGACGATTCTTGGCCCTACGGTTATCTACGTACTTAGTAGATCATGCATGCGTGAAGAACCGGATTCTCCAACATACGTAACACTAGTGTTTAAGCCGTTAAAGTCGGTCGGTCGCAACTCCCGCCAAAGGCTAATTTCCAACACATTTCACCAAGGAAAAGAAACACCTTCATTTTCCCTTGTAGAAAATTTTATGGTTTTCCGCTAATGGCGAGGTCGAAAAAATTGGCTCCCATGGTTAAATGATAAAATTTATACTAAATACTTATATGTTGATTTGGTCAGCTTAGTAAGCTTAAGTTTTTGTTATGTACCATCAGACAGTGGAGAAAAATATTTTCTTCTATTTTCCTAATTTGAGTGATTAACTGTGCCACCCTTACTGTTTTCATGTTCTAATTCTAGCTTTGCATTTACACTTGAGAATCGACTTAAAATCCAAATCCCAAAGGTTAATAGGCCCAAACGGGCAAATCTCACACGGGTGATTGACATAAAAAGGGACAAGAAATTTTTGCCCTTCAACTAGAACTTATGCCTTCTCGGGCATACGTTCTTTACATATCCGGCACAATTTACAAAATAGGAGCAAAAGTGCAAATGACCCCAAAAAGGGTTGTTTTGGGGAAGGTATTAAACTTTTGTCCTCGCTTTTGTCATTTGTGCAAAACTAACCGTTTTAAGTTTAATGGAAAAAAATGGACTAAACTACCTTTAGACTGAGTGACAGAGATGATAGAGAGACGCCGACAAGCGGAATTGAAACCAATGAACTATCGCATGCAAGTCATGACAGACCAATACGACTTTCATGCTATATGTACAATCATGTTCTTCTATTGGATTATTCATAAATCATGTTGGAAGAAATATATATTTTAGAACTATGACATGCAAGTCATGACAGACTAGTATGACTTCATGGTATATCATCTAGATGTTATATTAGAATACTCACAAATTATGTCACATCATCATGATTTCAGAGCTACAAACAAAGTAGAAGAAAATGGCAATCAAATCATGACAGATTGGGTATGACTTGATATTATATTTATACTAGTTATTCTACTAAATTATTAACAGATCATGTTGGATCGTCATGATTTCAATGTTACAAACGAAGAAGATGAAAATGTATTTCAGAATGTTATATAGTTTTGTATTAGAGTGAAATAATATTAAAGACACGGGTGAAACTTCTTTAATTAACTAATTATTTTTATCAGATACAATAAAATAGATTTATTTAAATGATTATTTTCTAAGCTACGGTCTCTCAAGTATATAAGTTCAAATTTAAAAGGGTCAGGTCAATTGCATATATGCTTGTTATTCTCTCTATCTAACACAAGAGCTCAACGGTTTTGAGGAACAAGAGAAATTGGAATTTTATGAAAGAATTTCTGGAGTCGGGATGCATTCTAGCTAATTTTATACGAGCAGATTGAATGGCACAAGATCTATCTCTTGTTTTGTGTACATATATTGACTCGATTTAACAGTAATTTGTCAAATTAGAAAAAATGATAACCGACAATTACAAAAAACAAAAATAACAACAATTAGTGGATATTTAGGCGTCAAGATGCATTTCATCAATTTGATACCGTAAAGAATGAATATTGGGTTTAACTCAACCCCAAAAGCTAGCTTGTAGGGTGAGGATTGTCCAAGTCCATATAAGTAGTCCATGTTCCCATTCCATGTGGGACTCTTAACACTCTCCCGCACGTCCAGACCCCGTTAACTGGAGTGTGGATGACAATTTGGGAATTTAACATCGGTGAACATAGAATTGGAATGTGTCTGACTCTGATACCATGTAAAGAATGAATTTTGGACCTAACTCAACCCAAAAAGTTAGCTTGTAGGGTGAGGATTGTTTAAGTACATATAAGGAGTCTATGTTCCCATTTCATTTCCGACGTAGGACTCTTAACAGATATGACAAGATTGAATGACACAAGATCTCTGTCTTGATGTATAGATATTGATTAATTCAGACAGTAATTTGTCAAATTAGAAAAAATGCCAACCAATAATCGCATATGAGAACAATGATTAGTGGATATTTAGATGCCAATGTCATGTCTAATGCTTGAGCTCTTGTTCCTCAAAATTAGAAAAGCTCGATGTGTACGTCCATTAATTCTCAGACCTCAAATTGTTCCAGTCAAGTCAGATCTGATCTTATAGGCCTCACATACCAATTACCAATGTTTAGATATTTTGTTGATTAATAAATGTTCACGGTAAAGAATGAATTTTGGGTCTAACTCAACCTCAAAAGCTAGCTTGTAAGATGAGGATTGTCCAAGTCCATATAAGGAGTCCATGTTCTCATTCCATATCCGATGTGGGACTCTTAACATTCCCCCGCACGCCCAGACCTTATTAACTGGAGCATGGATAATATAATTTGGGCGTCCAACATCGGTGAACAGAAAATTGGAATGAGTGTGGCTCTGATACCATGTAAAGAATTGATTTTGGGTTTAACTCAACCCCAAAAGCTAACTTGTAGGGTGAGGATTGTTCAAATCTATGTAAGCAGTCCATATTCTCACTCCATATTTGTTAACACTCAAAAATACTTTTAAGTGTTTAGCCGAATCAAGTGACAACCGAAGTTGGAAACCTCAAAATAAGCAGACAACAAAATTCTAAGTCGATAACCAAACTGACTCGTAGCCGAATCTATTAGTCCTAGCCCTCGGCTAGAAAATCTTCATCGGCTATTACGGTAGCCTGGCCGAGTCATAATTCCGAAGAACGACTGAGACCCACATATATTTGGACGGAAGACCAAGTCAAAGAATTTTCTAGACCTTAAGAAATGGTAACAACCAGCAACAGCTAGAAGGAAGTGTCATTAAACGTGCAAGAGGAAAACAAGGAGTAAAAATCGGCACCACTTCCTCATAGTTGGCTAGCGGATTTAGTGGATAATTTAATGGCTAACATAGGGGGATCACATTTTATTTTTCTTGTACTATAAATATAGGATCATTTGTACAAAATAGACACAACCAATCAATCAAACAACTGATTTTTCATATCTTCATTTTATCTTTATCGCATTCACTGCACTCTAGCTGTATTTATGTTTCTTACCACTTAGTTTACTTAATCACCGTCCTAACGCTTTCTGGAGTAGTTGAGGAACCATTGCTGGAAGTTAGAGTTTCGCTTCCAGTCGAAATCGCTTAGTTACTCTCTTAAGAATAATTGATAACTTATTTTTCTGCAAAAGTCCAAAAAAAAAAAATGAAACCAAGAACAAGAACATGTCTTAGATATCGCCTGCTTTGAAGAGATAAGGTCGGTGCTCGGTGGTAATTTTAATCTATGAGCGTTATTTGAAGAAAACCCAGTGGAAATTGTTAATAATATCTACAAGATGTAATTCCCGTTAGTCCTATTCGTTTTTGCTTTCATCAATCGGGTTCCTTATTATTATTATTATTTTAAAAAAAAAAAAACAAGGACCTAACAGCGTGAAATGATTTTGTAAATACTCATTGCATTTAACATTTTCAATATTTTCTGGAGTTAATTCCTTGAATAGTTGTCAAAGTTATAAAATTAGAGTTAATGATAAAAACATATATAAACTATCACTTTTTTCGAGAATTTCACCCTTTAACTATCAGATGTTTATGTTTCTCTTTCCTACCTGAATTATTAACATTTATGTATTAAAATACACCTAGTTGAATAGATGTGTAGAAAAAGGAAACAATTGATAATTTCCCTAATCAGCTTCTCAACTATCAGATGTTTCCTTTTTCTACTCATCTACTCAATTGTGTGTGTTTTTTAATACATATATGATAATAGTCTAATAGTTTAGATATGAAAAGGGAACAACCGATAATTTGCATGTGAAACTCGTGAAAAATGATAGCATAATGTCGTGAAAAACTCATCAATTTTATTTTCCTTTTTTTCTAACATAATGTCGTGAATGATGACTCGCTTCAAATAAGGTTCATTCTCACCAAATTATTCCCTTCAACTCTCCTTATCCTATCCTCTCCATCCCCAAATGACAGAAGATTTTTTGGGAAAAAACAGCAACAAAGGGAGCGGGAGATCTTATTCATTGGAATTTAATATTTCCAATGTAAAATATATATTTATATATAAAATCTCTTAATTAAAATATTATGTAAATATTAAATTGAAGCTAAAATTTTGAAAGTACAAGAATTAATGAATACTAAAAAAAATTAAGGTTGAACTATCAAATTTTTTAAAGTGAGAGTTGGCAAAGTTTATACTTATTACCACCAAAGAATGTGATGCAGTTGATGAGGCTGCTCCTTTCTTAATCATAAGTTTCGGGTTCGAGCCTTGAGTACAGAATTTGTTAGGGAGCGCTTCCTTCATAAATGGACTCTACCCGATATCAATGATTCTGAACCATTGAACTTGTTCTTTCAAGGATGTGGATATAACTAACCGAATCACCAAAAGACTTGCGTGTGTACATGCATCATGTTTATTTTTAAGAAAACAGATAGAACTAATTTTTTTCCAAATATATTCTTGCTCGAATAAATGATTTACTCTATAACTTTTTAAGTTTTTCATGTCTTTCGAATTAGTTATTCAAAAATTCGTTCATCCATTATGTTAGATATCAAGGAAAATCAACTCTGACTTCAAAAGGGACATTTCTTTTAATGAATAAATGAAAATTTTACCTTATCCATTTTTAACAATATCATCTTTAATTTTATGTGCTTTCACACAAGAATCCATATAAGTCAATTATCCAAATCATTCCCATGACTTTATGTACTATCTTTTTAACTGTGCGACTAAATCCTTTAATAATACTTAATTACTCCAGTGGGTTAAGTAAGCTACCTCTTCAGCTTTTAGGTAAGGTGGCTCTGAGGAAGAGTTGAGCGGAACCAAGCCAATGACTAAAAGCGCCGACTATCTATGAATGATCATGATCTGAATGTCGAGGAGATGAACTTACGAAAGATTTCAAGTTCAAACTATGATGACTGATATTCTTGCTTACACAACTAAGTTAAGTTGATATTGGAATAATCAGTGCCCTTGAATTATTCTCTTCGGTATCGTCTTATCTCATCGTTAAAAGTCTTGAGCAGAGATCGATAAAGGGTAATTTAATCAACTAACTTCTTATAATTAATATTCTTAATTGGTACATGCCAACATCTTAAAAGACACTTATAAAATGAACAAGGAGTACAAAATACCAACTTTATTAGTGATTTACCAATGAAAAATGTCACAATGTCTCATTTACTTTGGTTATAAAAGTGAAAGAAAATTAATTTTACGAAATTGGAAAAGAAATAAAAGCAAAGTGGAAAGCACTAAAGACCTATTTATGTTGTAAAAATTTATGTATATTCATTAATTCGAGTGTGTTAGTATGCTAACTTGGCTACCAAGTTACTTGGCCACCAAGAGTTTTTCCTCCTATAAATAGGAGGTTCATTTACTCATGTATAGATTAATTTGAAGAGCAATAAAATTATATCTCTTCAAATAAAGTTTTTATTATTATTTCATAACACGTTATCAGCACGAGACTCTGTCATCTTAGATAAATATTTGAAAAAGATCAAAGAGACATGAAAAAATTTATATGGTTTGGAGTTCGGCGGGAGTGCAAGATAAGTATCTTACACGATATTTCTCGTTGTATCACAATTTAATTTTGTAGTGTATGTTTAATTACTACTTCCTCTATTTATGAAGTGATTTTAATGAGAAGGTTGTACTGCTGCCAAGAAAGGAAAAATCAGTGGCTTCGCAGCACTGAGCTTAAGGCATCAGGTAAACAAGCGTTGATTATTAGAAAGAAAAAAAAAAGTCTACTGCTTAAGCTTGCTTCCAAAAGCTCTAATTTAAGCTTACAAAAGTTCAATTGCAATTAAATGTGCTCCCGAAGAGCAATATTCTCATATCGATTACCTGGAGTATTATGCTTTGTATATCTCATTGTAATTAAATACATTAACTATTAGAAGTACTAATAATATGTCAATAATCACCGGAAGTGGTAATATTTTTATAGATTTGTTGTGATTACAATTGAAGATGTGTTAGAGAAAAATCCTCTACATCATATATATGCCTCAATTTGCTCATGAAGTAGCAATATCTTAAAAGAGGTTCTAAGCTATCATAATTTGATATGCTTAAAGGCATGTTCGGATAATTATGTTCCATTCCTGAAGAATGAGAACTTTTGATAAATGTTACAAATAGTAAAGCCTATAAATATGAACGTGCATTTGATTGTGAAAATATCACTCATCTCCAGGAGAGATAGAACAATTGAGAAGAAATATTTTGAATATCTTATGCTTTACTCCCGAAGTAGTAAACTCAAAAATTTGCTCTCGAAATAACTAACTTTGAACTCTACATCCGAAGTAGTAGAACTATACTCCCGAAGTAGTAGAACTTTGTAATCTACTCCCGAAGTAGTAGAACTCTGGAATTTGCTCTTGAAGTAGTAAATATTTTGAAATCTACTCCTGAAGTAGTAGGACTCTGAAATTTACTCATGAAGTAGTAAATATTATCTGAAATCTACTCTCAAATAGTAAGATTCTAAAATCTACTCCCAAAGTGGTAAAACTTTAAAATTTACTCCTGAAGTAGTAAATCTGAAACTTATTCCTGAGGTAGTAAGGCATTATTTCGAAGTAATGTATTTTTGTTCTTGAATAAAATAATGAGCTATAGATGAACATTGTATATCAAGCACATTCAATTAATCAAGTTTCATTCTCCGAAGTGAATGAAGATACCACGACCTACCTCCTGAAGAGATAAAATAACAAAGGAAATACATATGGTATAAAAGTATTGCAACACGTACCCATCTTACATAGAAACATCGTGAATAAGTTTATTAAATATTCAAAAAGAAAGTAGAGTATAATGTTTTCTACCATAACCACATTGATACATCAAGGTTAGTTGTTATGATTTCCCCAAAGGAAATAAACATTAATGTGTCTCTTACTGAAGGATGTGATTACTATGTGGTTACCGCTTTGATACAACATATTCAGATGTTAATGTCTAATCTCCCTGAAGGAGACATTGAAATACTGAAAGTTTAGAACTTAGTGTTTACTTTTAGTTGGTTATGAATTTACAATTATCTTTAAATGTTCATTTGATTTCCATTCTTTAATGACACCAGTAGTGTCTAACCAGGATTTCTTTCATGATACCAGCATTATCTAAGCAATATTTAATAGTACAAAATTAATAATCAGGAGCTCCGGAAGAGTTAATTGTTTGTTTACAAGAATTATGACACTAGCAGTATTTAGACAACATCTCATTATAAAAGAAAAAAATTAAAATCTCTCAAAGAGGTTATATATGATAGTACCATCGTCCTAGATCGTAATTGTTACGATCGGAACACAAATTATGGTAAACATGAAGTTTACTAGCAACCAAAATGATTATCATATATAGACTACATATGATTGAAAGATTAAATATCTCCAAGTTACTACGGGTAAGAAATACGTATGTGAAATGTTACCTAAGCATGATGGGATCACATGTCACAATAAACCAAAAGTTTATGACATAAAATCTCATGCAATAGTAAACCAGAAGTTTACTGAAAAAAATAACACTCATCATGGTAAACTTGAAGTTTACTAGTACGGATAATTCTATCAGTTGATATGACATTTTGGCCATCCTGTCAGATGTGCTAATTGAGTATTCGGAATATATTGAAGAACTAGAAGATTCTTCAAGAATTTATTTGTATTGTTTGTTCTCATGATAAGTTGATAACACCAGCTAATGTTAGGGACTAAATCTCCTAAAATTTTAAAAAATATAAAAAGTATATGTGGGCCCATTCACCTTAGATGTGATGTTTTAAATCGATGCATCTATGAGACGGTCACATGTGCATTTATTGTCAACCTGTAGTTTGCCATTTACAAAGTTGCTTGCTCAAAATAATTGAGTTGGAAGCATGATTTTCAGGATATATAATCAACATAATTTATCTTGATAATGTTGGTTTATATCTAAGCTAGTTTGGCATTGGATGCCTCCCATAATATAGCTAAACCATTGCTTATGAGAACAGAACTTCAGGTGTTGGTATTAGATATGATATATTGCATGCAACGACGCTTGTATGCTTCAGACCAATAAATTATGATAAATTATCCCCTCGTAATTGGTTCAGGGTCAGGAACCAAATATTTCCACCAAATAATTTTTATTGTGCGTTATATGATTAATGAATCTATCACGGTGCACACAGATGAATTTCCCAAATAAGGTGGGAATATATGTTATTTTTTCTACTATAAGAGGGAGAGAATAAACATGTAAGAAATGAAAGTATGTATGTCCTAGAGACAATCTATATTAGGGGCAAAAATGTACTTGAACACATTCATATTATTGATGAGATTAATATTTATGTCATTTGCAATTATTGAATTATTGTTTGATTGTTTGCAATTTTTCATATATGTGCATCCCTTGAGCTTATGTTGTCATTAATAGAGTGAGGTATTAATGATAGAACGTAACACTCAAAATAGCCTCGACTAATGATCATGGGATATCGATGATATGCTATAAGTCGACATGTGGTCTGCATCACATTCTTGGAGAATGTAGTATGTCTCACAACTACGAGTAATAGTTACTCGTGATGGATATATGGATACTTTGGAGAAGTATTGGTATACCCTACCGATAAACTATTTGTTATACATGTCTATAGTGTTGTCGGCGTGTAGAATATAAAGGTCATTTGACTTGAGGTCAATACGCACCTTGTTTACAGAATGATGTACTTTGACCAAGTTCTAAGCTTAAACTCCTTCTGGATAAGATACGGCTTGTGTTGGTGCATCAGGATGTAAATCAAGGTAGTAGTTGAGCCAAGAATAGGATTCATTCCTCGATTGGAAATTCGAGAGAGCACTCAACTTCTCAATGTTATTAGGTTAACTAAAGTCATTGGTCAGTGCAAGAGATATATTTAGAATATGGTCTAGTTGTCAACTAATAAATGTAAGATAAAGTTATTAAGTCATTTGGATAGACACTTGGCAAATCCTAAGCTTAATCGAATGTGTCGCGAATGAAAGGAATTTATAGTTCGCATAAAGGTTAAGTTTGTTGAATTCATGTAAACGTAATTCACATATTGAGTTCGTCATACGACGCAGTCTAGGAGTTTCGTATGGACCTTAATTAGATTAATGTCGATATGTGAAGGCCTATAGAGTCACACTATATGCGATTGTTTCTTCTATCTAAGAGTGTATTGAGAAAGTATTAAATATTCGATCGAGAATCGAGATATTTAATTTATAATAATTATGGAATATTTCTATTTGATAGAAATTATTTAATTAAGTCGAATTAGATTTCGGATTTAATTAAATGTGTTGGATATATTATAATGGTACTCAGACAAATACATGGAAGCAATTGGGCTAGAAATTACTCGCCCAAAATAGGAGCTTAGACGTCCACTTTGGGCGTGTGAAGCTGGTCCACTGAACATTACCATGGGCCCGATTTTTCCTGTTTTATATATGTTTAGGTTTTGTCCTGAACTCCTATATATACAACACATACCCCATAATTATAGGAAGATAGAAAATAACTTCTCAGTTCCTAAAGCAAGATTTCCTAGCTTTCTTGAGTAGGAAATACACTGGAATTAGATCTTGCAATCGAGGAAACAAATTGTGTGGATACCTTAGTGTTGAATCCCGCGTACGAAAACCTGTAAGTTTTCTTTTATCATGTTTTGAACATACAACATGATCATCGCATAATCCATGTCAGAAGTGAATTATTATTAGTATGATCCTCGTTCAAAAGATAATTCAAGTCAAATGCTTGAAGCATTTGCTGACCCAACTATTTCATATTTCAGCTGCAAGATGCTCCTAAATGTCCTTGAATGATAGAGTCTACAGCATGCATGAAACATGATAGACAATCAGTTTCAAATGCAATACTCCTTGAAAAAAGAGGAGCAAATGATCAAAATGATCACAATAAGGAGGCAATGTGCTCTTGAAGAGGCTACGACATAACACTTCATGAAACTTTATGGGAAGTTCAGGTACCTAAAAATAATGAAGTGATGAGATCTCAGTAAGTTATGTCGAATTGCGAACCGATATGAAATGATATCTCATCGGTAATATATTTGATATAATATGAAGCGCAATATTGCATAAGATTATGAGGATCTGAATTCTACGTCCCTTAAAGCATGCTGACGTAGAAATAATTATGAAGTGTAATGCATTTTGGTAAGCGTAAAGTTTATTGGACCTACTATCCTGACATCAGAAGATGTCACGTCATTTAACTACTAAATGGAAGTTGTCTCAGCCTATATGGCTTACTTGACAGAATTTATATACAAATTTATGAAGGATTCAAAATGCCTGATGCATATACATGTTCTTGGAGAACTTGTTTATAATCCTTGAATGGATTAAATGAATCAAGGTTGATGTACCGAAATCGCCTTAAAGAATATTCATTTATGAAGGGTACAAAAATGAATATGTTTACCCTTGTCTCTTTATAATAATCAGAATCTTTCTATTGTTGTGCAAGTTGATGACTTGAATATTATTGACTCTTGAAGAATTTTCAGGAGCAGAAGATTAGTTGCCGAAAGAAGTTGAAATAAGTAAGTTAAATTGGTCCTGAAGTACCACATATTTGTGCAATTGATGCATTTATTTATCTTGCTATAACTATGAGCATGATATAATTTCTCTCATACATAGAGATATTGAAATAAGACAAAATGCATATTGCAAATGAAGTGCTTGACATGAATGTGTTTATCCTAACAACTATTGTCAAGTTTTTTTTAGACATACAGGGCATTCATCTGATCGACATTAGAGTTTGATACAGACATATTATATATTTCCATGAAGGGTACTGTCATATCATGTTGTTCTACATGACAGCCAAATCATACAAAGATAATAACAGTTTATGGGGCAAGCCAGGAATATACTTGGCGTGATCCCAACAACTATCATATGACAATGATGCAACTCTATCAAAGGATGCAGATGTAGATACAGATGATCAATCAGTTTATCAAATGATAATTTGACAGATCTTATCACAAAGGCACTACCAACCTCAACATATGATAAGTCGGTATACAAGATAGGAGTACATCATCTTCAAGAATTATGTGATGTTTTAATCAGGGAGAGTAGAATACGCGTTGTACTTATTTTTTCTTAGTCAAGATTTTGTCCCATTGGATTTTCTTGGTAAGGTTTTTAATGAGGCAGCTCTCATAGCGTAATACTAGATATGTGTGCTCTTTTTCCTTCACTGAGACTTTTTCCCACATGATTTTTTCTAATAAGGGTTTAACGAGTCACATCATCTATTAATGGACATTTAAGAGGGAGTGTTGTAAAAATTTATGTATATCCATTAATTGGAGTATGTTAGTATGTTAACTTGGCTACCAAGCTAACTTGGTTACCATGTTGGCTAACTTGTCCACCAAGATTTTTTCCTCCTATAAATAGGAGGTTCATTTACTCATTTATTGATCAATTTGAAGAGCAATAAAATTATCCCCCCCCCCCACCACCTTGTTTTTTTTACTATATTTCTTGTTGTCTTATACTTTTATTATTATTTGATAACAATTTATATCTTTTACCAATTATGACAGAATAATAATCATGCCACAAATTAATTAAGAATATAGAGAAGACCTCCACAACTACAATACAAATGGTACATATTCCAAAATCTTTTTCCTATAAGTAGCTTTCATTCATCAATCCTGTAAACAAAAACAAGAGAAAAAAATCCAACAAGAAGCAACAATTCACTTCAATTGCCAATAATTTTTCTCATATAAATGTCAAAGCAAGTGAGTAGTAATGTTTCTAATTGGCAGACAGTTGAAAAAATGCCACCAGTTTGCAGGAGGACAGAGAGGAAGCTTAGCTTTGAATTGAAGTTGGAAACAATTGAAGAAGAAGGTGATCAAAAGTATGGTGGCCAATATTGCAAAATATCTCTCTCATCCCTCAAGCTAGCTACTTCTTCTACTTCTAATAGGAGCTAGCATATCTTTTATGGAAATAATGACGGATTATTTAGATGTTTTTTTATTTTAAGTTGAAAAAATTGATTCTGAACTATCTATATTTGTTACTCCATTTATATTTGTTTTTTGTTGGTGCACACGCCTGCAACCCATAATTGAATATTCGCCTATGTGTAAAAAATTATTAATATTATAGTCTGTTGAGCCAAGTTTTTGAAAGGTCTAAACACTTATGTTAGAGAATTAAAGCGTTTGGCCAAGTTTTTGGTGAAGAAATAAGTATTGTTTTTGAATAGTAACAACTAACAAAAGTTATTTTTCAGCTTTTAAGCCGAAGTTAAGAAAAATAATTTTCCCCCAAAAATAAGTGCTTTCGATTCTTTTAAGAAAAGATTACCCGTTGTCGCGCCCGATTTTGACCCGACCCCCCGCGAGAGGTCGGAGCGGAGCACGGCGTATTTCGGTGATTCCTGGGTAAATCATTGAGGAGTCGCCACCTAATTATTTTTTATGGTGAATTAGGACACCTAAATATTTAAACTAAATGCTGCAATGTAACTCCAATTTTAAGGTCTGCGAAACTAGCGAGATTCTAGGTAAGGGTTCTTTATTATCCTAAAGGGAAGGGGTTAGGCATCCTTTAAGATCCGCTAACTTGCGGTTATCCGGTCAAACTCAGGTTAATTATTACTAGAAAAATATATGTTTTTACAAGTATAACAGATTTAAAGATGTTTGCAAATAATTAGTAAATGATGCATTTTAAAAAGAAAGATACATGTAGAGATTTTTTAAATATGCATTTGTATGGTATTTAAAGAGAAATACATGTAGAGTTGAAAAAATATGTAATTACAATTGATAGTAAAACAAATTATTTATAATGCCAAAGAAGTAAAATTTGGGGAATCAATGAATTGTAAATTGACAAAAGATAAACTTATTCGGTATGATTTAATAAAGCAAATAAAAGATGACAAAAGTTGTTTTGAAAATCATGAATACGCGTGACGAGCCTAAAATAAATAAACTAGCGAAGGATTTCTAAGTTTGAATTTAACCGAGCCTACAAATAAATAAGCTAGCGACGGGTTTCAAATCTTAAACTACCCTATGAATTAATCCTAAGTTTGCCTATTCTAAGCATTTCAATAGTTACATAAGTGCGATAAATAATATTACAATACAAAGCGGGATAAAAGCTGAATTAAAGAAAGAAATAAAATAAATAAACACCGAGGAATAATCTGCCTTTATTTACTTTAATCCCTGCAAGCTGTCAAGAACAAACGGTTAGAAACAATTAAATACAAATAACTTCATATCCGTATTCAAAACGAAGAATGTTTTGATCACGGAGGGCTCGACTTAAATTTTGAAAAGAACATTCCAATCACGTCGTGGTCGCAAACATATGACTAATGTGGTTTATTTTGATTGCCTCGCCTACTAAACGTGTTGGTCTCTCGGGTGAAATAGAAAAGATCACTATAATCACGTCGTAGCTGCGAATATATAATTCACCTCGCCTACTAAACATGTTGATCTCGGATGAAATAAAAGGTTTAAGTCTTCATCATTGCCCGTGAAGTTACATTTCCGTCTTTACAACTATGGAGGCCTCAAAATCGACGGATATTTTTCATTGGCCGATGTAGTATCGTGTTCAAATCAAGTAAAATAAAATCGGAACGAAACACGAAGAAAGCAGCAGTAGCGATAGCGAGCTAGCGAGAAAAAACAGAGGCGTAAAAAACAATTTCCGAAAATGACGCGGTGTCTAGTTTAAAACAAGAAAACAAGAGAACAAATATTTGAATGCTTTGAAACAAACAAAGAACCGAAATAGAAAGCAATGTTTGAAAAATGCGGTGTTCGATTTAAAACGAAAAAAATGATAAAACAAGAAAACAAAGAATCAAACGGGAGCAAGCCGAAACGAGAAAAACAATGCGCCGAACGATCGCGGTATTTATTCGAAACATAAAAACATAAAATATCCGTCGCAAGAAATTTAAGACAAGAAACTTAATAACAATAATATATCCGTTGTACGGATGTCTAAAACAGATTAAACTAAAAAAAAAGAGAAGCGAAACGAAAGAAAAGCTCGGCCTCGAATTCAATTTCGTCGGCCTTAATGCGATATTAATAAAACAAGAAAACAAAGTGCCAAAGAAACGAGCAAAGTGAGCAATTTAAAATACCCGACCCGAGTTCAAATTCGGAAATATCCAAATCGGGTCGACCCGACCCGAATCGGTGACCCGACCCGAATCGATGATTCATACCCGAAATCGATTTCGGTGCAGATTTCGGATAACCAACAACAAGAATATGAAATGCAAGAATTAAAGAAAATGTTCAAATCGGGTCGACCCCTGACCAGTCGGTGACCCGACCCGAATTGGAGTTTCAACCCGAATCAAATAATTTCATCAATTTCGGATAACCAATGATAACAACAACAACAATGCAAGAAATTTGGAAATTTAAATCGGGTCGACCCGACCCGAAAATCGATGATCCAAATCAAATCTTAACACCAAATTCGATAACCAACATACATAAATATGAAATGCAAGAATTCTCGAAAATGTTACCCGAACCGGTCGACCGACTCGGGTCGACCCGACCAAATCGGTGAAGAAAAATCGAGAGAATCAAAGGGGATGACAAACCTTTTCGGACTTGATTCTTGAACAACAAAGAAGCCAAAATGCTTTAAACTCAAGAACACAACAAAATATTTATGTATATATGGAATAATCTTCCGAAAATCCTTCCGAAAATCTATTTTTTCTCCCCCCGAAAATCTCCCGCTAAAAATGAAGAACAACATGGGGTATTTATAGGTGGATTCCCCCCCAAGAATCGAGTTTGAAATTCGAATTAAAGGTAAAGATTTCTGAATTTTGGAAGCGGATTTTAGGGGGTATGGGCGTGGGTCGAAGTGACAGGAGTTGGTGGTGGCAGGGGGTTGGTGTTGGCAGGGCGAGGTGACCGGCGACGTGGGGTCGCCGGTATGGGGGATGTGGGGTCGACGGGTTATGGGTTTTAGGTTTTGGGTTTTTGATTTTTTGGGTTTTGGGTTTTTTTTTGGGGGAATTAAAAGGTTGAAGGGGAAATGGGCTGGGGCGACGGGTCGGGTTTGGGGCCGACGGGCCTGGCGGGGTTTCGGTTGGGCCGACGAGTGGGCTTCGGTGGATTGTGGGAATTGGGCTTGGTGGATGTTTTGAAGGGGAAGGGATGTTGGGCTTTGGTTTGGATGAAGTTGTTAGGTTTGGGAATGGGCTGGGAGTTAATTTTGGGATTGGGCTCGGACGAAAAATGGGTTTTAATTTAGGTTGGGTAGAAATTGTATTGGGTTGGGAAATGAAATGGGTTAGGAATTGAAAAATATAAAAGGGGTTTAATATTAAAATATATTTTTTTTCTTGTAAAAGATGTGAATTATTTAAAATAACATAACGATGTGATAATAATAAAAATATAATATTTGCGAAATGTTTAATGCTTAATAAAAGGGAAATGCGGTGCAATTTTGCGAGAATAAAATAACATAGAATTTTCGGATAACTTATGATTATTATAAAATGCAAATGATATAAAATATGCGAATAATAATAATAATACGAAGATACACACATATATGCCTATATTTTAAAATTATTTTAAAAGTGTCAAAATATTAAAAATTGCGAATAAAATCATAAAAGATGAGACAAAATTGGGTGTCAACAGATGCCCCTCTTTGGACGGAGACGATGAAAGAGTTTTCGGCCAAAGAAGTTGACCGAGTAGCCAATTTTGTCCCGATCACGGGGCGTATGGTAAGAAATAGAATCCCCGGGGGAAGAAGTTGAAAAAAGATGGTGCACATTCAAACAACAATGCCCCAGTGTCGACTTAGGATGACACTGGTCGTCGATGCGAGAAACTAATGGGAAAAGCGGATCGACGTTCGAAGTAGGTCGTTGACCAATTTGCATCGGTTCGCCGTAAAAGATAGTCCCACGCCGTGATGAAGTTCCTGCAAATTAAAAACTCCTGCAAACTAAAGCTTAAGATAAAATTAGTGTATAACTGCTGAGGAAAATTGTAGAGAAAAATAACTTGGAAATACCCGCATTAGGAGGTGGGCGCCTGACTGAAATTAAAATACCCTCGTTAGGAGGTGGGCGCTGACTGAAATTAAAATACCCGCATTAGGAGGTGGGCGCCTGACTGAAATTAAAATACCCGCATTATAAGGTGGGCGCCTGAAATGACGTCGTTGGATTGACGTGTTGTGTTGAAGACGTCGTTGTAATATTGTTGACGTCGTTGTAAATGATGTAAAAGACAGTTGTTGTGCTGCCTGTAACGTCGAGGACGTTGTTGTAAAGATGTTTTGCTGTAAAAGATAAATGATGTGCTGAAGACGTCGTTGTAATGTTGTTGACGTCATTGTAGTGCTGTATAAATAAATATTGTGCAGAAGACGCCGTTGCGTAGGCGTGTTGTTGATGGCACCGTTGTATGGGCGCGTTGCTGATGACATCATTATAATGCTATTGATGTCGTTGTAATGCTGTAAAAGATAGTTGTTTTGCAGAAGACGCCATTGCGTGGGCGTGTTGTTCATGACGCCGTTATATGGGCGCGTTGTTGGTATGCATTATTCTTGCGATGACATCATTGTAATGTTGTTGATGTCGTTGTTGTAAGAATGTAATCTTTTGATGTCGTCGTGTGTATCGACGTGTTGTGTTGAAGACGTCATTGTGATGACGTTGTTGCAAGAATGTAATGCGATGACGTTGTTGCAAGAATGTAATGTCGTTTTCTTTGTAAGAGAGTTAGTCGCGGTTGATAGTCATTGTGATGAAGATTCATTGTAATGAATGTTGTTGACGTCGTTGTAATGCGTAAGAGAGATATTTATTGTCGCATAGCGATAACGTGATGTATGTTGTTGTAATGATGTTTGTTGTTGTAGATAGCGGTTATGCTGAAGGCGTCGTTGTAATGCTGTTGAAGATAGTTGATGTGCTGCAGTAACGTCAATGACGTTGTTGTAATGTTGTAAAAGATAGTTGAATGTGCTGCAGTAACGTCAATGACGTTGTTGTAATGTTGTAAAAGATAGCTGCTGCGTTGAAGACGTCATTATAATGCTGTTGACGTCGTTGTAATGCTGTAAAAGATATTTATTGTGATGCAGTAACGTCGATGACGTTGTTGTAATGATGTTTGCTGTTGTAGATAGCTGTTGTTCTGAAGGCGTCGTTGTAATGCTGTTGACGTCGTTGAGATGCGGTAAAAGATAGTTGTTGCGTTGCGTAAAAGATAATTGCTTTGCGTTGTAAAAAGATAGTTACTTGTATTGAAGACGTTATTGTAACGTTGTTGACGATCGTTGAGATCTTGTCGTAAAAGATAATTGTCGTGCTGCCATAACGTCGATGACGTTATTGTAATGTTGTCCTGTTGTAAGAGATGTAAGTGACGTCCTTGCCGTCAGTTTGCTGTAATAGGGTTCCACGTTGTGCTGAATCTTCTGCCGATCCAAACTCACGTGAATTGAAATGTCGTCCTGGTACGGGCGAAAATGTGATGCGACTTCTTTCCGTCGGATTTGCCGTGTTGTCGTTCCTTGTGATTCGAAATAACATCTTTGCGCAGACATAATAGTCGGGACCCTGTAGGTCAAGATGATGTCTTCGTATAAATGCAAAACAAGAACGTAATCCTTATAGTGAGTTGTGGTGCCGAAATTCTTTGGGGAATTGATCATAAGTGATGTGGCTTCCCTGCTTTTTTAACCTGAAGAACCTGTACTCAAAGAAAATTTTGTGAGTTTGGGGAGGGGCGGTTGATTCGCGTTGACTTTGTAGCTTCTCGCTTTGATAGTTGCATGTCCTGCTGACTCGGACCTGTAGCTCCTGTCTAGTTCCCAGTCTTGGCTAACCGCTAATGGAAACATTTGTTGAAAACAATTTGTTTTATAAGAAAGTATGCTTATCATTAAACGTTCTTGTCGATCTCTAATGAAAATATTTGTTGAAAATAATTTGCTTATAACAAAATAGGCATATCCGTAAAAAGTTCTTGTCGAACTTTAATGAAGATATTTGTTGGAAATAATCCGCTTATGAGAAAGTATGCATTTATGTAAAATGTCTGTCGAGCAGTGACATGCGGTGAAACAAAGCAAACGTCTTATCCAAAATTCTTCTGGCTGAAGACTTATTTTGCCGATGCTTTTCCATGTTTATCGGCGTCTTCTGGCAGTGATCCCAAAAAAAAATGCCCCAGTTTCTAATATGTGAGGATGATGATCTTTCGAACGGACCACCGAGTCTTGTGTGATTTGCTTGCCTATCTTATCAGGGTGATCAGATGGGTGCATTTTGTCATATGTGATATAAAGGAGAAAAAATATTTCCTAATGGTGGGACCGAGGCCGATTTAGGCCGCCTACGTATCCCGCCGAGGGAATCAGGTCATGACGTAGTTCATTACAAGCAAAGGAGATTGTATGGGTTTTTCTAAAAATGGGACCGAAGCCGATGTGGCCGCCTACGTATCCCGCCGAGGGAATCGGTCATGACGTAGTTCATTACAAGCAAAGATGTGTTTTTTGGGGAAATTTGCAATCTAGGAAACGGAACCCGACATGGGTTCTTTGCATATCCCGCCAGGGAGCGCAACTTTTACAACATAGAAAAAGTATTTCATAGAGAACTAATCTTAGATATGGTATCTCTTCACTGCATCTGCATTGATGGTTTTCGGCCATTCTATTCTGATAAGGTTGCCCCGGACGATTGCGTCCATCTGCTTTCATCACTCAGTCTCTTCGTACATGATTTGGCTTCGAACGATAGGGAAATGCCCCAGTAGAAGTCCTGGTCGTAGCGTGGTAGCCCAAGAGTACCAATGGCAAACGTCCGTGCCGATGCTTGTAACTTATCAACTATCCTGATGTTTCATCCAAATCTGGCTTCGACTTATTCCAAAAAAATGCCCCGTTCTTCTCGTTGTGAGTCCTTCTCATATTCTTCGAAGCCTTGCTTGTTGTTTGGGACTTTGTTTGCTTGTTTCATTATATGTCACATATTACCGACAAATTAATTTGCATGATGAAAAAGAAGAAAATTATTAAACAAAACAGATTTTAAACTAGCAAAAGCAATGCAGATGTGTCATTTTGAGCTTTCAAAAGGTGGAGGTAAAACATATTAAATGCATATATATGATTCGGGCCTCAATCAATCGCATTGTTTCATTAAATATTAATACAATTTGGGTAGACATGATTGAGAAATAAAAGATGGGGTGCTCCGCCGCTTTAGCCAACACGAATCAACCTTTTGGAAAAATAAATTAGGCAAAATAAACCCGCTAAAAAATGAAGAAAATCAAGTTAGTATAAGACGAGTAATTATTGCTTCAAATAACATGCGTAGAGTGTAAGTAAATAGCAAACAAATTGTATGAAATTAAATGCGCGTCCTAATATGCATGGGGCCTCTCTTATGCCAGAGGTGGGCCTAAACGCCAGATATGCGAGATTACGACAGATTGATCCAAGCTATAAAACTGTAATGCTTTTGTTGGAAATGAGACAAAATGAATGTACATTTTCCAATTTCGGCATGTCATGATTAGGCTTGGATTTGTCTATCATTATCATGCTACACGTAATATGCTGATTGGTCGTTGGGTTGCGAGACCCGTTGACAATTTTGGTAGATTTCTTAATTGTGGAGTCGATACCAAGGATCGACCCACCTAAGGTGTATGCATGCATGACTTAAAATAAATGGTAGTATAGCTCTATCCTAAATTTTCTAAGATTTGGCTGACTAGACACAAGGTTCCCGAGCGGACTACTCGAGTGAGAAGGCTACGCGGCCACCGGATGGTCCGGTCACTCCGCGCAAACGCCAACTCTCCTAAAATTTGGTAGATTGAAAGAAATTTGCGGGTGCGCAAAACACACCTCGCGTGTAGTGTGTGATAGTGTCAATTTTCCAGAGTGGAAGAAATATGAGCGAAATGTCAATTTAAGGGAAAGCAGTAAAACAATATAGCAATTAAAACAGTTATGCATGCAAAAAATCAAAGCATTACATCAAACAAAGAGTGAAAGTAAAGCACAATTATAATTAACCTGAATTTGCTATGGTTAAGAACCTGAAAGATCCCCAGTGGAGTCGCCATTCTGTCGCGCCCGATTTTGACCCGACCCCCCGCGAGAGGTCGGAGCGGAGCACGGCGTATTTCGGTGATTCCTGGGTAAAGAATTGAGGAGTCGCCACCTAATTATTTTTTATGGTGAATTAGGACACCTAAATATTTAAACTAAATGCTGCAATGTAACTCCAATTTTAAGGTCTGCGAAACTAGCGAGATTCTAGGTAAGGGTTCTTTATTATCCTAAAGGGAAGGGGTTAGGCATCCTTTAAGATCCGCTAACTTGCGGTTATCCGGTCAAACTCAGGTTAATTATTACTAGAAAAATATATGTTTTTACAAGTATAACAGATTTAAAGATGTTTGCAAATAATTAGTAAATGATGCATTTTAAAAAGAAAGATACATGTAGAGATTTTTTAAATATGCATTTGTATGGTATTTAAAGAGAAATACATGTAGAGTTGAAAAAATATGTAATTACAATTGATAGTAAAACAAATTATTTATAATGCCAAAGAAGTAAAATTTGGGGAATCAATGAATTGTAAATTGACAAAAGATAAACTTATTCGGTATGATTTAATAAAGCAAATAAAAGATGACAAAAGTTGTTTTGAAAATCATGAATACGCGTGACGAGCCTAAAATAAATAAACTAGCGAAGGATTTCTAAGTTTGAATTTAACCGAGCCTACAAATAAATAAGCTAGCGACGGGTTTCAAATCTTAAACTACCCTATGAATTAATCCTAAGTTTGCCTATTCTAAGCATTTCAATAGTTACATAAGTGCGATAAATAATATTACAATACAAAGCGGGATAAAAGCTGAATTAAAGAAAGAAATAAAATAAATAAACACCGAGGAATAATCTGCCTTTATTTACTTTAATCCCTGCAAGCTGTCAAGAACAAACGGTTAGAAACAATTAAATACAAATAACTTCATATCCGTATTCAAAACAAAGTGAATGTTTTGATCACGGAGGGCTCGAACTTAAATTTTGAAAAGAACATTCCAATCACGTCGTGGCTGCAAACATATGACTAATGTGGTTTATTTTGATTGCCTCGCCTACTAAACGTGTTGGTCTCTCGGGTGAAATAGAAAAGATCACTATAATCACGTCGTAGCTGCGAATATATAATTCACCTCGCCTACTAAACATGTTGATCTCGGATGAAATAAAAGGTTTAAGTCGTCATCATTGCCCGTGGTTACATTTCCGTCTTTACAACTATGGAGGCCTCAAAATCGACGGATATTTTTCATTGGCCATGTAGTATCGTGTTCAAATCAGTAAATAAAATCGGAACGAAACAACGAGCGAGAAGCGATAGATAGCGATGCGAGCAAAAAACAGAGGCGTAAAAACAATTTCCGAAAATGACGCGGTGTCTAGTTTAAAACGATAAAACAAGAGAACAAATATTTGAATGCTTTGAAACAAAGTGAACTGAAATAGAAAGCAATGTTTGAAAAATGCGGTGTTCGATTTAAAACGCAGGTAAAAAATGATAAAACAATAAAACAAGATCGAAACGGGGAGCAAAGCTCGAAACGAGAAAAACAAATACGCCCGAACAAATCGCGGTATTTATTCGAAACAATAAAAAACAAGAAAATATCCGTCGCAAGAAATTTAAGACAAGAAAACTTAATAACAATAATATATCCGTTGTACGGATGTCTAAAACAGATTAAACTAAAAAAAGAGAAGCGAAACGAAAGAAAAAGCTCGGCCTCGAATTCAATTTCGTCGGCCTTAATGCGATATTAATAAAACAATAAAACGATTGCCAAAGAAACGAGCGGTGAGCAATTTAAAATACCCGACCCGAGTTCGAAATTCGGAAATATCCAAATCGGGTCGACCCGACCCGAATCGGTGACCCGACCGAATCGGTGATTCATACCCGAAATCGATTTCGATGTACCGGTTTCGGATAACCAACAACAAGAATATGAAATGCAAGAATTACGAAAATGTTCAAATCGGTCGACCCGACCCATCGATGACCCGACCCGAATTGGAGTTTCAACCCGGAATCAAATAATTTCATCAATTTCGGATAACCAATGATAACAACAAGAACAATGCAAGAAATTTGGAAATTTAAATCGGGTCGACCCGACCGAAAATCGATGATCCAAATCAAATCTTAACACCAAATTCGGATAACCAACATACATAAATATGAAATGCAAGAATTCTGAAAATGTTACCCGAACCGGGTCGACCCGGCTCGGGTCGACCCGACCCGAAATCGTTGAAGAAAAATCGAGAGAATCAAAGGGGATGACAAACCTTTTCGGACTTGATTCTTGAACAACAAAGAAGCCAAAATGCTTTAAACTCAAGAACACAACAAAATATTTATGTATATATGGAATAATCTTCCGAAAATCCTTCCGAAAATCTATTTTTTCTCCCCCCAGAAAATCTCCCGCTAAAAATGAAGAACAACATGGGGTATTTATAGGTGGATTCCCCCCAAGAATCGAGTTTGAAATTCGAATTAAAGGTAAAGATTTCTGAATTTTGGAAGCGGATTTTAGGGGGTATGGGCGTGGGTCGAAGTGACGGGGAGTTGGTGGTGGCGGGGGTTGGTGTTGGCGGGGGCGAGGTGACCGGCGACGTGGGGTCGCCGGTATGGGGATGTGGGGTCGACGGGTTATGGGTTTTAGGTTTTGGGTTTTTGATTTTTTGGGTTTTGGGTTTTTTTTTGGGGGAATTAAAAGGTTGAAGGGGAAATGGGTCAGGCGACGGGTCGGGTTTGGGGCCGACGGGCACAGCGGGGTTTCGGTTGGGCCGACGAGTGGGCTTCGGTGGATTGTGGGAATTGGGCTTGGTGGATGTTTTGAAGGGGAAGGGATGTTGGGCTTTGGTTTGGATGAAGTTGTTAGGTTTGGGAATGGGCTGGGAGTTAATTTTGGGATTGGGCTCGGACGAAAAATGGGTTTTAATTTAGGTTGGGTAGAAATTGTATTGGGTTGGGAAATGAAATGGGTTAGGAATTGAAAAATATAAAAGGGGTTTAATATTAAAATATATTTTTTTTCTTGTAAAAGATGTGAATTATTTAAAATAACATAACGATGTGATAATAATAAAAATATAATATTTGCGAAATGTTTAATGCTTAATAAAAGGGAAATGCGGTGCAATTTTGCGAGAATAAAATAACATAGAATTTTCGGATAACTTATGATTATTATAAAATGCAAATGATATAAAATATGCGAATAATAATAATAATACGAAGATACACACATATATGCCTATATTTTAAAATTATTTTAAAAGTGTTAAAATATTAAAAATTGCGAATAAAATCATAAAAGATGAGACAAAATTGGGTGTCAACACCCGTATAAATTCATATTTATCAAATTAAAATTAGCAGTAACTTCCTTTTTCGTAACTTAATGCTTAAAGCAGTTATTATCGGTTTGGGAAATATCATTGTGAAACATAGATCATTTTATGCAACAATTAAATACTTACTACAATTACAAAAAATATTATTTATTGTTAGTTGAAAACTTGATAAATCAAATAATCAAACTTAATACCACCTGAGTTGTTGGTTAATTGATATTAGCACGTGTATGTACAATAGAATTATCATATGTTGTGTTGTATAATTATGGTAGAATTGGGATCCTTATTATAGAAGGATTCAACATTGTACACTTATATATATTTGTATTAATGAGAAAGGCTCCCCAAGGGAGATTAATACAATCTTACATGGTATCATAAGCCTAAATCCTATTTCGGACAACCCCCTCTTTTTTTTTCTCGGAGCTTGGTCCGACGGCAGCAAACCTGTCTTGTCTTTGCACGGGTCCTTGTCCTTTCCCTGCTCTGCACAGAGCATCATTGTTTCCCTGCCACTTTCTCTGTCAGCTTTTCTCCTTCCCGAAACAATACACAAAGTGTGGTTGCTTTGTTTCTTTCTTCATCAAAATCGAGAACAAAAATGGTTGATTTGTACAACTATTTTTTCTCTTTCTGTCAGCTTTTCTCCTTTCTCGAAAAAAAAAATTACACAACATTTTTTACCCGATAATGACTTCTCCCACACCATCCAATTCTGGAGATCAATTTTGGGCCCAATTCCCGGGAGACTATCAGTCCGCTCCAGACCTCTCCCAATCCAATTTGGGCCCGACTTTTGTAACATTGACTCCACGACATCCCGATAATGCGTGGTATATGGATACGAGCGCCACGTCTATATCACCAATAATTCAGGTTAATCTCCCTCAACTGCACCAGTTCCTGACTCCACAATCTATTATGGTCGGTAGTGGTCATCACATTCTAATTCAAGGATTTGGCCACACCCTTACCCCACCACCGCATCCCCACTTCTCTCTTCAAAACGTCCTTTATGCACCAAACATCATCAAAAATCTAATTTATGTCGGAAAATTTGCCACCAATAACTCTGTCTCAATTAATTTTGACCCATTTGGATTTTCCGTAACGGACCTCCGTACAGGGAAACTCCTTACGAGATGCAATAGTGAGGGGGACCTTTATCCGTTCCTACCCACATCCGCCGCTACTGTCACTCCTCCCACCGTTCTAACAACCATATCTCCCTCTATGTGGCATAGTAGACTTGGTCATCCGGGTTCTCACGTTTTTTATTCTCTTAGAAATCGAAATTTAATCCAATGCAACAAAGGGAATCTTTCTCATAGTTGCTCCTCGTGTCTGTTAGGGAAACACGTTAGACTACCATTTGCGACTTATGAGTACTACTTTCTCTCCCTTTCATATTATTCACGTTGATGTATGGACAACACTCATAACCAGCAACTTAGGCCACAAATACTATCTGATATTTTTGGATGATTTCTCTCACTTTCTTTGGGTCTATCCACTGAAACTCAAATCTCAAGTGTTCTCCAAATTTGTTGAGTTTCGTACCCTGGTTAAAACGCAATTTGAAAAAGACATAAAATTGTTTCAATGTGATAATGGTTGTGAGCTTAATAACTCATTCTTTCATCATTTTTGTGCGGCTAACGGCATGATTTTCATTTCTGATGCCCCATACCTCCCCTCAAAATGGAAAAGTCGAAAGAATTCTCTAAACCATTAATAATATGATTCGTACCCTCTTTTTTTCGTGCGTCTCTCCCCCCTAATTTTTGGGTATATGCATTAAAAATGGCAGAAAACATTCTCAACATTCTATCTACCCGTGCGATTCAAAATAGGACACCCACCAAAATTCTCTACCGTCGGATCCTCACCTATGACCACCTTAGAATTTTCGATTGTCTATGTTACCCAAATATGACATCCACGACACCTCACAAATTAGCACCCCGGTCTACTCCGTGCGCCTTCCTCGGTTTCCCGGCAAACCATAGGGGGTACTTGTGCTATGAGCTCTCCACCGACAAAAATATAATTTCTTGCCACGTCACCTTTGTCGAATATGTCTTCCCTTTGACAACATCAAAAAATTTTGAGTCACTAATTACCAATTTGTCAATGATTCGGACCCATCACCGCTTGTCCAACAGGCATTCTGTCAGGCGGCCACTGTTCCGAAGGCGGCAGACACACCAACTGCCACCACCGACAGTCCAGTCACTAGTAGTGACACCACCCCCACTGTCCCATCACCGTCTTCCACCACTGGAAATCACCCCACTGTATCCATGTCACCTTCCCGCTCTCTGTCACGACCGTCGCCGACTGCCATCACCACCAGCAGTCAGCCCGTCGATAATAACCACACCATCAGTCACCGAAACCCCCATCGCCTAACCGTTGTGTTTCCACCATCGGACCACACCATAGCCAACCCTCCAACTCGACACCCTTCCCCCGACTTATCTCCAGTCATCGAAAAACCAAACCCATCAATAGCCCAGTTCGGCCCCAAACCACCGCCATCGCCATATCCAACAACACCCATCCAACCCTCGACCCAACCTGGAGCCCCGATAGACACCACCATAACCACTGTCATGCCCATAAAATACACACCAGACACCCCACCCCACCACCAGTTCCTACTCCCCAACCATTCCGCCAGTCTGATCCCTGAACCAGCAACTCCCTCAAAATACTGAAAATACCCCCTGCCCTCACCCACCGTATGGAAACCCGTGCTCAACATGGAATTTTCAAACCCAAAGTCCAGTTTAACTTGTTCACCCAAACTGTTTCGCAAATACCCAAAAAGCAAAATTAGTCAAACTAGACCCGAATTGAAATGCGGCCATGTGTAAGAAATTTAATGCTTTAACGAAACAACACACTTGGGATTTGATTCCTAGGCCGGAGGAGGTAAACGTGATCCGATGCATGTGGATTTTTCATCACAAATACAGAGACGGTGGTGAGCTCGAGAGGTATAAGGAGAGACGTGTGTATGTCATCTCCGTAAGTCACTTTATGGCTTGAAACATGCCTTTTGCGCGTGGTATGATCATTTTGCACAGTATATTTTACAGATTGGGTTTGTATGCATCAAGTGTGATAATTCTCTATTTATTTTTTATAGAGGTGGTAGCATTGCATATTTGTTATTATATGTGGATGATATTGTGCTCACTGCCTCATCTGAGTTGTTAAAAAATTAGATCATTGCACTGCTAAAAACAGAATTTGCTATGACTGACTTTGGGAAGTTGAGCAATTTTTTGGGGATTTTCATGACCATATCTGCAGACACTATGTTTCTTTGTCAACGTAAGTATGCAGATGAGATTGTGTACATGGCTAAAATGGCGAATTGCAAGATCATGTCTACTCCAGTTGACTCCAAATCAAAGCTCAGTGCTTTGGATGGTGATCAGTGTCAGATCCCACCCTATACCGGAGTCTTGCAGGTGCCCTATAATACCTGACTTTCACTAGACCTAATATTTCTTATGATGTTCAGTAGGTATGCTTATTCATGCATGCCCCCAAGGAGTCTCATTTTACCGCCCTTAAATGTATCATTCGATACGTTAAGGGGACACTTGATTATGGATTACATCTCTACCCCTCAGCACCGACCATATTGTTGTCATATACGGATGCTGATTGGGCAGGCTGTCCATACACGCGATGATCCACCTCAGGCTATTGTGTATTTTTGGGAGATAATTTCATATCTTGGTCTGCCAAGAGACAAACTGTATTATCTTGTTCGAGTGCAGAAGCAGAGTACAGAGAAGTTGCTAATGTTGTTGCTGAGATCTAATGGCTCTGAAACCTTCTTTTGGAGCTTCAGTGTCTGTTGCGTAAGGCGTCTCTGGTTTATTGTGATAACATATCCGCCATCTATCTATCTCATAATCCGGTTCAGCATCAGCGAACCAAACATATTGAGATGGACATCCACTTTGTTCGTGGGAAGGTTGCTCTCGGTCATGTCGGAGTATTACATGTGTCTTCCTCTTATCGGTACGCGGATATATTCACTAAAGGCCTTCCTAGACAGTTCTTCCTTGACTTCAGATCCAGTCTTAGCGTCCGGCCTCCTCTCGCTCAGACTGAGGGGGTGTATTAGCACGTGTATGTACAATATAATTACCATATGTTGTGTTGTATAATTATGGTAGAATTGAGATCCTTATTATAGAATGATTCAACATTGTACACCTATATATATATATATTTGTATTAATGAGAAAGGCTCCACAAGGGAGATTAATACAATCTTACCATTTACATACTCTATAAAGGTTTACTGATGACCAATGAAGATATTGTGTACCTTTCACGACTTAATAACGTAGGCCACATCTTATAGAAGATTGATTTTAAGCCGAGTCAAATAGAAGTATACAGGAACAAATAAGAATATATATATATATATATATATATATATATATTAATAGTACAAGGATTTTTAAATTGATCAGTACTGAAGTGTAATTAGTGATAATATGTTAATTATCATTTTTGCTACAGTACCAATTACTATATTTATCAAGAAATTTATATATAATTACATAATAAATGATTTGATTATGTAGATATTTTTACCATCAATACATAGAACCGGAGCTCAAAAAAATTAATCAAGAGGCATAAAATATTATGTGGCTATCATATATGAGAAAATATTCTTAGACACACAAGATGTTCCTTTTTCATTAATGGTCTTGGTCGAATATTAGTCTTTAAAGGTTCTCCCACCAGAAAAAGAAAAACATTCCCTCTATCTTCAACAAACCTCTAATTTAATTTGACCTTCCCTCTAATAGGACTATTACATTTGAATGATGCAACACTATATTGTTAAAATATAGTTGATTAAAATTTTACTCTTATATTATTTTCAATGAAAGCAGTCCTCTATTAATTTATTAAGGACATTATATGTTCAAAGGAACATAATTTAAAGTATTGACATAGAGCGAGTGATGTATCATATATAACTCGGCATCAAATGTTTGACCTTCTAGTTATTTGTATTTACATAGTGATTAATTAACACATAGTTCAATTACTTCAATATGAACGGTAGTATTTGTGATTTTACTGTTGCTTTAAGATCGCAAGCATATAGAAGAAGATTTAACATACCATAAAATCCAAGAAAATATATGACAATAAATGGTTTACAGTAGGGAACTAAGTGAAGGCTTAGAGCAGAAAAAACAGCAAACCAGCCTTGTTGAGAAGGATGAATTACATCCCAAAAGAATGAAAGCTCTGGATTTTTACATAACATGTATTTCTTTTTATTTCCTCTCTTGTCTCCACATGAGTATTCGTTGCTTGTTCCCATGCAACATGGTTTTAGTGGATTCTCAAAGTTTGAATTTCCTACGTAACATGTCAATAATGGATAAAAGAAAAAAGAGGAGATTTATTGTTGCGGGTGAAATAAATAAAAAGTAATAAAATAAATACATTATAAAAACACGAAATGATGCATATTTAAGGTGTACATTAGTTAATGCAAGATTAGTTTTATGTAGGATCGCTAAACTTTATTTACTATGATAGTAAAGACTCAAAAAATTAATTTCTGTCGTATAAAACTGAATGTGCGAATTAAACGGACATATAAATACCAGAAGGTCAAATTTCTGTGTGCCAGGTTATGACACATCAGTCACTGCATTTGTCACTCTAAATTTCACGTTAGAAATAAAAAAGTCCACAGTGAAAAATCTACCCACATTTTTTCTAAATAGAAGACAACCAAAAAACATATAAATGAAATAAAAGAAAGATTCAAAACTTTCTTTAAAAGTAAAAATCTTCTCTGGCACCCTCTTTACAAAAACAATTAATTGTATTAGTTTTATTTTTCTTTAAGATACGGATAGTTTAAAAAAATTACAGTCTAAAACATTTTTTACGTGGAATTTAACTACAGAGTGACAAAAAGTATCATAACTCGGCATTGGAAATTAATTTAACCTTCCGATCATTTGTATTTTCTGAGAAATTCACAAATATATAGTTCAATCACTTTATTGTGACATAAAAATAGTTTCGTAACTTTAGTGTTATACTAGTAGATAAAGTTAGATGACCATAAGCAAAATTAACCTAAATAACTCATATATTGCATATATATTTTACCTGGCTGGTTTTGTTGTATATCCAAGGCAGACATGAAGGCACTATAGACATCAAAAATGAAGAAAACTGGTCTACCAGTTTGATTGTTGAGTTTCTCTATAGTTTGATGCAACATTTGATTGTAAAATCTTGAGAGAGAATTGGCTGATTCACTGCAATTCTCATAAGAAGAAGCAAATATCATTTTTGGCAAACGACCTATGGGTTCCATTGCTGTGATGCCTATTTTTTGAACTCCCAATCCACGTATGCGTCTAAGGTTCAATTCAATTTGACTCATAATTGATTTAGTTACATTTCCCAAGTCCTGCACACAAAAGAATATGGAAAATTACAGCCCAATGCCTTTGGGTAAACTAGTTTACAAAATATTACCAAGTGTATATAATTTTGTATATCTATATGTATAATAAACATATAATATACATAATCAGTGTATAAGATTTGTGTATTTCGGTCATATTGATGAATAAATTTGGTCGAGCTGTACATATTGGTAAGTTTTCCAAAAATATATATGTGGATTAATGTTTTACTGATAGGTTACATAGTTTTTTTTTTTTATGTAAATGATACGTGTCAATATTTTAAAAAGTAAATAAATAAACAAATCATGCACTATAACAAAATTAATATTATAAAGCACAATTCAAAACAAATCATGAACTATAACAAAATTGGTATTATAAAACACAATTCAAGTATAATATTATAACTCTCCTTCACGAGTTTTCCATTTTTGGTGTAATATATTAACTGTTGCATAAAATATTGCTACTACTGAAGTTGAAATAATATACTATTATTGTAGTCGCAAACGTATGTAGTGTTAACCAACCTATCTAGTTGGACTTCATTTATGGATTAAACGAGAAAGAAAACATAACTATTTAGGTCTATCAAAGTAACATTTCATCCATTTCCTTCCTTAATCAAGATATGTTTTTCTGAGCCAAATGTCTATTGAAAACAACCTCTCTACCTCACAAAGATAAGGGTAAAGTTGGCGTACTCCTTACCTTTCACATATCTTACTTGTGAGATTATACTGAATATATTATTGTTGTCGTTATCAAGACACTTTTCTAACTAGCAAAATCAAGAAAATAAGGCCATATAGATCACCAACAATTCTAGATATATAGGTAGGATTAGTTTAACAACTTAATTACCTCAATATTGTTGCCATTATTGGTGAGGAAAGTAGCATAGTCATTGCCTGCCACAGACACAAGAGCAATGGAGGAACTCATGTTCTCTTTGTTGTATACTTGTTCCTTTTCTTCAAGAAGTTGCTGAAAATAATTTATTTGTGTTGTCATATTAGGTTGGTTAACAAAAGTGTTGAATATACCTGTCCCTCCATATGCAAAATTCACTCCATCACTAATTACCGATGATCCCTTCTTATTATAAGGTAGTGGAGATCTTATGCCAAGGAATGAAGCTGCATTGATTAATTAGAAAGTCATTTGCAACTTAATTAGGATATCACAAAGGAATAAAACAGAGGTCATGGTAAATTGAAATATTGTAATGGGAGTAATAAATAGAGAACAAACTAAAAAGGAGAAATTAAAAGGTTCAAAATTATCCTTGTAATTTGCAAAATAATTTAATTTTATCTACCGTGTAAAGTTTAGCACTTCAACCGTTAGTAAATAAGGGCAATAGCACTCTGATGGTTAAAGAGTGCTATTGCACATATTATTCACTAACGACTCCATTTTGGAGCTCAAATTGTGCTTCATTTCTCTTATTAGCACCACAAATTGCCACTTGTCCAAACATGTGACAATTAATTACCCTCACAATAATATATATATATATATATATATATATATAATTTACCGGACCCTAGCCCCTATTTTAATTTTGCTTTTCGTCTCCTCTTTCTTGCCATAATGGCAGCCCACCCCCATCATTGGAATACCCAAAACATCAACTAAATAATGAAACGTCACTCAATTAGTCAATTTTAACTAAAAATATCACAGAAAGTATACCTCGTTTGTTTCCTTATACTGGATTTTTGTGAATGCGTAAATAAAATTGAGTAAATTTTTTGTTACAAAAATAGTTTATTAACTTTCATGATACTTATATAAAGTTGATTGACGTGTGATTTGTTCATTACAAAAAATAGTCTAGTAACAATTGTTCAATAAAGTGAAAATTGAATGACCACTCATGATATTAATTTCAATATTATCACTAAATTATAATTAAGTAATACATATTTTACCTTAATGTAATTACGGGATGTAACTATGTAAGTAAGGTTTTAGTATTCCCAAATTAAAAGAAAAGAAAAGAGAAAACTATCACACAACCATCTTCTAAGTATTTCTTTGCCAAGATTGAGGAAAATTAAGTACCAATAAGATCAGTGAGTACGAGGCCGTCGGAAAATCTTCCAGAAGGAGAACCGGCCATATGGTTCCTTCCATGAACTAGACATAGATGTTGGCCAATTACCAGTATCTACATACGAGTCTCCGAAAACAAACAGCTTAACATCACCATTCTTATGCTTCCCATGTTGTCTCTTTACAGCATCAACCTCTTGAATCATGTCGACCGCAAATAATAATATTTTCACATAAATTAGAACAGAGAAAGTAATATTTTTCACTAAATAATACGCATTTAATTAACTGATATTATTTAAAAATTAAGGCAGAATACCTAAAGATTTTCTTAAGCTTGACGCATTTTATTAAAATCCCACTTAAACCATACCTTAATCCAAATGATTTCAAGTGACATTTGGGGCGTAGGAGTGTAAAATAAAGCCACATCATATTAATATGTAAAAAAAATATTGTTTCCTTTTATATTTAGCCATTCCAATGGTTATTTCCTTTTCTCCTTCCATATATCTTCTCTATTACTTCATTAAAATATAACTAGTTATTATTTTTCTTTTGAGGCATGTAACGATTATAAAAAAGTCAAGTACAAGAAGTATTTAGGACCAAAAATAGCTTAAGGGATCTAAATAAAACACCTCAAATTTAAGAGGGTCTTTAGATATTCTACGTGAAAACTAATGTAGAGTAAATATCAATTTAAAATACAAGGAAAGCATAACATTATAATCATCAACAACTCCAGATTCAAAATCATATACAAGTTAAATTGTGATAATACGTTAACACCGTTTAAACGTATAATTTTGTGTATGCCACTTATTTATATATACTACTAGTTATAGATGAAGTTCAACTCGAAATATTGAATTAGGTCAAACCCGTGAATCCATGGTATAAAATTGAATCCATTGAACAAAGCAAAATAAAAAAACAAAGAAAGGCTAAGCTACCAGAATTGATAACAAATGTTAGATGATTAACCTGCAGGAAAACTTGTCATATAAGTGAAGAGACATAGCCATAAGCAGCTGATGAAGCACACTTTGTTCTCCATTTGCGTGAATTTAATTATAACAACTCAATGGTGATGAAGATGGACAACTGTTTGTACAAGTGTTAAATGGCTATCATAACATGCAAAACAACAAGAACACTGAAATATGTATATATAGGGACGTCCTTTCTTTGACATGTTACGTGTAATAAGATAACTTAATTAACGTGGAATAGGGTTCACTAAAATTCTTAGCTCCTTCTTGTTCAAAAGTAAACACAAGTTTTCCATATTTCCTTTATTAGTTAATCCAATATTTACTAATTAGAATTCCTAGCAATTAACTTTCTAAACTAACTTTCTAAACAAAGAAAGAAGTTCCTAGACTATTTTTTTTTTGTTTTTCCCCTAGTATTCAGTAAAGTGTTCCTAATAAAGACGATTTCATATTCAAGACTCAAATTCGACACGACTACTACTGATGTACCTTTTGGACAATTAGGCAGGAAACAATTATGTTCCCAGCTTCTCATATGCTTGGTAATTTGGACAAAGAACAACTACTGAAAAAAAGAAAAAAAGAATATTATAGAAATATTAGTTATATGTATTATTATTAAAACTAAGTTATTTAATTTGAGGTAAACATAATATTTATTTTGGATTATGTAAAAAAAACAAATTTCAATTAATCAACAATAATAATAACATACTTAATAAAATCACACAAAGTGAGGTATGCCGAATGCGGAAGATAGAGTGTACACACGTTAACTATTTTAGAGGTCCACGAACAAGTCATTCAAAACACAACCGCAAATCAGAAAAGAAAAAAAGAAGAAGAAATAATACAAACAAAAAAAAGGAGAAAAAAATAAGGAAAGGAGGAGGAATTGCCAGACCCATTTTGCTGGAATTTGTGATTTGGAAGAAGTGGACACAACACACCAATTCCAACTCCAAACTAATCAAATCTCAATTATACTATTCCTTCTCCAAATTTTGCAATCTGTAACGCGTTCGTTGAAAAGTCAAATTCATCAACTAATAAAAAGTTGAAATTTTAAGATATATTTTTTTGTTTCATTGGAACTGCGATTTTGCTAATTTACAGGTTTGTTTAATTTTCGGTACCCTCAATTTTTCCTACCCTTTTCATAGTTGCTTTTGTATTTGCCTTTACATATACTACTTATATTGATCATGAAAACTACAATTTTAAGATTTAATTCATCTAAGTTATATGTGTCGGTTATTCATCAAGTTTGAGCTAAAGGTCTGTCGAAAATAACCTATATGTCCCACAAAGATAGGAAATAACCTATCTGTCCCACAAATGCAGAGGTATGCCCTCCCCAAACTCCATTTTGTGGGATTACACTGAGTATGTTGTTTGTATATATGTCGGTTTCTTGAAATAATTAGGTACTTCTAAGTTGGGTTTCCTTGATTTTGATTAGATGCAAAAGGGTTTGTTGTTAAATTCATTTCGGCCAATTGAACCTTCTCGAACTCTTTCTTTTGTTGAACCAAAAAGATTTGTGCCAAAATAACAGATGCCAAGAAGAATTGAAGAAATAACTAAAAATAAAAAGTTGGTTTAAACTAAGGTGTTTGATTTTGAAGAATTAATCAAAAAAATAAGAACTTGGCTTCTGATTGAGTGGTTTTAGGAAAAGAATTTTGAAGATTTAACTTGGTTTCAAACTTCAAACTAGAATTGAAGATTGATAGAATCAAGTGCTCCCTCCGTTTCAATTTGTTTGGCTTGATTCAGAGTACGAGAGTTAAACTAACTAATGATCGGTGGGAATTCCGACACAGAAATTACATAAAAAGTGCAATGAGTCATAATAGTTTCAAAATATTTAGAAGGTATTTGAAAAAATTATGGACAAAGAAAATATCTTGACCGCCCAAATAGTAACTAAGACAAACAAATTGAACAGATGGAGTAATATATGTTGTTTTCTTGAAATATACTTTATGAACTAGGTTTCTTTGATTTTGTGAGCCAATGGTCTATCGGAAACTGCCTCTCTACCCCACACAGGTAGAGGTAAGGTCTGCGTACATCCTACCCTCCACATACCCCAATGTGTGGGATACACTGGGTATGTTGTTGTTGGTTTCTTTGATTTTGATCATATGCAACAAGAGTAGTTGTTTTTGAAGAAAAAAAATAGTATAGAACAATTACTTGGTTTCTTGACTGAGCGTTTTTTGGTGAACAGAAAAATCATAGGAAAAGTAAGACTGGGGGAGGATTGAGGTATAGTTTGTTGATCGTGGGTTCGGTTTTGTTTGTTGAAAGATTCGAGCTTTGAAGTTTGCATGAGTTTTGTGAATATAAGATGTATAGCAATTTCAAGGAGCAGGCAGTAGCTTATGTGAAGCAAGCAGTTGAGGAAGATAATGCTGGAAATTATGCAAAGGCTTTCTCGCTATATATGAATGCTTTGGAGTATTTTAAAACTCATCTGAAGTATGAGAAGAATCCCAAGATTAAGGAAGCAATTACTCAGAAATTTGTGGAGTACTTGAGGAGGGCTGAGGAGATTCGTGCTGTTTTAGATGAAGGAGGTGGTGGCCCCACATCGAATGGGGATGCTGCTGTTGCATCGCGAGCAAAGTCAAAGCCAAAGAGCGGAGGAGGAGAGGGTGACGACTTGGAGAACGTAAAGTTGAGAGCTGGACTTAATTCCGCTATTATAAGGGAAAAGCCGAACGTGAAGTGGAACGATGTAGCAGGGCTTGAGAGTGCCAAGCAGGCATTGCAAGAGGCTGTTATACTGCCGGTTAAGTTTCCTCAGTTTTTCACTGGTTAGTCCTCTCCTTTTCTTTTCTATGTTTTTGTACATAAATTAGTTTCAAGATTGTTATGAAAAAATGAACTAAGGTTTAAAATGTTCTATCATTCCTCTGACATGGCCTGGGAAGCATACCTTACTAAACTGCTTTTCTTCATTTCTATTGCTGTAATTTTTTCCCAAACAATGATTATTGCTTTGAAATTGGAGATGAAGGTTTTGTTGGTGAAACACTAATTAACATAATTGCTTGATCTCTGCGGTGAGAAGGAAATTGTTTGAGCTATTAGTAACTAGTTGTCTCTTAATATTATGTCTGACAAGAATTTCTTTGTCGGCTTATTGACTGGAGTAATTGGATGACAAATAAGAAGATTACTTTTGATTAAGGGGATGGATAACCATCAGAACAAAGAAAACAACTTATGATTGCCTTCATTCTCTTGCCAAAGGGAATTGTATGTTCAGCAAGTTAGGGGTCACATGGGGTTGGGACCTTGTGGGATTTGAAGTTTAGGAGGAACTTTCGGGATTGGGAGGTGACCGAGCTTCAAAGTTTGGTAGATTTACTTCAAAAGCAATGTGAGCCAGTCGACAGACCCGATGTTTTGAGTTGGGAGTTGGGGAATAACAAAGTGTTCTCGGTTAAGTCCTTCTATGGAAAGCTTCTGATTAAGGCAGTTAAGACGAGATATCCTTATCTCCCTCCCACCAAGACAGGAACTTAACAAACGAGAAATCTAGTAAGCGGGATCAACCAGAAAAATCTTTTTTTCTCCAAGAATTTAGTTCAGGAGACAAGTAGAATCTCTTCATTCCATGCTTCGATGAAATATCTTGAATTTTATGATGAATTGCTAGGTGTATGTACATGTAGAGGATAGTTTTCCATATGTCTCGGTATGGATACCTAAGGTGACATAGAAGGTGTGCTTCTTCACATGATTAGCTACTAGAGGAGTGATTTTGATGGCAGAGAATCTTAGAAAACGAAAGGTTGTCCGCATAAGTTGTCCTTCCTTTGTAAGGAGGGGGGGTGAGGATGTGGACCATATTTTGTTACATTGCAAATTTGCCACGAGGTTATGGGAGGATATCTTTAGATGGTTTGGCATTTCTTGGATAATGACAAGAATCGTGAAGGAGTTGATGTTCAGCGGGAAGAGTGGGTGAAGAAGGCACAAGGCTTGGAATGTTACTCCTCTTGCTTTAATGTGGGTCATTTGGAAAGAGAGAAATAGGAGAGCTTTTGAATGGGTGGAGATGAGCTTTGCTCAATTGAGGAGTAGTCTCCGATTCCTTATTTTCTTTTGGAGCACCCATGTAGTTCTTGGTTGTGTAGAGGATTGGGTATCTTTTGAGGAGAACCATATTTTGTAGGTTTTTCCTCTTTTTGGTATATCACTTGTATATGGCCAAGAAAAAAGTGACACCATTAAAAGCGTCGTCAAAAAAAGTTTGGCACTACTAAAAGTAACTAAACAAAAGTTTTTAAACACTAAAGCCTGGAGTTTTATAGTAGGTATCATAAAAGCTTGAAAAATGCTGTTTATTGAGGATAAAGTTTTATAGGTGTATCTAAAATTTCCAAGTGTAATTTTGATCTGGATAGTTTGTATTAGTATGTATTCTTTAGTAAAAAGTTATTTTTCTCTTTCAATTTTTGTAGCATATATTTTGTTTATATCAGTCTACTGTACGTCTGTTCAATAACTTATGTCTCCCCATATATTGGGAAAATATTTCCACTTATAATTGGTTTATTTCACTACTTTACACCACCTCGTCTATATTGTAATGGGAAAGTAAGTGAGAAGTCCGCCCTAAACTCTTACAACCACGACAAGTTTCCTCTTACACTAAATTACATTGCATGTCGTCTCTAACTTTAAGGTGAAGTAACTTCCCTTTTTGTAACATGTTAAAAATGAGGGTCCGTGCCATACCATTCCAATCCTCCTTGTCATTTTTCTTCTTCCTCTCCTCTTTCTCATTTCCTTATCTTCCTCTTCCAACCAGCATCCACTTGTTGGACCTGCAGTTGGCTCTGACATTGGAATGAGGATAGAGGGGGAGCGGGAAGAGAGAAGAAAAAGGAAAAGAAGCAGCATGAGATGGTGAAGGGGACGAGAGACTTCGTGGTTAATGCTGAGGGGACCAATACAGTGGATCTTAGTGAAAACGAAAAGAAAAAGAACCTCCAATGGAAGCCTGGAGAGAGGGAGTTAGGTGAGGTTGAGGGAAGGTTGGCAGTGGGCTATACTTTCGGGAAGTAGCAACAATGGAAGGAGGAGGATGAACAACATGGGGGAGAAGAATTTCATAGTTAACTGGAGGCTGCCATGGTGGCGGGAGACCAGGAGTAGCAAATAGAAGAAAAGGAAAGGGGGAAAATACAAATAGTACGAAGTTCTGTAATCCTGGTTTACCTCAATTTTATCTTGGATGTTTTAAGAAAGGGGCTGTTTACCACACTTTTTAAGTTTAAGAATGAAAATGGTAAAAGATTTAGTTTAAGGGGAAAATCCCACAGTTGTAGAAGACGAAAAGTTAAGTGACATTTGCTCTTCACAGCTTGGCTTTCCTTTTTGAAATGTAAATTTGTGATCAGTTGCTTTTCTTTTTGAAACCAAGTACTGAGACCACTATCTTCTTTTTCTTCTGTGAACAAGTGAGATGGATTTCTGAAGGTGTCACTTGTGGTATTTAGTTGTAGATTCTAAAGAAGGTATTTAAAACTGCAACTTCAAGAGTAATGCCACTTCCTGATAAGAAGTCGATAACTGTATGAAAATTTTACGTAGAAGTCTTTTATGTTCATAACTTCTTGAGTTAACATTACGTTTCATTGTGTACTTTCTTATTAGGCAAGCGTCGACCATGGAGAGCCTTTTTGTTATATGGCCCACCTGGAACAGGAAAGTCATACCTAGCAAAAGCTGTTGCTACAGAAGCAGATTCAACCTTTTTCAGGTAATAAGATGAAACTGGTTGCGAGATTCAGATTCTCCTGCTTTTTTATTAATGGCAAAGGATATATGTATTAACGACATCTCCTTATCCATTTCCCCTTGCATCACCTTGTAACTCTCCACCTTCAAGAAAAGATATGCTTTTAATTCCACTCAGTGGGAAAACCATGAGTATATCTTCTTAGTGTCCATTATTGTTAAAGTGCAAGAACATTGAACGAAAGTAACAAGTAAGGACCATACACAGTGGAAACATCTGCTTGTTATCCAATTTCCATTCATCACTCTCCCACAATGCAAAGACACACTGCCTGGGAGAGGAAGAGTTAGAGACACTAGAAATCAATGTTTTATTCTACCTAATATCTTAGACTGCTTTAATAGACAAACATCGGGTAGCCCGGTGCACTAAGCTCCCGCTATGCGCGGGGTCCGGAGAAGGGCCGGACCACAAGGGTCTATTGTAAGCATCATGCATTTGAAATTGTCCTGTTTCGGATATGCAGTGTTTCTTCATCAGACCTTGTTTCAAAGTGGATGGGTGAAAGTGAAAAACTTGTGTCGAATCTATTCCAAATGGCCCGAGAAAGCTCTCCTTCAATAATATTCATAGACGAAATTGATTCCTTATGTGGCCAAAGAGGTGAGGGTAGTGAGAGTGAAGCATCAAGACGTATCAAAACTGAGCTGCTTGTACAGATGCAGGTAAATTCTGTTCTGAAGATATATTGGAACTGCTTTCTTTATTGTTTGAGTTCTTATTTTCAACTATTTAGCTACTGGCAGAATTTATTCCTAAGCAAACTCGTCATAGACTTTTTGTTTGGAGTTACATAGGAGTAATAGTTGAGATATAACACATTATATCCTGGTTTGGTTTGGGATTTGAGAAAAATTTATTCAATAGGATAGGCCTTTGAGTCTTCATTTTTTATTTTTCATTTTTGGATAGACGGAGTTCAGTAATTTTTAAGCAATTGTGCCGGAGTTGAGAGATCTCAGAGTATTTGGTGCTTCCTTTGGCTTTGAATACCATTAAACCATGGTATGATCCTAAAGAACTTGGGAGCAATTCCTTCAGCTTCCTTTCCTCTTGCCAATGCTTTTTGGTTCCGAGAACAGCCGTCGTTTTCAAAATTTTCAAGCCTCTTTTGTCCTTGGACCTTTTCTAAGCCACCATGCAACATAAAGCCCTTTCATTCTGTCATTCCCTACCCTTATTTGCAGTGCATTTTCAGTATTTCGAATCCTATAACTACTGTGAACTCATTTTGCATCAGGAACATTTCATTACAGTTACAAAGTTCTTATATTCCTGTCAACACTCAGATCTTGGAAAAATGAGTTTATCTTAGATGATACTAGGAAAGTTTTAAATAACTGAAAATGGACCCTTCCAGAGTACTCATGTGGACATTTTTCAATAAGAATTGGACATACATAAAAATAGAAGGGATATTGAGTGGAAAAATGAAACCCCAGATTTGTTGAACATGGACTGTGCAGGATTTTTAGAATACATCTGCTTCTGGAAAGATAAGTTCTAACTTTGGGGCCTCACTATTTTAAAATATTGTGAGATATAGTAAAAGGAGTTTTAGGTCGTTGCTACTTTTCCTCTTTTGTTAAATCTTAACTCTGGAGTCTGGACAACATCATGCAATTCATGGAAATTTTCCGGGGGATGCATGGTATTTACCTGCAGCGAACTTTTTCATGTATCTCTCTCTATTTATGTTTTTCTTCCATTGTTTACTTCTCAATTTCAAAGCACTTCCCATATTGCTTTATGCTGACTCTTCTATGCCTGCCAGGCTGTAGGGCACAATGATGACAGAGTTCTTGTTCTTGCAGCTTTTCCTTCTAAAGTTCAAAATACTTTTCAATATTGCTTTAGGCTGACTATGTTCAATGCCTTCTAGGGTGTAGGGCACGATGATGACAAAAAAGTTCTTGTTCTTGCAGCGACAAACACTCCCTACTCATTAGACCAGGTTAGAAGGGCCTTTCAACACTCTTTAACTTCATGCTTTGCTAGAGTTATTTCTCCTTTTCCTGTCTAATGGGTAGCTTTCCCAGGCTATTAGACGGAGATTTGACAAAAGAATATACATCCCCTTACCAGATTTGAAGGCAAGGCAGCACATGTTCAAGGTACACGGGAATATTTTAAGCATATGAGGTGTCCTCCTGGAGCATTGGTCTCTGGTGTTGCGACATACTAATCTTATTTACATTCATGAGCAGGTACATTTAGGAGACACCCCTCACAACTTGACAGAAAGTGATTTTGAGCAACTAGCTCGGAAAACAGAAGGTTTTTCGGGTTCAGACATTTCCGTATGTGTAAGTATCATAGTTTTAGATGAAATAGTTTCTGAAGCACTATTGTGTTTTTATTGAGTACTAGCTGGTCTAATATCCCAAACAAATTAGTCAGCAATGTTTCTCAAAGGTGGTTAAAGTTGCTCTTTTTCTCATCTTCCTTCAAATAACAGGTAAATGAAGTCTTGTTTGAACCTGTACGTAAAACTCAAGATGCTGAGTTTTTCATCAAGACTAGTGATGGGTTGTGGGTGCCTTGTGGACCCAGACAACCAGGTGCCATTCAGACTAATATGACGGAGCTTGCAGCAAAAGGCCTAGCTTCAAAGGTAATGACGTAGGCTGCTTCTGGTAGATCTGCCAACTACATTCTGATATTCTTCCTGCATAGAACATGCAATTGAAATTTCTGTCATACTTGCCACTGCAGATGTGATGGTTACAATGACACATGGTAGAAACCCAAATGGTGTTTCTAGATATCAATAGCCTTCCTCACTACAGTTAATTTTTACTTTCCCAATAAAAGTTATTTCTGTGGATAGTCTCTGTATTCAGATTAGGCCATTAAAACAGTCCACAACCTCTTTTTATGTAAATTGTTTTGGGGGAAAGTTGGGGGCGGCTTTGAGCCATAGAAGACGATCCACAAGCATTCTCTGCCCCTCTGAATAATGTTCCTTAAAGCTCTTCAAGTCCCTTAGGATCTGATACTTAACCGAAGTCAAAATGTAAGATATGTGCCAGGAGGGGCGGGGGAAAGAAGGGCCTCAATCTCCGTACCGATACCGAAGAGAAACCAATGTGATGGGACGATTCTGATAAGTTTGATTTTGGTTATACAAAACAAAATAACCGAAAATTTGGAATGGTATAAATTTTATAAAATAACTGGCTGAACCGTACCATTGACACCCCTAATTAAGTGTCCTACTGTAGGTTAATTCAGACTCATGTTGCCCACATTATTAATCTCTATGAAGTGTGTGGTTCTTGTGAATAGCTTCCCTCTATAGAGAATTTTTTAGAACCATCAACTTTCAGCTAATGCATTATGGTTTGTTGAATACCAATAATTGATTGATGCTTTTGCAGATTACACCGCCACCAATCAGCATAAGGGATTTTGACAGAGTGCTATGGAAACAGAAGCCAACAGTAAGCAAAGCAGATCTTGAGGTGCATGAGAGATTCACGAAGGAGTTCGGTGAGGAAGGATGAAGGCTCTTTGGTTTGCTATACAATTATGTAACTATTATAGCAGTGAAAATTTTCAGATTTAGTCATCACTTCAATAAAACCTAAAAGCATGTGATAAAGAGAAATAATCAGTCTTGGTTCTTAACTTAAGGACCATTGAGCTGATGTTTAGTGATTGCTGTTTTTGCTTTACTGTACAGCCCGATGTTAGTTTGTCAAAAAGCATTTTATGAAATTTTACACGTTAAGACCATCGTATACTATGGAATGAAAGAAATGTTGTTTTTGTATGTTAACTTCTTTTCCTTTTTTCTTTCTCTTTGTTTTTCGTTATAAGTCCTTTCCATGTTGAGGTACATGTAATGGGACTTCTCCCTATAATAGGTGAGATGTGAAGCATTCACATTAGATGTTTTTGATGATTTCATGCCAGTAATCTTTCCTCGGAGATAGCCATTAATCAATATTTCTTGTTGAGCCTTTGAACAATTCCATATGATCTCCACACACGTTTAAAGAGTGTTGTTAATACTTCAGTGCAATAGTACTTCTCCTATGATATCCGCCTTTATCATGAAAAATGCCTCGCATCATACCAAGTAAGTGTTACCAAACACGCTTATCTAATGTTTGATGAATAACTTTTGAACATTTCACTGAGCTGTATTCGTATTAGCACCAGAAAAACATGGAAGAAGATAGAGGTAAATCATCTGCTGTTCTACTAGTGTGTTTCTCCATTCAGAACTTAATAGTATCATCAGAGTAATTTGCAGGATTCTGCAGTATAGTGTCACTGCATGACCTTCAAAACTGGGCTCAATCACTTAAGAGCGAATGATCTATTCTTTCTTATCTCTATATAACAATTGAACTGGTAAAACTTGCCGTGCTGGGTGTTTACTGGATGCATGATGTGTTTGAACAAACACAACTATCACTTAACCATGGCTAATTCATGTATATTTTCACTTCAGTAAATCACTTAAACTTTTTCTAGTCTCCTTTCTACAATATTATCTAGCTGCTCCTGGTCGTCCTCTGCTGTATTTTGGAGGATTTGTTTTAGCAACATCAACTGTTATCATCCAGCCATTGATGATCTGTGGAACATAAAAAGACCAAACTTATCATTTCTGATAGCACAGATGATTTTTTTGAAAGTAAATAAGCGCTCTGTTCCAGAATTACCTTGTCATTCATCTCTTTGAGAGCAGTATTTGCAGCCTCCACTGTTGTGTACTCGATAAAAGCATAACCTTTCGACCTCTTGGAAATTTTGTCCATGATGATTTTAACTGTTGAGATACAGAAAAAGATTTATGAGCAGTTATTTTCTTACAACTATATTATGAAGCATAATTTCTTCAGACAACAAGCATAACACCTTCAACAAGTTCACCATAGCCTTCAAATGCTGCACGTAGCGTTTTCTCAGACGTATAGAATGACAGACCTGTCAAGAAAAGGTGTATTACAATTAGTTAGATATGGAAATAAGAAATAAATCTGCAGCAATGTAATCTCTTGTGCTTAATGGAAAAGGAGTAATTTATTAGTATTATGTAAGAAATAAACAGCACTTTTTGGAGATGAATTTTGCAACTTACCAGTCACAAAAAGTTTCTTGGTTCTAATATCTGTTTCCCCATTAGATGCTGCAGATTCCAGGGAATCTTCACTGAACTTCAAATTCTCACCTGAGATAAACCATGGCTATTCAAACTTTCCAGATTGAAGATATTGTATGTATTAGTTAATTATCAAAAACTTTGGGATAGAACAGCAGGAGATAATACTACTTTTTTTGTTCTTTCTGAGAGAAAATATAACACCAGAGTTTTTACTTTTCACACTTTCATTCTTGATAAAAACTAGTCAATAGAAAGTGATATCAAATTTCTTATTACAAATACAAATAGCCATAGAAAGTGATATCAAGATATGATATCAAACCTCCATAGTCTTTATTGTCCGAGTCGAAATTTTCATCTGGCTGAACAGATAGAACACCAGGCACTCCTGCGATAGTACATCAAGACATTTACGGGTACTGTAAAAAAAATACTGATTACATACTACAGGAATGATTACTAGTATGACAGATATCCTCACCAGCTAATTCTTGAGCACACGCCTCATCTAATTCGCAACAAAATCCATAATTGGATTGCCAGGACACATGATATAAGCACATCTGTGCATCCTTCTCACTATCAGAAACCAATCATTCCTTTAGCAAAATGTAAATAAAGGGCAGCCCGGTGCACTAAGCTCCCGCTATGCGCGGGGTCCGGGGAAGGTCCGGACCACAAGGGTCTGTTGTACGCAGTCTTACCTTGCATTTCTGCCAGAGGTTGTATGTATTTAATGAAGTGAAAATAACAATATATTAACACTCAGAAACAAATACTACTTACTTCCCGAGAACTTTGGTTAGAACTTGAACGTAATAGTCAACCACTGGGCCTTTTCTTATGACTCCAACAGATGGCCTGGCCATACGAACAAGCCAGTGTTTAGAAGTCCCAGCCGGAAATAATGAAGATGATAGGGAACTTAACTGACTGTTTGGGTAGCTATAGTCTTTCACCATTGAGTTAAAATCAGGATCAGGTATAACTGATAGTACCCCAGGCATACCTAGTATTCAATAAAAGTACAAAAATGAAGAATTGCTTCAAGTCTTGGCAAAAACCGGAAAAGTTTCAAGCAAACATCCAAAAACATATAGTAGTATTTTACAATTAGTATGCACTGCGTCTAAATTATGGGGCAGTAACAATGCCTTCAATCTTGACTCATAAGCAAACAAGAAACTTACTAGCTATCTCATCAGCTACCACTTCATCAATGTCGCAGCAAAACCCATATGGGACATTGCAAGAAGCATTATATATACACATTTGAGCATCCTCCTCACTGTTTCATGAAGAACAGATAGTTGCTAAAAATCAGCATCAACACTCCCAAAGCAAAATAATTTTTGAGAGAACTTTCAAGTAAGACCTCTAGAAAAATTCTAAATGTGGATAGTTGAAAGACAAATAAATGGAGCAAGAATTTCAAAAGAGAGGTGGTCATTTGGATTGTGAATATACGAGTAAAGTGGAGAAGAAAAGAGAAGTGTGTTACGCCAAGAAAGAGGTGATAAGTGTTAATATGAGTTTGTGAAGAAAAATTTACATGGTTGAAATAAAGAACTCAAAAAAAAAATTGAGACGCAAAGCTTGAAAACTAAAGCTAATCTTTCGCCAGCAATAGTGTAATTCAAATTGCAAGAATCCAATTATATTTAACAAGTATCAGAGGAGGTCCATCGGGGTTGGCTACTTAAAGCTCTTCTGATACGTATGAATTCAAGGGAAGATTCTACCAGTTATAGTTAGAGACTGTATCTGTCTATAGACACTACTTCATGGCGGATTTTGTAAGTATTCTCCGTAGCGTTGAGAGTAATTATGGATAGTGGAGTATAAGGATGCAATATTATATTTTCGGTCGAATTTATTGGATACAATCGGCTGCCCAAACACTGCACACCAACTGATGTTGAAGCAGCAACAATGTGGAAGGCCTGGGCTGGAAATGCGTTGCATGCACTCATGCGACATTGAAAGAATGAATATTTGTCACAAACGAATAACACTAGACAACAAAAGATGCTTAGGACGCCCACAATTTTCACAAAAAGGAACAGAACAGAACTGCAGACTCAAGGATGAGCTTTTGTCTATTTTACAGTGAAACAAATGTTCTTTTGAAGTGAACCTTCTATATGATGAAATATCACAATTATACCCGAGAAACATTATAAGAGTGACAAGGATGAGACTCATTATTCACAGCTTGAGTCCAGACTCTAAAGGCATAATTGTATGTGTTGGGTTTAGAACCAACTTTAGTTGAGTTGGAAAATAAGCTGGCAAACAGAAAAGACCTTGAGAAACGGTTGTCAAATCTTCCTATAGATGAAGATCTTCTTTTAGCAGAAGGAAAAATAACAAACTCAAGAAAGAGAAAACAGAAGATGAAATGAAAAACACGGCTATCAGAAAAAGGAAGGAAGCTCCAAACCAGGAGAAGATCAGAAGAATTGCTATCAACAAAATCAGTCCAAGAAAGTTGAAAGTAATGTTGCCCCTTCACCCAAAACAAAGAAGATAAGGAAGACGATTATGTCTTTGAGACCTCATGTGCGGTCGAAGATAACAGGAAACAAAAGAACTTGCACTTGTCACGGTAAGTAGGAAATTAATTGAATATGATCATGATTGGATTGATATTCAGGCAGTTCCAACCACGTGACTGGATACACGAGATATTTGATCAACATGACCAAGTACAGTGACAGTTGTGTTTTTTTTATTGTGAATAATTTGAATTTGAAAATGCAGAAGACCTTATTGGCAAGAGGATGTTTGACGACTCATCATCATCATGCTGGTTTCAAGAAATCAAAACCCAAACTGTATAGACACAACACTTAGGAGCCAGATGTCAAGCTCTGAAAACTATTGGGTGGCAAAAGGTAATGGAGGAAGTCATTCAAGCCTTGAAGCAGAACCAAACTTCGGACTTAGTGCCAAAACCAAGGATGCTAAACATATATCGTGCAAGTGAGTTTATAAGCTGGAAACTCGACCTAACGAATCGATCAAGCATTACAAAACTCAATATTAGTTCAAGAAATTTCACAAAAATATAGACTGGTATGATGAAAAATTCAGTCTTGTGAGAAAAATTACTATTATACACATGTTACTTCCTCTAGCAGTTAGTAAATCATGGATTCTATGGCTGATCAATGTAAAAATGATTTCCATCACAAAGAATCGGGTCGAGAAAAGTATAAGGATCAACTACAAAGTTTTGTGAGCCGACAATCCTAATTATATGTGCAAACTTAGATGCTCAATATGATTTGAAACAAGCACCTCATTGTGGGTGTAGGAAGATTGCTGAATCCTTATCCAGAGTGGTTAACAAGTTACCAAAAAATTTCGAGTCTATTTGTAAGACCTCGTCAAGGACTATGATGAGTGAAGATTTTAAAAGTAGACGAGGTAGACCTAAAATCATGCAGACTTAGAGAAAAAAGGGACAAAATGGAAGAAAAGGATCTCTTTAGCCGATATCAATTAGTTGGGAATGTGTTAATTATGCTAGTATGTTTACTTTACGTCCTATACTTTCAAGTAGTCTTTAGTCATGTCACAAATTTGTATACCGGTAGAAAATATAGAAAACTTCTAGTACTTTTTAGTTCTACTTTTAGTTTTTGTATAATTTAATGTGGGATTGAGGCATAGTTATTATTGTTGTTTGAAATGATTACGAGGCCAAATAAATTTGGTGCTTGGAGAGAGCATCTAAAGACTAAAACTAAAAGCAAACTCCCAAATTCAGATATTTTCTAAGAGAGCTCCTGACTATATAGAGGAAACAAATAAATGCAGCACATTTTTACGCAACTGGCCCCTCAGTAGATACTTCCATTACATTACATCCTATAAATATAAGCAGCCATTTGGGTTGTGGGTGTGCAAGACACAAAGTAAAGAAGCTTAAAGACTGAAGCTGATTTTTGGCTAGCACAATTGAATACTTCAAATTACAAGCTTCCAATTGTATACAACAATAGTTACCTCAAAAATACCCAAAAGAAAGATATAGTTCTATAAGCACATATTGTACCAATCAGAAAAGCACTAACCAAAACACCTACAAAAACTTACGTGTTGTTTGGATGGTCGTTACACATGGTTTCATAATGTACAGTATCGTATTGTATACCATGGTATTGTATTGTATTGTTCCGTATTAATGAATACAATATTTGGATAGAATGTATCGTTTGTTGTGGTTTAATAACATTGTTATTGTTTTGTTTGACTGTACAAAAACAACATACCCAGTGTAATCTCACAACGTGAGGTCTGGGGAGGGTAGAGTGTACGTAGACCTTACCTCTACCATGGTTGAGAGGCTATTTCCGAAAGACCCTCGGCTCAAGAGAAAGCATAAGCAAAAGCAAAAGAAATGGCCAGACACATGCAAGAAATTTAAAGCAGTATGAAAATACAAATGCAAGTAACGAAAGCGAATAAGCCATGAAAAATCATTTTGGAAAGGAAGTAGTAACTACCATAGGTAAATAGACAGTAATAGCAACAATATAATAAGATAAATGAAGTAATGCAACAATCAAGTCGTAATAGAGATCTAAAAAAGTATAAGCTAGTGCACAAAGATAATCAAACTCCTAGTACAATATGGTAATGTATAATAACATATAAGTTTACTAAAATATCATTATCCCTTAATCACAAATTAGTTTATATATATTAATAAAATTAAGACAAATGATAAAATAGGAACTTTAAAAGATAAGTAGGTGGTGGGTGGGTGGGTGGTTATGGGGTGAGGGTGGGGGTAGTAGGGTGGGTGGGGTGGGGTATAATGGATAAATGATATACATAACCACACAAAAATAACTAAATCTGCGGTTTTAAAAATTGAGCTTTTTCATGGTTATATAGCCACGGGATTACAACGGATTTACAACACCCTACAACATAATTTTAAAAACAATAAAAACAAACATGATTTCATAAAAAATAATACAATAATGTACCACGGGAAACAACCATCCAAAACGCATAAAAGATTGATTCTTTAAGCTTAAAGAAACACACCTACCTGCCCAATACTCTTTCAAGAATCTCAACATAATAATCAATGACCTCATTTTTAGAACTAACCCCATTTGGAGGTGTTTCCATTAGCACCATCCAGTGTCTTTGAGTTGTTGTAGAAATGGGTGTAATAGTTGAAGAAAATGAAGCTGCTATTGAAGTTGCTATGTTTCTTGAAATCAAGAAAGTACAACATAATTTGGAAGAGTATACATTTTTAGATGATTTATTAGGGAAATTTAAGGTGAATTTGAAGTGGGGTTTTAGGGGTTTAGCTGATAATGTTGGGATTATGGAGAGAGAAGAAGATGAGTGAGGGAGAGTCACTTTCATGGCTTACACCCTTCAAAGCTCACACTTTGCTCTATCTAAAGTCTAAACCGATGAAATGATGATATTTTAATGGGGAAGGTTAAAGCTTTCCCACCATTATATATTTACTAAATACTTTTCCTTTTTGTTTAGGGTAAATTGAGGCTTTTTTTATTTCTCACTCTGTGTACGGTACTTGCATAGCGCCCGATTATATTTGAATTTACGCTAAGTAGAGCCCATTTCTGGGGAGGAGTGCTTGCTGGACTTTTTCATACACAGAGCTCGAACTTGAGACATATGGTTAAGGAATAACTATTCCACCACATTCTTTGACGGTGGATATTGAGTTATACACCTCTATGATTTCACTCAATTTTAATACTTGGGCCTTATTTGTTTTTATTAGATTAGATTATATGAATCTAAATATACATTTAAATATGTAAGATACCCCAATTTGAATATATATCTGAATATTAAGATGTTGCATTAAAATTGTTTATTTTCTCAATATCCGAATGCATAAAATTTGTCTTTATTGGAAAGTAATAAATATAAAATTTAAACAAAATACTAATTAACTTAATACTTTAGTAATTAAATATAATAATAAATAAATTTATAATGATAGTTGGTGGTAGTAGTGTGTGTGGACTGATGGTGGTAGTTGGTGGCAGTGATACTTGATCGTGGTGGTTATGGGTGTTGACAGGTGATGGTAATTGATGGTGGTAATTTTGGTTGTGGGTAAGAATATGGGAGTTCTCACTTTTTTTTTCCGGGAGTGTATTAGTTGGTGTTGATGGTAGCTGATAATATTGGTCTACAATGATGATTGATGATGATAGTTGGTGATGGATAATAGTAATAGTTAATTACGATATATGATTGGTGAATAATGATGATGGTTGTATGATTATAAGGCTGGCCAGTGGGCCGGGACGACCCGACCCCGGCCCGACCCCGTCCCGACCCCGCCCCGGTCCCGACCCGACCCCGCTCTAAAAAAAAAAAAAAAAATTTTAACGGGGCGGGACTCGAACTCGGGACTAGACGATGTCTCGTCCCGCCGTACCCGAGCCCGCCCTGTGCCCGCCGGACCCGAGCCCGCCCCGAGCCCGTCCCGACCCCGACAATTACACCCCCTTTGCAAAAATAACCGTTGCACCAACGGCCATTTTAGGCCCCCCCTCCCCCAACCCCCCTACCCCTTAATATTTATTTTTAACCCATAAGTTATTATATTTACACTTTAACCCAATTTTTCAACTATAAATAACTCATTTTCTCTTCATCTTTCTCACAAATCTTCCTACAATCTCTCTAATTTCTCAATATATCTCTCTACATTGTTTGCTAAATATTCAATTTTATTAATTCATTTGGGAATTGGGAGTGAAGTTGGCAACTAGCTTGAGGATCTTCCATCGAGCAAAGTTTCAATTTTCAACCTCTCGATTACACGTCGACGTTACGTCGGCGTTTGGTACATTCGTTCCTTCATTAAATTATTATTGTCTGTTTATTTTATTTAGCGCACTTAATTTTATTTACTTTAATTATTTGTTAGCATATAATTAAAATGGAAGGAATTAGAGGTATGTTTAAGGGTAAGGGTAAGGGTGCTTCTTCTAGTAGAGGCAACCAGGGGCAAGGGTACTTCTTCTAGTCATCTTATTCCTACACAGGATGATTTTGTTGATACTCAACATTTTCCTACAATACCATTAGATTTAGACGAGGAGTTATTTTCTCGGAACTCAAGAAGACTTTAATTTAGACGATGATCTAGACGATACACCCACTAATATTGATGACAACACGCCCACTAGTGCACCTTCAACCGAAATACCTCCTATTCCCCCTAGTATGAGACGAGGTCCAAAGAAAACGACCATTAAAATCAGATGCATGGACATTTTTTGATAGGGACGTAGAGAATCAAGTAGCCATATGTAAAATTTGTAAAAATGTTTTAAAATTTAAAACTGGAAAAGGTCACGGTGGGACGGGGGTTTAATTAGACACGTAGTAAGTGCTCATCCAGCCTAGGTATGCCCAATACCAGGCTTCAAAACCGGGTGCGCAAACGGCGCTCCATCGGGACAAGGTTCACATACGTCACATCGTCCCGACCAAGTACGGGTCAAATTAACCCTATGACGGGGGGGATTGTAGGCTCTAAATACAACAAACATAGAGATAGGGAAGCAATATCAAAATTAGTTGCTTTGTGGAGGGTTTGCCTTTTTCATTTCCTTCATCTCCCGGTTTTATTCATTACATTAGAGATATATATAATCCTGCTTTTAACGGTTTTCCTAGGTCAACTTGTTAAGAGAGATGTATTTAAATTTGCGCATGAATATCAACAATATTTACGTTTTTCATTATATCATTTTAATGGCAAAGTATCTATCACGTCGATATAGGTCGTAGTACTAACGACCATGATTATTTAACTCGTAACTTGTCATTGGATAGATTATAAATGGTCTATGCAAAAACGTATTTTAACGTATAGATATATAGATGATAGGCACACCGGTACTTTTATTGCGAAAATATTTATCAAGTGTGCGATTATTACGGAATTACCGATAAAATTATGACTATTACATTAGATAACGCTTCTAATAACAATTACGCAATTACAATGTTAAAAAATAGTTTAGCTCCATCTTTTCCGGACCATTTTCATATAAAATGCGCGTGCCATATATATAACTTAATTGTAAAGGATGGTCTATCACTTTTTGAAGACATTCTTAGTAAAATACAATTTGCTATAAACTTTATTTTTAAAAGTAATAAAGTACAACGTAGAAAAGAATATAAAAAAATTTGTCATGATTGTGGACTACCTTTTAGAAGAATTCCACAAGAAGTATCCACTAGGTGGAATTCTTTATACGAGCAACTCCTTGTTGCTTATGACTATAAATTACCTATAACTTTATTTTTTAACTCTCATAATAAAAAGCCACTGATATGATTTTAGATAGTGATTGGGAAAAAATTTCCGAACTTATTGTATTTTTAGAGAAATTTTTCAAGCAACAAAAGAATTTTCCGGTATATATTATCCTACTATTTCAACTATGTTATTTTATATAACTCTAATATTTTTATTACTTAGTGAATATATGGAAAAACCAAATTATAAGGCAAACTATTAAAAAAATGTTTGTCAAAATAAAAAAATATTTTATTCCTATTCCTTCTATTTATATTATTGGTTCTGTATTAAATCCTACTATTAAAATAGACGGTACTAAATCACTAATTGAAACTATTTACGATTGTATAGAAGTACTACCACCTCCAAGTCCCAAAAATCTAAATCACCCACCACCTATTGAACAAACTAAAGAAGAAGTGTTGAATAGCGTAGAACACCACCGCAAAAATATATATAGATTTTATCAACAAGAAAATGCTAGTAACGTACCGGCTACCATACCATCTTCTTCATCTTCAACACAACCTCACAAAAGACATGCTTTGTTTCGCGGCTAGTATTGAAAGCCTCGAAATAGAATGTGCGACCGTACCTCTACTAACCAAATTAGCGAGTTGGATATTTTTGTTTTGCGGGGTTCTGTACCGTATCAAGAAGTTATCAATGAAGATGGACAAGAAGACTTGTTTGAAATACTTTGGAGGGGAATGAGAAGACCTTTCCGACACTTTCATTGATGGCTCGAGATGTTTTGAACATTCAAGCGTCATCAACTCGCGTCGGAAAGCGCTTTTTCTGAGCAGATATCAAATAGGAGACCACGTAGACACTCATTGGCGGAGACAGCTTGGAAATTGCGTATTATTCGGAGATTGGATACGAGCGGAGCGGAGAAGGTGCGGTCAACCGGAGATCAACGAAGAAGATGATGAAAACTACAACGAAATCTTAACCGAAGGTAGTGGAAGCGACGTGGATCAATTTGACCAACAAATACCTATTCCAACCGAAGAACCACATAAAATCATCAAGCAATTAGAACAGATTTTTTTGAAAATGTAATTTTTTTTAATTGCAATTTTATTATGTAATTTGCAACTTTTGGACAACACCATAAAGTTGCAATTTAGATTTTAGACAATTGTATTTGTATTACAAAAAAATCATATGTCTATTAAATAATATAAGAGGCACAAAAACAGCCTTGGGATGTTTTTATTACACTATCTTGTTTTATTTATTGAGTTTTTTTTTATACATATGTTATTTAAAAAAAATAAAAAAAGGAAAACCGAGCCCGCCCGATCTGGACGGATCGGGATCGGACGGACGGACGGAGCAGTCCCGCCCGGACCCGACCCCGCTAGGCCCGCTAGTCCCGATCCCGACCCCTCGGATCGTCCCGCCCCGACCCCGACCCCGCCAGACCCGGCCCGCCAGACCCGAGCCCGGCCCACTGGCCACCCATAATTATAAGTAGTGACTAGTAACGATGATAGCTGAATGATTGATAATGATTGTTACTATTGAGGACGGTAGTTATAGGTGATAGATGAATGAATCCATGCGCGGAGAGACTTTGATGAAAGCCAGCACATCATGTCACCTTTACATCCGCCACCACCTTTTCGAACGGTCATAAAAAATTAGTTAAATCAATTGTTCAATGCCAAAACAAGATCGTTACGTACCTTATACCTATAAACAAGACAACAATATAATTGACAAAAAATGTGCTTATAAAATAATCAAGAAAGTGAACATGACCAAATTAATGATATGAACCAAACGTTAAAGATGTCAAAGTTGAAAATGTGCGTACGTGAATAAGTAAAGCAAAGCAAAGAGATTGGAGAAATTATGGTCTTGGAGAGAGAAAAATGAGAGTAACATAAATGAGATTGATGTTAAGGTATAATAGAGGCCAAATAAATTGAAATTTAGAGGACTTTTTAGGTATGAGGTGGTTGGTAGGGTTGGACATATAAAGGGAACTTTGGGTTACTTGGTATTGCCGTTTTAGAAAGATTCTTGGAGATGCCAAAAGTTTAGAGAAAGGGTCCAAAATTGCTTATTCCTAGTTTGTATCTGATGTTTATATCAAATTAATAGTTTAATTTTAACCGTTAAAGTTATAATATATTTTATTATTTAATTAATGAATAAATAGTCTATTGATCAAAACTTAGTTTGAAGTGTTTTTTTGTAAGAAGTGATTTTTGAAAATGACTTTTGAAGGATAACGGCTTGTGTTTGATTAATCAATTTGAAAAACACTTTTGTCAATATTAGAATAGCAATTTGTGATTGGTTAAGCTTTCGAAAAATGCTTCCGAGGAGAAGTTACTTTTTCAACTTCTGAAAATAACTTTTGTTGCTACTCAAAGATACTTTTTTTTTTCATAATTTTTTTTCAAACACCTCAACCTCTAATTAATCGCCTTCTAAAAAAAAGGGGAGCATTTTTGGCTTCACGGAAGCTTAACTAAATAGACTATAAGTAATAATGTGTATATTAAAAAATTGAATTTAATATTTAGTGTAAACATCAAATAAGAATTAAATTTCAGCTTTGTAAGTGGTGATTCAAAAGATTGGCTTTATTACAAATATTTGTGATGGGAATCATTAAAAGTCGTCTGATACTACGTTAAGGAGACAACTTCTTTTGTTTTTACTTTTGCATTTGCTTTGGGTCTACGTTTTGAGTTTTCTTGATGTCCTTTAATTGCCTAATTTTACGTTCTAAAATGGCTGCTAAAAGAATTATGAAATATTCTCCACTGACCCTTCATAATATATAGTTCTTTTATTGGGTATTTAAGACTTTCAGTAGAACTGTCAAGTTTATTGGCCATTCAGTTTTTTCTATTTTAGTTTGGGAGTTGAAAAAAACGAGTATTCAATACAAGATGCAATTAAACAAGAAAGTTCACTAGAAAAATAATTAGTAATTTTATTTGACGATGAATAAAACAAGAAGAAGATTCCAAACTTGGATTCAAGACAATAACTCTATAATTTAATTATTAAAGAATTTGTTGGATATAAAAATATAGTTCTTAATGCTTGGATTCCAAACTTGGATTCACGTTTATATATTCTTAATGCTTTGTTGGATATAAAAATATAGTTTCTTGAATCTCAAACAGATACTATATAAATCTGAGTAGTTGGTGTTGAACTTAGTCTCTGTTTGGGGGTGACGTTTAAGATTGGGAATCAATAAGATTCATACTTTAATCTTTAATCAAACTCAAAGTACTCTCTCATAATCATCATACAAAGAAAAATATTCTTTCGCTATACTTTTCTCTAATTTTCTTCCGTGTTAAACCCAAAAACTAGAAAGATAGATCTTGAAAGCTTTCGTTATCTTACCTTTCCATTTAATACAATTACATAAGGTGCAAAACATTTACATTAATTATGTACCGTGTAAGAACTATCAGTGGCAAAGCCAGAAATTCATACAAAAGGATTCAAAAAAATACTAGAATGACACACATAGAATCTGAATATGCGACTAAAGCAATTGCTCTTGTTTGCCACTCAACTAGAATTTTCCCTATTTGCATAATTAATCTTTTCAACGAAAGAGATTCTTTCCCTATGTTAGCTCTCACAATTATGCTAGAAGTGGCGCTTCCATGCTTTCTGCATTTTCTTCTTGTGCTGATGGTGCTTCTGGTAGTATCCAAGCAAAATAGAACGCCATCGCCTAACACATCGAATTTCTTAAGTCAAAAGTCACAAAATTGTTGCATAGCAAGAGGAAATCATGCATGTCTAACCAGAGGCAAATCCAGGGGATTCATGATCTAGTGTTAGTGGGTCACGACACAACTAAAAAACGTGAATTTCTGATGGACCTTCCAGTCAGAACGTCATTGGAAATATGATACTTCTGTTGGAAATTTGCCTTTGGCGGGAGTTGCGACCGACCAACTTTAACGGCTTAAACACTAGTGTTACGTATGTTGGAGAATTCGGTTCTTCACACATGCATGATCTACTAAGTACGTAGATAACCGTAGGGCCAAGAATCGTCAAATTTCATTAAGAAATGAAAGAGATATTGGTCCACGAAGTGAGGTGTTTGAAGCATGGAAAGTGTGGTATTGAGTTCAATTCTCCCACATCGGTAGAGGAAGAAAGAATTGTTGTGTATATAATACTCGAAATTGGTTTGGGGTTTGGGACCCCAAGGGGTATCCCATGTGTTTAAAGGAGGGAGGACCTAGATGTGCTTCGGTTCAAGGAAAGACCACACGCGCGCCGCCGCCGCCCGCCCGTCCGATCCGGTTTCGGGTTCGGCTGTGGGCCTTCTGATATTATCTTTTTGGGCTAGAGAACTTTGCCAGAAGTGCAGTTTGATCCCAGAAGTTTCGATGTACAGCTTTGGACCGAATTCTTTCGGATGTACGCTTGGTCCCGAAGTTTCAAGATGTACAGTTTAGTCCCTGAAGTTTCAAGATGTACAGTTTGGTCCCTGAAGTTTTTCAGAAAATCAAAATTTCGACGGTCAAAACAGAAACGCCAAAGCACTATTTTGGCTGAATTACTCCTCCTATAATGGCCAATTCCGTTGGTCTTTTCACCATTTAATTTGGTGGCTTTACTACCTCCATAATGGCCATTATTTGGCCAATAATGGTCATTATGGAGGCAGCTAAACAGCCCTCCCTCACCTATATAAACACCCCTACACCATTGTTGAGAAACACAGAAAATATACTAGCTATATACACGAAAATACTCAAGCAAAACAGTTTCTTCCTACACCTTCCTTGCATCATTTCTTGCTCAATATTCTTCAAGGTAGCATTTGAGTTTCCTTTGCTCAAGTGTTCCATTGTCGTTTTATCTTGGGAGACAAATTGTCCAGGACGTATAAAGGATACATACGGGGCAATATTGTCTTAAGGACAGAGTGCCACACTAGACTCAAAGAAAAACAAAAAAACAGCTTTTTCATTTTCATCTTTGTAATTTCCAGTTTTCTAGTTGAATTGTAATTTCAATTCTTACATTAGCAGCTTTGTTTGTAATTTCCGTTTCTGCAACTTTTGTAACAACCAACAACTTAAGACAATATTTGCTTACCGAAACTTTGCTATAACATGGCCGGAAATATGTCCGATGTTGTCGCCATCGCCGTCGCCTCTCGAGGCAATGTTGTCGCCTTCCCTACCAATGCTCGCTTATCGCTCAAGGCAAGAACACCGCCGCCTTTGCTTTCTGCCGTCGCTGCCGCCACCGCTCAAGGCAAGAACACCGCCGCCTTCCCCCATCGGAGCTCCACCCTCTTCTTCACACCACCATGATCGCCCCGAAAAATTCATGGGATCGAATTCAAAAGATGGCAAAGAAAGATGCTTTTTTACTTAACATTATGGGCATGGCCCGGTTCCTTACGGAAGATCCTCCACAAGCCGGAGATGAAATGGACTCTTCGCCCAATGAAACGGGTGAAGGGGGCCTTGGTATCCATGTCATTAATGGCATGAAGATGGTTCGTGACGCATGGAATCATAGCGATTTCATGTGCAAGAACTATATACTGAACTGGCTTAGCAGACCCTCTCTACACGGTCTATTGCACCGTTGGCACCGCCAAAGAGCCGTGGGAAAATCGCAAAAGAAGTACAACGCACAAGATGCGGGTACTAAGAAGTTCATCGTTGGAAAATTTCTAAAATTCCAAATGGTGGACAAGAAGAAGACAAAGTGATGTCCCAAGTCCAGGAATTTCGATGATTCTACATCACCCGGATTTGGAAGGACCGAAACCAAACGAGCAGCTTTTTGTTGCATCGCCGATTGAGAAGTTACCTCTTTCATGGAATGAGTTTATGAGTTACTTGAAACTCAAGACAAAGGAGATGACCTTTGAAGAGCTTGTTATCAAACTGCAAATCCAGGAAGATAATAAGAAGACCTTGCCAAAGGGTAGACAACCTGCTGAGGCGAAGGCGAATCTGGCTGAGGCAAAAGGGAACTCAAGCAAGAAGCGGAAGTTCCGGAAAGACGGCAAAGCCCCCGCAGCAGAGATGTTCAGAGGTAATTGTCATCACTGTGGGAAACCTGGTCATAGGATCAAGGAATGCCGCAAGCTCAAGACTGAGCAACAACAGAAAGCCAAGTCAAAAGGCAAGGCTCAAGCAAACATCGTCAAGGACACGCTCCTGGATGACATGATCGAGGAATTCTCTGCAGTGGTGCTAGAAGCCAACTTGGTGGAGAAGCCGATGCGGGGTGGGTGGACACAGTGCAACAAGACACATCTGTTCCAACAAAGATGCCTTCTCCACGTACACTCCGCTCCGACAAGAAGCTGTTCATGGGCAACAACGCTTCCTCGGACGTGCTAGGGGTTGGAAAGGTGGTCCTGAAGATGACTTCCGGCAAGGAACTCACTCTGAAGGAAGTGATGCACGTCCCAGATATTAGAAGAAATCTAGTTTCTGGACCTTTATTGGTTAATGCTGATTTTAGGCTAGTGTTTGAATCAAATAAATTTGTACTCACTAAAAATGGCACATTTGTGGGGAGGGGCTTCGTCTGTGAAGGCCTCTTCAAAGTGAATGCCATGTCTGTATTGCGTCAAGGAAATAAAGTTGAGTCTTCTTCTTATTTGCTTGAGTCTTCTAATTTATGGCATCATAGATTAGGACACGTAAACTACAAGTCTATTCAAAGGCTGGTAAAGATGGAGTTGTTGCCTTCTATCGACATAAACCCTCAACATAAGTGTGAGGTGTGCGTAGAGGCAAAACTCACCAAGCTTCCTTTTTTTCGATCCGTCGAAAGGAATACCGCTCCTCTAGAACTTATTCACACAGATATATGTGATTTGAAGTTTGCACAAACTAGAGGGGGGAACAAGTACTTTGTGACATTTATAGATGATAGCACAAGGTATTGTTACCTTTACTTGTTGAAAAGTAAGGATGAAGCCTTTGAAGCGTTCCGACGTTACAAAGCAGAAGTTGAGAATCAACTTAGCCTACGGATTAAATCCATTCGTAGCGATAGAGGGGGAGAATATGTAGCGCCTTTTGAGGAATATTGTGCCCAAGAAGGCATTATTCATCAAACGACGGCTCCATACTCACCTCAATCAAACGGTGTGGCGGAACGTAAGAACCGCACATTAAAGGAAATGATGAATGCCTTGCTTATCAATTCCGGACTTCCGCAAAACATGTGGGGAGAAGCCGTCCTTACCGCTAATACGATTCTGAACAGAGTCCCACATAAGGGTAAGGACAAAACTCCATATGAATCATGGAAAGGAAAGAAACCCACCTACAAGTATTTTAAGGTGTGGGGTTGTCTGGCAAAGGTTGAAGTACCTAAGCCAAAGCAGGTCAAGATTGGGCCTAAGATCGTAGATTGCATATTCATCGGATATGCAAATAACGATAGTGCTTATCGCTTCTTAGTGCATAAGTCGATATTCCGATATCCACCAGGGTACAATAATGGAATCAAGGAATGCTCTATTCTTTGAAAGTACCTTTCCTAGAAAGGAGAAAGACATAACCTCTCGCAAGCGAAGTTATGCACAAAGCTCTCAAGAACCGGAGTCCTTGACCGCCCGATCTAAATGGTTCGATCTAGCGAATCTCGAGGTGGTGAACATCCGGAATCTAGTGTTCCGCATTCTCGAACTTGGAGACTCCAAGAGATGGATCTAAGGCGAAGTAAAAGGGCCAGGAAGGATAAATCCTTCGGTCCTGACATTGTAGCTTATATGGTTAATGATGAACCTAGGACAATTGCTCAGGCGTTGTCAACTCCAGAAGCACCGCTCTGGAAAGAAGCTATTGAGAGTGAAATAGGCTCAATTCTGCATAACCATACGTGGGAGTTGGTTGATCTTCCTCCGGGAAATAAACCGTTGGGGTGTAAGTGGATACTCAAACGGAAATACAAAGCAGATGGGTCTATAGACAAGTACAAAGCCAGGTTGGTAGTCAAGGGCTATCGGCAAATAGAAGGCTTTGACTACTTTGATACCTACTCCCCGGTATCCCGGATGACATCCATACGGGTATTCATTGCGATCGCAGCTTTGCGTGACCTTGAAATACACCAAATGGACGTCAAGACAGCCTTCCTAAATGGTGATTTGGAAGAAGAAATATATATGGACCAACCCGAGGGGTACGTGGTTCAAGGACAAGAGAAGAAAGTCTGTCGACTTGTCAAATCTCTGTACGGGCTGAAACAAGCCCCGAAGCAATGGCACGAAAAATTTGATAGTACTCTACTATCGAAGGGTTTCGCCATTAATGAGTGTGATAAATGTGTCTACATGAAAGGTAACTCTGACTCGTTTGTTATGATATGCATGTATGTAGACGACATGTTAATCACAGGAAGCAGTCCTAGGGTCATCCTAGAGACTAAGAACATGTTGAAACAATGCTTCGACATGAAGGATATGGGTATCGCAGATGTCATCTTAGGGATTAAAATCTCTAAGACGTCTGACGGGCTAGTCTTATCTCAGTCTCACTACATCGAGGATGTTTTGAGAAAGTTCGAGATGTTAGACAGTTCACCGATAAAGTCACCAATGGATTCAAATCAAAAGCTTGATAAAAATCTTGGTGCACCTGTATACCAGGAGCGATATGCACAGGTGATCGGTAGTTTGATGTATATAACAAACTCGCACCCGACCCGATATTGCTTACGCAACAATAAGTTGGCTAGGTTCACCCGTAATCCAAGTGATAATCACCGGAAGGCGTTGAATCGGGTATTACAATACTTGAAATACACGTTAAATTACGGTTACACTATTCGAGATATCCACCGTACTAGAGGGGTACAAAGATGCAAACTGGATATCCGATATAGAGAACACCAAGTCCACCAAAGGGGTATGTATTTACAATTGGTGGTGGGGCCGTGTCTTGGAAATCCTCTAAGCAAACTTGCATCGCCCGATCCACAATGGAATCGGAGTTTATCGCTTTAGACAAAGCAGGAGAAGAAGCCGAGTGGCTTCATGACTTCTTAGAGGATGTTCCGTGTTGGAACAAACCCGTACCTTCGGTAATGATCCACCGCGACGGTCGGTCGGCTCTAGGAAGGGCACGGAATGCTATGTACAACGGCAAGTCTCGTCATATTCGACGGAGGCATAAGACCGTTAGGCAACCGATCACCACGGGTATAATATCCATTGATTACATTAAATCAAAGGATAATATAGCAGACCCATTGACAAAGGGCTTACCCAAAGATCGATGACTTGCTGTCTCAGGGGAATGGGCTTAAAACCCAAAATATAAGGATCGATACAAATGGTAACCCAACCTTACTAACCGGAGATCCCGGTAATTTGGTTCAATGGGAAAACTAAGTTGTAAAGGTTCGCTTGATCGCTTCGGTGGAAGTATGAGCACTTCGGATAGTGATTTCGAAAAGAAACACCAAATCCAAAGCCGTTCCCGCGATAGACTTTAAGTGCTATCTCGCAGTGTGGGTAAAGGTTAAGTTTTCAAAACTCGTAATGCTCCTCAACAATTGAGGTTAGGTTTGGGAAACTTTTAATGGTTCCTAACACTTGTGAAGTGGGGTATAGCAGATACCTTGTAGGAGACCACCTATTTAAGTGCGAGGACGGGCCGCCTCAAAATGAACGCACTTAAGAATCCAAGACGTTGTCCATGGCCAAAACGGACAAAACATTACGAAGAAGAGAGTAAGGGAATTTGTTGTGTTGGTACCATTGACTTGGCTTACACTAAACACTGACGGTTCAAGACATCACGTTCACCGCGCAAGTAAGTAAGTCCGATGGTATTCGGCCATGGAAGGTTCAAAGTCGAAGCTACCTCTCCTTATGCAACATCGGTCCGCCGAAATATTGCTTTGGAAATGGAAAAGGCACCATGTGAGTGCGCCAAAATCTCTTTCAAGAGGGGATTGTTGGAAATTTGCCTTTGGCGGGAGTTGCGACCGACCAACTTTAACGGCTTAAACACTAGTGTTACGTATGTTGGAGAATTCGGTTCTTCACACATGCATGATCTACTAAGTACGTAGATAACCGTAGGGCCAAGAATCGTCAAATTTCATTAAGAAATGAAAGAGATATTGGTCCACGAAGTGAGGTGTTTGAAGCATGGAAAGTGTGGTATTGAGTTCAATTCTCCCACATCGGTAGAGGAAGAAAGAATTGTTGTGTATATAATACTCGAAATTGGTTTGGGGTTTGGGACCCCAAGGGGTATCCCATGTGTTTAAAGGAGGGAGGACCTAGATGTGCTTCGGTTCAAGGAAAGACCACACGCGCGCCGCCGCCGCCCGCCCGTCCGATCCGGTTCCGGTTTCGGGTTCCGGGTTCTCGGGTTCTCGGGTTCTCGGGTTCTCGGGTTCTCGGGTTCTCGGGCTGTGGGCCTTCTGATATTATCTTTTTGGGCTAGAGAACTTTGCCAGAAGTGCAGTTTGATCCCAGAAGTTTCAGATGTACAGTTTGGACCATAATTCTTTTAGATGTACAGTTTGGTCCCAGAAGTTTCAAGATGTACAGTTTAGTCCCTGAAGTTTCAAGATGTACGCTTTGGTCCCCGAAGTTTTTCAAAAATCAAAATTTCGACGGTCAAAACAAACGCCAAAGCACTCAATTCAGCCATTTATTTTGGCTGAATTACTCCTCCTATAATGGCCAATTCCGTTGGTCTTTTCACCATTTAATTTGGTGGCTTTACTACCTCCATAATGGCCATTATTTGGCCAATAATGGCTGTTATGGAGGCAGCTAAACAGCCCTCCCTCACCTATATAAACACCCCTACACCATTGTTGAGAAACACGAAAAAATATACTAGCTATATACATGAAAATACTCAAGCAAAACAGTTTCTTCCTACACCTTCCTTGCATCATTTCTTGCTCAATATTCTTCAAGGTAGCGTTTGAGTTTCCTTTGCTCAAGTGTTCCATTGCTGTTTTATCTTGGGAGACAAATTGTCCAGGACGTATAAAGGATACATACGGGGCAATATTGTCTTAAGGACAGAGTGCCACACTCGACTCAGCAAAAACAGAAAAACAGTTTTTTCATTTTCATCTTTGTAATTTCCAGTTTTCTAGTTGAATTGTAATTTCAATTCTTACATTAGCAGTTGTTTGTAATTTCCGTTTCCTGCAACTTTTGTAACAACCAACAACTTCTTATGTTGTTGTTGTTGTTATTGAAAGCCCGTCAGAAACATTTCCAACAAAGCAACTATGATAGAAATCCGTCCGCGTTATTTAGTAGTGGAATGAGGGTCATCTTATTACACAACTACATACCCAGAAGCAATGGTTCGAGCCAAAAGCAATGGTTAGTTGGTTCCATAAAACCCTCCCTAGATACGCCTCGGTGTCTAACATGGTTAAAATGTCGTGCAAAATCTTACCAAAGCAAAAGCTGCACAGATCAAACTGAAGCCTTTGTAGTTGAAAGGTGCATTGCTAGATAAGAACCAAGCTGCAACAAATTCCAAGTCAAACAAGATTGAAGAAGACACTATAGCTAAAACATCATGTTCAATAAGAAAGAAGGGTGCACGGCTTTACTCACAGGTCAACGGACTCATTACAAGAGGGGCTAGAAAACTTCCAATTGACTCCGCTCCAGCAAATCCTTGAGTTTTCGCCTGTCATAAAGAATAGCAGTTGACTGAAGTTTAAGCACAACAAAGGCAATTAGTCAAGAGAAAGGCGAAATACATCTATTGACCCCTTAAACTTGCCGGTAAATTTTTTCTAAACACTTGAACTACAACTTGTTCCGATTGAGCGCCTGAACATATAATAAAGTGTTCCAATTAGACACTTTCGGCTCAAATTCTGAAAAACTTTTGGGCGTGTTATCAAGCACCTATTATGTAGATAAATTAACCCCATAACATATGCCACTTCATTTAATTATACACATCAGCCGCCTCAATAAGCCATAAAATCTCATGTTTGTTCCAATTAAGGCTGATGTATATAGTTAAAGGAGGTGACATATTTTATTTCAGTTTCTGCGTGTATACTCATTAGACGTTTTAGTTCACGCTCCACGGGACAAATATTTTGTTTCAGTTTCAGCGTGTATCAGAGATATTAGACCGACAGTTGCACTTAACTACTGGAAGTAAAGCTTATTGTCTACCAACCTGATCGGATGAGCTTGATGCTTTAGATACGATAGCATTAGTCTGTCATAAACCAAAAAAAAAAAACCAGAAAAAGGCGAGATTATCAATAAAACGTCATTGCGTGATGTTTAAAATTAATGTGGCCTCAGACAACACATTTTTTTGAAGTACTACTCACAGAAGGGCGCTCCAGTAGATAAACCATCCGAAATAAAGCACCAAAATAAGGCACCTGTATCAGAAAGAAACTGCAATCAATAACTGAATTTAGCTGCTCTAAGTTAAATAATGTTATCAAATTAATGCTTCTGTTAATTTGCCAATACGTGCAATGTGTGGGATACTGTCAGGGATAAAGAAACTTTTAAGGACAACAATCAGAACAAAGCAGGTGATATGTCCTGCTGGCATTCGATATTTTTGGGACTATATGCACTTCCATATGTAAAAGTTGTGTATGTGGACTTGTATAGATTCACATACCCACGATGTCCATGCCAAGCCATAAAGCAATGCCTGTTCATATAAAGCACGTAAGATAGATGCTTTTATCAAGCAGTTAAGTGAGAAAATAAGGGCTCACCCAAGGAATAAATGAGTCGGTAAACTCAACTTACATATGTGATTGATGCTAGCAAGGCTATTCTGAGTACCACTCTTTCTCCAACTAATCGGTTGGCAAGAGGAAAAAACAGCATCTTGGAAAATGAATAAAGTTAATCAAAAGGGGATGATCAGGGGCAACAGAAAAGTTTTCTTAAGACAGAATACGGAAGAAAACAGCTCTAGAATCTCTGTGCAGAATACCTGAGTGATAATTGAACCTACTCCCACCATCAGCAGAATTTCGGAGAATTGGTTCTTGTCGAAATCAAAAGCTGAATTCAGATAGTACTGTAGGATCAGTAAGATACTTCAATGAGTTCTTAATTTCCCTATGGAAAAATCTAAATAGACATATAAGCAAGTGCATTTTAGAAGTAAACACAATTTTGCAAGGCGAGAGGAAGCTAGCTTAATTGACAATGTCACTTTTATTAACACAAAAAAGCTTGTCTACAAAAGCATGACTTCCTTGACGCTAAAATATTGCTTCTCGAACTAAGGGGGGGAGTGGTATGATAATTGTTATTAATATTATGATTTTGTATTAATGTAGTATCATATTATATATGGTAGGTAGTAAAATGTTAATTAGGAATATTAAGTAAATTAGGTAGAAGATTATTAGGAATTGATTAGGAATGATTGACTCTTCCTAATTGATGTATATTGTGTATATATTTGACCTTTGAAAGATGAATATAGTGAGGAAAATATTCTACTTACCCTAGAATTCTTACATGGTATCAAGAACTTAAAGAAAGATCCAAAATTAGTTTAATTTCTTCCAAAATTTTTGTCATCTTCCTCCCTAGAAAACCCTAGTGGCCGAAAATTTCATTTTTTTTTCACTCCATTATTGATTATCCTTCATCACAACCAGTTATGTCTGAATCCAAATCATTTTTTCACCCTGCCCTTGATGTCTCAAACATCAAAACACATGTTTCCATCAAACTAGAAATGGAAACCGTTCATTATGCAACTTGGGCGGAATTATTCAAAATATGTTGTCGTGCTCACAAAGTTCTTCATCATATAATTCCTCCAAAAGACGGTAAACGAAAAGACATAACAAACGATGCAGACAAGGAATTGTGGGATACACTTGATGCCACAGTTCTTGGTTGGATTTATGCAACAATCTCCACAGACTTGTTGCATACGATAATGGAATCGGATTCCACATCCATGGCGGCGTGGGAACGTTTGCGAGATATTTTTCAAGATAACCAAAACTCTCGCGCTGTTTCATTAGAACAGGAGTTCTCAACCATTGACATGGCGGATTTCCCTAATGTTTCTACATATTGTCAACGCCTCAAAGTGTTAGCCGATCAGTTACGAAACGGTGGTTCACCGGTTACTAATAACCGATTAGTCTTGCAATTGGTCGCCGGTCTCACCGACGCGTATAGCAGCGTGGGAACTCTAGTCTGTCAAAGTAATCCTCTACCACAATTTTATCAAGCAAGGTCCATATTTGTACTTGAAGAGTCGGGCTTGGTGAAAAAGGCCTCAACTACTTCAAATTCCGCCATGCATTGCCACTCCTTCACATGATGGTAATTTTTTTTAACCTTCTCAACAAAATAAGGGACAAAAAGGACGTCATAACAATAAAAATAAGGGTGGAAATCGCGGAAATAACAAAGGTGGAGGCCACCAAAATTCCGGTGGCGGCGGTAATGGCGGCAACACCAACTATGGTGGTGGACAGTGGTAGCAGCACGGCGGCAGGGGCGGCGGTCAGTGGCAGCAGCCCGACGGTAGTGGTGGCGGACAGTGGCGCGCATCCCACCGGCAGCGGTGGCCTTGGGCCGTACCACCCGGCCCCCCCCGGCAGTAATCGGGGGCCAGTGCAACCTTAACAAAACAAAGGCCCATTTCCCTAGCATCGGTGGCGTAGTGGCGGCGCCAAAGAACAACGAGCCCCAAAGAGCCCATTTCGTTGGGTCTGTTGCCACAGGCAGTAGCAGTGGGCCTCAACCGACCCAGTGGCATGAGGCCCATTCAACAGAAGCCCACCCCACGGAAATTGAGTCTGTCATGCACACTCTTTGACTTAATCCACCGGATTCAAATTGGTATATGGACTCCGCAGCCTTGGCACCAACGTTTGGGACATCCGGGAGAGGCTGTTTTGGCTTCTCTTAAACAAAAGAATTTGATTTCTTGTACCCAGACACGGATTCTAAATAAGTGTCATTCTTGCACACTTGGTAAACATGTTAAGTTGCCTTTTATTTTCTCTACTTCATGCACTCTTTTGCCATTTGATATTTTACATTGTGATATTTGGACATCCCCTGTTTTGAGTTCTTCTGATCATAGATATTATTTGCTTATACTTGATGACTACTCTAATTATTTGTGGACATTCCCTTTATCAAAAAAATCACAAGTGTTTTCCACGTTTCTCACTTTTAGAGCATTCATCCGAACTCAATTTGAACGTGATATCAAAAATATACAATGTGACAATGGGGGGGGGGGGTTTGACAATAAACAGTTTTTTGGGATTTTTTCAAAACAAATGGTCTTCAGTTTCGTTTGTCTTGTCCTCATACTTCATCACAAAATGGGAAGGCGGAACGTAAAATTAGAACCATTAACAATATTGTTAGAACATCTCTTTCTCATGCTTCACTTCCCCCTGTATTTTGGCATCATGCACTCCAAATGGCAACTTATCTGTTGAATGTCCTTCCTCAGAAAAATATATCATACCAAGCTCCCCTAAAAATGTTTTACCTACGAGAGCCCACATATCATCACTTACGAGTGTTTGGTTGTCTTTGCTACCCCCTCTTTCCATCCACCACAATCACAAAACTTCAAGCCCGATCTACTCCATGTGTGTTCTTAGGGTACCCTACTCATCATCGCGGTTACCAATGTTACGACATTTCTTCCAAAAGAATCTTTAAAAGTCGTCATGTAATCTTTGATGAAACAATATTTCCTTTTGCTAAGTTACATGCCACCGGGACCCCTAACTATGATTTTTTGGATAATGATAAGCTTTCGTATCTAACACATTTTTTTCACAGCCCAGTACCTATTACTAGTGTTGAACACCATAATTCAAGCCCATTAGGCCAAGCAGCCCCAACGGGCCCAATTCCAGCTCCATCAGTATAGCCCACTGGACCCTCGGTTTCTCACTCCTCGGTCAGTGGCGTCCAGTCCACTGGCCCAACAAACCGTCTGATCACCCGTAGTCAACATGGGATTGTCAAACCCAATGCAAAATATAGCCTTCATACCCAGGTCTCAAAATCACCCGTGCCTCGAAATCAGTATCTACTCTAAAAGACCCGAATTGAAAAATGGCCATGGATGATAAATATCATGCTCTAATTACAAATAGGACATGGGATTTAGTACCTCGTCCATCTAATGCTAATATAATTCGATCTATGTGGATTTTCAGCCATAAAGAAAAATCTAATGGAACTTTTGAGCGGCATAAAGCATGTCTTGTATGTGATAGAAAGACACAACAGGTTGGTGTAGATTGCGGGGAAACATTCAGTCCAGTGGTCAAACCTGCAACTATCAAAATAGTTCTCAGCCTGTCTCTCTCAAAAGGATGGTCACTTCATCAATTGGATGTCAAAAATGTCTTCCTCCATGGACACCTTAATGAGATTGTTTACATGCACTAACCATTGGGATACAGGGATCCTAAATATCCCAACCATGTGTGTTTGCTCAACAAATCATTATATGGCCTCAAGCAGGCCCCTAGGGCTTGGTATACGCGGTTTGCAGATTTTGTGTCACGCATGGGTTTCTCGCACAGCCGTTCAAATAATTCCCTGTTTATCTATCGTCAAGGTAATCATACTGCTTATCTTCTTCTATATGTGGATGATATTATTCTAACAGCATCTTCAGACTCTCTTCGCAAGTATATCATGTCACAGCTTAGTTCTGAATTTGCTATGAAAGATCTTGGCCCACTCCACTACTTTCTAGGGATTGCTATGACCCGACATACAGGTGGATTATTCCTCTCCAAGAAGAAGTATGCATCAGAAATCGTGGAACGAGCTGGGATGGCTTTCTGCAAACCTTCGGCAACTCCGGTCGACACAAAGTCAAAATTGAGTGTCATCTCTAGCAAACCTTTTGCTGATCCAACGTTATACAGCAGCCTAGCAGGAGCTTTACAGTATCTCACATTCACCAGGCCAGATATTACCTATGCAGTGCAACAAGTGTGTCTATTCATGCATAATCCAATGGAAGAACATATGCATGCTCTGAAACGCATTGTGCGATATATTCAGGGCACTCTGGAGTATGGATTACATCTATACCCGTCCTCTATTTCCAAACTTGTTACTTACACTTATGCAGATTGGGCAGGTTGTCCGGATACAAGACGATCCACCTCCGGGTATTGCGTCTTCCTTGGTGACAATTTAATTTCATGGTCCTCAAAAAGGTAGGCCACGGTATCATGCTCAAATGCTGAAGCAGAATATCGTGTTGTGGCCAATGTTGTATCTGACTCATGTTGGATTCGGAACCTATTACTTGAACTTCATTGCCCTATTCCGACTGCAACAATAGTATACTGTGATAATATTAGTGCAATCTACCTCTCAGGGAATCCCATCCACCATCAACGCACTAAACACATTGAGTTAGATATTCACTTTGTACGTGAGAAGGTGGCTCGCGGACAAGTTCGGGTGTTGCATGTCCCAACACGACATCAAATCGCAGATATCTTCACAAAATGACTTCCGCTGATATTATTTGAAGATTTTAGGGACAGTCTCAGCATTCACCGCCCTCCAGCTTCGACTGCGGGAGAGTGTTAGAATATTATGTTATTAATATTATGATTTTGTATTAATGTAGTATCATATTATATATGGTAGGTAGTACAATGTTAATTAGGAATATTATGTAAAATAGGTAGAAGATTATTAGGAATTGATTAGGAAGATTAGGCATGATTGACTCTTCCTAATTGACGTATATTGTGTATATATTTAACCTTTAAAAGATGAATATAGTGAGGAAAATATTCTACTTACCCTAGAATTCTTACAATAATAAGTCAAATTCATGTTTTCTTCCCAAAGATGTCGCATGACAAATTAAGAAGGTGGTTATTTGACTAATTGACAACTTAAATTGAGTCACACCATGATTCATTTAGAAATGTGGAGTAATTAGTGATAGTTTTTCAGCAGTTGCCTTTGTAAGGGAAGTAACAGTTTAGTGCTCTAGTTGACTACCTGAAATTCCAACATCAACAAACTCATAATTTAAGCATTTGCAAAAACCAAACTCTAACACCTCACCCCACCCCCCGGAAAAAAAAGACTGCAGAAGCAATCTCACAGCATCTTGAATCCAAGAATCTCAGTATCATTTTTGTCAACATGATAGGCACAGCAACAATATCATAAGGTAAGGCTTTAAGCTCTTTTCGTTTCAAGTCATTAAACTTTTCTTAAAAGGAAACAAATATAGCTTTATCGGATAGTGAAGATTTTACCATTAACACACTGCTGATACCAGACATTCCCATGTCATAGAAGAATGAAAAAGGACAAATGCACTTGAGAGTTGAACTGCAGCGGAAAAACAAATTAATCTTTTAGGAATATGGACTAGGACACTTATTTTCCGAACCAACAGTTCAAAACTTATAATAGGAAAAGCCTCAAATAAGACAACTGTTAGACCTGCTCGTTACCACGTGTAACACATATCTCATTGAGCTATATCGATCCTGAACAAGTTTATACTTGCTTGACCAACGTAAATGTTGGTTAAGGTTTGGTGTTAGCTTATCCGTCTCAGTAAGAAAAAACTGTTGGGTTTAAATGATAGATTGAATGGAAAATGGAGCATTTGTCCCACATTGGTAGTGGAAAGAAAAGTGGGAGTTCCCTCTTGCTTTATAAAATAAGCATTTGTCCCACATCGGAAAAAAAAGGAAAAGAGAGGTGTATATATTACATTACACCTTCTCCAGTCACTAAAAGGGTTGAGGGGGCAAGGACCCCTCGCGCCGTCGTCGTCGCTCGCTCGGCTTCGGATATGGATATGGATATGGATATGGATATGGATATGACATTTGGTCAAATGATTTGATTGATAATCTTTTTGGATCAAATTTTCTTTAATTTTAATTATTTAATTAATTATTATTTAATTAAATTAATTAGCTTATCCAATCCTACCCGTTAGTGACCCGGATCCGCGTGTCTGACCCGCGACCCGGTTTCTTTTCCATATTTAAATTTCCCACCAGATTTTGGTGGTTGTTCAGAAGGGTTGCAAACCTTCAGAAACAGTACTTCCATGGCTATATATTCGTTTGATTCCTCATAATTTTACTTACGAATTTTCTGAACAACACAAACTTCTTCTTCTTCTGCACAAATAAATTCTGTGTGATATACTGCCGTTGAGTGGTTCGCCGCTACCTGAATTTGGAGTACTACTATTCTGGTAAGATAATCGTTCTATCCTGGGAGGGGATATTCCATCAACCTCGAGTACTGTGAGGGGAATAATTTCCTAAGGACACACTTTGAACTAAGTGGGCTCGATTATATTCTGAAAAAATTATTCTTATTTTCAACACTGATTCTGTTTATTTTCAGTTATTATTATTTACTGGTTTTTTCGAATACAGATTAATAACAATCTTAAGGAAATTATATTTTTAGATTAATCTGTATTCTGTTTTGGAGACTAAAACCTGTGTGGTTTCTACTCCGTATGAAATTTCATATTCTGACTTGAAGACATAAAAACTTCGTTGGAATATTAAAGTTCATACTTGTACAACGATTTGAAGAACATAAAAATTTCATCATTGCTGTATTCTGGTTTGAAGACTAAAACTTGTGCAGTTTTCTACTCTATATGAATATTAGTATTCTGACTCGAAGATATAAAAACTTCGTTGGAATACTAAAGTTTCATAATCATACTGCGATTTGAAGAAATAAAATCTTCATCGTTTAAGTCTGTGAGTGAATTGTTATTCTGGTTTTATTAACTAAAACAGTTTGTCAATTTGACAGTGACAAACGAATAATGGCAATTGAGACCGGAACTACCTCTGCGAATACCGCACCGGCGGTTACTCCTACAACCCGTACCGTGCCACCGGGCCGAGAAACTGCGAAGTTCACCGGTGCCAACTTTAAAGGATGGCAGCAAAGAATGTTCTTTTGGCTTACCACCCTTGGTATGCAAAAGTTCACCAGTGAGGAGCCTCACGTGCCTGCCGCCGACATGCCTGACAACCAACAGTTCATGGTTACTGAGGCTTGAAAACAGGCTGATTTTTTGTGCAAAGGCTACATTTTGAGTGCCTTAGAAGATGACTTGTACAACGTCTACAGTGCAGTAGAGACTTCCAAAGAACTATGGAGTGCACTTGAAAAGAAGTACAAAACCGAAGATGCTTGCTTGAAGAAGTTTGTGGTTGCCAAATTCCTAGACTACAAAATGGTGGATGGAAAAACCGTTGGAACCCAAGTTCAAGAGCTTCAACTTATCTTTCATGACCTTATTGCTGAAGGTATGGTAGTAAATGAAGCGTTCCAAGTGGCTGCAATGATTGAGAAGTTGTCGTCCTCATGGAAAGATTTCAAGAATTATCTTAAGCACAAAAGAAAGGAAATGAAGTTGGAAGATCTTGTGATTCGTCTCAAGATCGAGGAAGATAACAAAACCGCTGAGAAGAGGTACCGTAAGACTTCACCAATTGAAGGGGCAAACATCATTGAAGATGCTGCTCTGAACAAGAACAAAAAAAGGAAGATGCCTTCTGGAAAGGAGAAGGATTCCAACAAGAAAAAGTTCAAGGGCAACTGCTTTAATTGTGGGAAAGCTGGCCACAAAGCTCCAGATTGTCGTCTCCCAAAAAAGAACAAGGGAAAAGGACAAGCCAATATGGTGGAAAAGAATGATGATATGGATGATCTGTGTGCAATGCTATCGGAGTGCAATTTGGTTGGAAACCCAAAGGAGTGGTGGCTTGATTGGTGCCACTCGACATGTTTGCGCTACAAAAGAAGCATTTGCAACCTATGCTCCCGCTGGACTCGAAGAGGTACTTGTTTATGGGAAATACCGCAACAACCCAAGGTTGAAGGATATGGGAAGATACTTCGAAGATGACTTCCGCAAGGTCTTGACTCTCAACAATGTTATGCACGTTCCAACAATTCGGAAGAATTTAGTTTCAAATTGATCGCTCGTCAAAAACAGGTTTAAGTGCGTGTTGGTTAGTGAGAAAATTGTATTAAGTAAGAATGATTTGTTCATAGGAAAGGGCTACCTCACCGAGGGCCTTTTCAAACTCAATGTAATGGTTGTTGACGATTAATGAAAATTCACTTCGTCTTACTTATTGGAGTCAAATGATTTATGGCATGTTCGTTTAGGACATGTCAACTACAAAACCTTGCGAAAATTGATTAATTTAGAAGTATTGCCTAAATTCGAGTGTAATAAATCTAAATGTGAAATCTGTGTTAAATCTAAGTTTGTTAAACATCCATATAAGTCTATTGATAGAAATTCAAATCCTTTAGATTTAATTCACACAGATATATGTGATATGAAGTCAATACCATCTCGCGGTGAGAAAAAGTATTTTATAACTTTTATTGACGACTGCACTCGATATTGTTATGTGTATTTGCTTAATAGTAAGGATGAAGCAATTGATGCATTTAAGCAATACAAGAACGAAGTGGAAAATCAATTGAATAAAAATGATTAGAAGTGATAGGGGTGGAGAGTACGAATCTCCTTTTGCAGAGATATGTTTAGAATATGGAATTATTCATCAAACTACTGCCCCTTACACACCACAATCAAATGGAAATGCGGAAAGAAAAAACCGAACATTAAAGGAAATGATGAATGCCTTACTAATAAGTTCTGGTTTACCGCAAAGCTTGTGGGGGGAAGCTATCCTTACAGCTAACCGAATACTCAACAGGGTGTCCCACAACAAAACACAATCTATTCCATACGAACTATGGAAAGGAAGAAAACCCAACTTGAAATATTTCAAAGTGTGGGGGTGTTTAGCAAAGGTTCAAGTTCCTTTGCCCAAAAGGGTAAAAATCGGACCAAAAACTGTGGATCGTGTTTTTATTGGCTATGCTACAAACAGCAAAGCTTGTCGGTTTTTGGTTCACAAATCGGACAATCCCGAAATTCATGTTAATATGGTAATTGAATCAGATAATGCTGAATTCTTTGAAAACATTTATCCGTATAAAACTGAATGTGAGTCGTCAAGTGAAAGATCTAAACGACCGCGGGAAGAACCAAAGGAAAATACACCAAGTAAAGAGGATGCAAGGCGTAGCAAACGTCAAAGGACATCTACTTCTTTTGGACCAGATTTTGTGACATTCTTGCTTGAAAATGAGCCTCAAACATTTAAAGCAGCGATGTCTTCTTCTGATTCAGCATTTTGGAAAGAGGCAGTCAATAGTGAGATTGAATCAATTTTGAACAACCATACATGGGAATTGGTTGATCTTCCTCCTGGAAATAAACCTTTAAGATCAAAATGAATTTTTAAAAGGAAAATGAAAGTTGACGGCACTATTGATAAATATAAGGCAAGACTTGTGGTCAAAGGTTATAGACAAAAAGAAGGTCTTGATTACTTTGACACATACTCGCCGGTAACAAGAATAACATCTATTCGGGTGTTAGTGGCACTGGCGGCCGTATATGGTCTTGAAATCCATCAAATGGATGTCAAGACAGCTTTCTTAAATAGAGAATTGGAGGAAGAAATTTACATGGAACAACCTGAGGGTTTTGTGGTTCCTGGTAAAGAAAGGAAAGTGTGCAAACTTGTTAAGTCACTTTATGGACTTAAACAAGCACCCAAACAATGGCATGCGAAATTTGACAAAACAATGTTGGCAAATGGATTTAAGATTAATAAGTGTGACAAATGTGTTTACATTAAAAATACTCCAAATCTTGAAGTCATTGTTTGTTTATATGTTGATGACATGTTGATGACATGTTGATAATGAGTAGAGATATTACCGATGTAAATGCTACGAAGCGTATGCTGGCTAGCAAATTTGATATGAAGGACTTAGGAGTTGCTGATTTGATCTTAGGCATCAGAATTCATAAAACTCCACAAGGTCTAGCATTATCACAGTCTCATTATATTGAAAGAGTACTTGACAAGTTTAAGTATTTAAATTTCAATGTTGCAAAGACTACAATTGATGTAAGTTTTGCACTTCAAAAGAATGAAGGTGAAAGTGACTCACAATTGGACGATGCACGAGTTTTGGGAAGTTTGATGTATATTATGAATTGTACACGACCAGATATAGCATGTGCTATAAGCAAGCTGAGTCGATTCACGAGTAATTCCAATCAAACTCATTGGATGGCAATGAAATGAGTCTTGGGGTATTTAAAACACACCCAAACCTATGCTTTGCATTATAATAAATCCCGCAGTAATTGAGGGATATAGTGATGCAAACTGGATCACCGGATCATCTGAAGTTAAATCCACGAGTGGATATATTTTCACCGTTGGTGGAGGAGCAGTGTCTTGGAAATCATCAAAACAGACATGCATCGCCCGCTCTACAATGGAATCTGAATTTATAGCTTTAGACAAGGCCGGTGAAGAAGCTTTAATGGCTCGGAATTTCTTAGAAGATATTCCATTCTGGCCTAAACCTTTGGCTCCTATATGTATACATTGTGACAGTCAAGCAGCAATAGGTAGGGCAGGGAGCGTAATGTACAATGGAAAATCTCGTCACATATGACGAAGACACTATACCGTTAGACAACTCCTCTCTAGTGGCGTTATCACGATTGACTATGTAAAGTCAAGAGATAACGTGGCGGATCGGCTTACAAAAGGCTTATCTAGAGAGGGAGTTAGTAGATCATCAATGGGAATGGGGTTAAGGCCGAGGACAAGTCATCATGGCGGTAACTCTACCTAGCAGACTGGAGATCCCAAGAGCTAGGTTCAAGGAGATCAAACAAAGTTGTGACTGACGGTTCAACATTATCAAATAACTCAACCCATTCTCGGATGAAGACAATGTTCAGAAATAAGGATAAAACCTTATGGCTTGTTAATGAGTTAATAAAGCATTAAAGTTCTTTAATGATTATCTAAATCTGACAGTGTATGACCAGATAATGTGGCTATAGGACCACATGTTTAGAAATCACCTATGTGAGTGTTAAGTGTAAGCCGCTTTAAAGGGGAATGACAGTGAAGGCTCATTCTCTATGCACTCATGAAACCAGGAGGTGTTCATGGCTGAAACGAACACAACCGTGAGAACCATAAACAGTTGAGGGTTTATTGTGTGACTTATGTTGTCTAGGTATACAACAAAGTTCGACGGTTCAAAGATATCAAATCTATCGATTGATCGAATATATCCGATATAAGTTCACTACGGAAAGTTCAAAGGGAAACCTACTTATCCAGATGCAGTCAATCCTCGCTTGTATATCACACTTGTCTGTGCATTCTTTTATATTATAGTCATTCCCCATTCATGTGGGGGATTGTTGGGTTTAAATGATAGATTGAATGGGAAATGGAGCATTTGTCCCACATCGGTAGTGGAAAGAAAAGTGGGAGTTCCCTCTTGCTTTATAAAATAAGCATTTGTCCCACATCGGAAAAAGAAAGGAAAAGAGAGGTGTATATATTACATTACACCTTCTCCAGTCACTAAAAGGGTTGAGGGGGTAAGGACTCCTCGCGCCGTCGTCGTCGCTCGCTCGGCTTCGGCTTCGGATTCGGATTCGGATATGACATTTGGTCAAATGATTTGATTGATAATCTTTTTGGATCAAATTTTCTTTAATTTTAATTATTTAATTAAATTAATTAGCTTATCCAATCCTACTCGTTAGTGACCCGGATCCACGTGTCTGACCCGCGACCCGATTTCTTTCCCATATTTAAATTTCCCACCAGATTTTGGTAGCTGTTCAGAAGGGTTGCAAACCTTCAGAAACAGTACTTCCATGGCTATATATTCGTTTGATTCCTCAGAATTTTACTTACGAATTTTCTGAACAACACAAACTTCTTCTTCTTCTGCACAAATAAATTCTGTGTGATATACTGCCGTTGAGTGGTTCGCCGCTACCTGAATTTGGAGTACTACTATTCTGGTAAGATAATCGTTCTATCCTGGGAGGGGATATTCCATCAACCTCGAGTACTGTGAGGGGAATAATTTCCTTAAGGACACACTTTGAACTAAGTGGGCTCGATTATATTCTGAAAAAATTATTCTTATTTTCAACACTGATTCTGTTTATTTTTAGTTATTATTATTTACTGATTTTTTCGAATACAGATTAATAACAAAAACATCATCTACATCGGAGCAATGATCAAAAGTGCCACCGAAACCTGAAATATGACACTTCAATATAAAAAAATCAAAGCAACTGCAGAGAAAAATAAGAAAGTGAAATTAAACAGACATGCCTCGAATATGTAGGTTCCAGGCAGTAAACAAGCAATAAGGTTCCCCAAAACATGGGATAAAGATAAAATTCCGTGCATCCAACCGAAAGCTGCAGCCCTGCTTCTACCGTCAAGAATATCTGCCTGCATACAAATAACTGTCTGTTTTTTTGTATATACTTCAGATCGACCACATTAGAGATAGGATACCGGAATAAAAATCTTACTGCATAAGCAGCAGAAATGCAGAAAATACTTCCTTGACTCATGATATGAGAAATTATCCGGAGCACATAATAAGCATAGACAAATCCTTTTGACTCATCTATGGCCAATATAGCTGAAACGGAGAAAATATCACATAAATAACATCATGGAAACATTTTAAAGAAAATTTTAGTATAAAAATTTCGCTGCAGGATTGCACTTTTCTTGCTTTTCCCACTTTTAAACATCAAAAAGATAGGTTATCAAAATTCAAGTGCTTTTTTTTTTGGCTAGCTGGCTAGTATGATCGATAAGAACTTTAAGAGATATCTTCTTGCCTAACGCAAAATATGCTCGATAAAATCCGCTCCTTGTACAGCTAGTTTTTTGAATGAATACCCTAAATTTACTTCACTTAGGTTTAAATCAGCTCCTCATACTGCTATATTTGCTAGAACTTTTCAGCCTGCTAATAGAAATCAATTCAACAACTAATGCTACTACATAATAGCTCAGGAAATGGTCATGCAAATTAAATTAATGTAAAAGGTAATATGACGGCAACATGTAATTCTACTTTGTGGATTCCTACAAGCTTCTCAAAATAAACTTTAAGAAGAAAGAACATACCACTGGGAAAAATAGCAGTAGATACGATTAAAAGGAGTAGAGGTTTACGCCCATACTCGTCAGCAAGTTGACCAAGGACCGGAATGACAACCATTTTGCAAATTCCAACCACCTACAGTTGCACAGATATGCATAAACCTTGATGCAACAGTCCATGGGAAAGAATAGAGAAAACAGATAGATAGTGGCGGATAGAGAGTGTAATTACTGGCTTCAACCTAACCCGCGATTTCGGTATGAAATATTGATGTGTATGTTTAAAATCACTAAAATTTTAACAAATATTATATTCTGAACGAATCATTTCAAAATTGCATTGGAGCATACAGGTCGAAGTCATCAAATTTAAATCATGGATCTGTCTCATCAAATAAAGTAAGTATCTAGATTCTTCCCTATTTCTTTTCATTGTAATAAGAGGTTTTAACTGTCTTTACATCAGAAACCGTTCCAACACAAACAAATGCCACTAATACACTTCTTTACACCAAAATTCTCAATGAAAACCACTCCAATACAACTCAAACATAAAATACTGTCTGAGAAAACCCAAATTCCATAATCTGATAAAGCTTTCCACTATCCTTCATCTTTAAAGCAATTACTCAAACATTTAACCTACTCATGAATTAACAAAAGAGATAAATGAGAGCCCTGAAATATAATTAAGTAAATAAAGATGTCTAAGGTATAATAACTTAAGTTGTTTTTTGATGGTATGATCACAAACTGAACATGGCATAAGAGGAGTCAAAGATCCTAGGTTCAATTTTTACTACCACCGTTATCAAGAAAAATTCCCACCTGCTTGGTCATGAAAAAGAATCATACTCGTACGTGAGGCCATACATGAGGGCATATTAAAAAAATAAAAGTATGTCCTCTACTGTTCTCATGTTGTGCTGGTGAGAGGTAGTTGGTGCCCGTGTAATTAGTTCAGGTGCGCGCAAAGTGACTCGAACACCACAGTTATCCAAAAAAAAATGTGTCCTCCCTATTAGTAATCAAATCAACAAAGAGGAAAGAAGAAATAAGTACCATTCGTTGAAGGCCATTGAGGTAAATAGCTTGAGAGCAAGTGGATTTTGCAGGACAAAGAGCATTAGTGGTGATATCAGCAATAACAGAAACAGACATCTCTTCAGCAGACCAATAAATACATAATGGTACCAATAAGTGCAGTGCAGGAGTGCTTATACACACATTCCCTTCCATTTTTCTTAGTTTTTATACATGTAAAGATTTGTTCTGTACTGATATATAAATAATAAGTAATTGGAACAATACATGAATCTAGAGAAGTAGAAGATGTGATCATGACAAACTAGTTAGGCATGAAGCTTGCACCTGCAATCCACTTTTGGTAGGTCAGTGTATATTCCATACGGTTGATTAAAATAATAGTACTCAACTACAGTTCTTATATGAAAGTTAAATATATCATTTTTTTTTTTCAAAATAAAGTCATAATTGTTATTTTGGTATTAGGTTCGCCTTGATTTTTCTTACCATATTTTGACTTTACCTTTTTTTTTTAATAAAAGTCCAAGAGTTTACCATAATTGATTTTGAGGTTTCCCAAAAGAAAAATATAATTTTCTTTATATTTGACTAAACATTCACAATACAACAACAACATACCCAATGAAATTACACAACGTGTGACCTGGAAAGGGTATAGTGTACGCAGACCTTACCTCCACCTTGGTAAGTAGAGCGGCAAAGCAAGAGAAACAGTCATAACTGAATAAGATAAACAAAGTGCACTAAAGACCACTAAGCATTCACAATATAATCATTAAAGAATCTTGTTTAGAAAGAAATTATTCTCTCTATAATTTTAATACATTCTTTTATATTAGTTTTTCTATATCCAAATTATGTCAAAGTATTATATCTCTTTTAATACACTTCTTTTTAGTTGTCTAATGTATTGTTCTTCATGATTTGCAATTCTCGATACCTTGTTATTTCAATCTCAACATTTGGTCCACCTATATGACCCAAGAGGGGGTAAATTATGTTCAAATCTGACACACCAGCCTGATCCAAACCCTGAATAATGCATGACGACTATGTTGGACAAGGTTTTCCCCCAAATAACCTACCCCCAGCCTGGCCCCTTAAGGATAGCACGGTCCGATCCGGAGTCGGGACTCGGGACCGATAGGGAAATTCGCACAAATTCCCTATTTTGGGGTGGTCTTTTAATTTTTACTCCTCAAATAGCATGTCTTTAATTTTTGTCTTTAGACACTTTAAGTAATAAAAAGTGGTCGAAAATACCCCTCTTACAAAAAATAAAAAAAGATTTGGATTTATGATTTAATTTCACGTAGAAACTATGTCTTGTCCAGTATAGTTTTGTATAAAAGAAATTATGGCATACCAGTGTATGTATAACTTTGCCGAACAAGACATAGTTTCTATGAATCTTGCCTTGCAAATTAGTATCACACAATTATGTCGAATAAGGCATAGTTTCTATATACATTTTTTCAAGTAGGCATAATTTATGTGGAACCTTACCTTGCGAAATTGATTTTTACTCTGCTGAGAGTCGAATCTAAAATCTCTGATTTTGTAGATCAGCGAAGAAGAATATTTTAACCTATAAATTTTCATTAAATGAGAAACAATGGAAAAAATTAAATACCAACAATTTGAGGGCCAAAAAATTAAAGATCATTCCATATGAAGGGAATCAGTGCAAAAAGAATGGACCTATAGGGCCAACCGCCAAGTTGGGCCTGACCCAATCCAGTTGACATGCTTATTTCATACAAATGGAATCAAAAGGTAATGACAAAGTGTTGGAGAGAGTAACTAGAACGATGATGATCGACTTAATTAAATGGACAAGACTTGGATGACAATGAGATTTTTTAAACAAAAATTAGTTGGAATCTGACTCAAAAGGCAAAAGCGAAACTTGTAGTACCAGTAAAATATTTCTTTTTACACAGTTTTCAATAGAATGTATAATTCAGTTGATTGGCAACCTGAACTTTCATTTTGTTGGTGAGGGTTTGAACCTCCCCAATATAATCTCCTTCCTTATTTCCTCTTTTTCTACCCCATGTGATAAAAAAATATGGAATCTACTCCTGAAGAGCATATGCATCGATTATTGGTTAGTACTCCAGTTAACTTATTATTGTCACAGAATACGTAATGATATGAAAATTATCATTAATAATTGACAAAAAATAAAGTGATACATTGAAGAGTAACAAAACAAAGAACAAATTTGATAACAAGATTAATACACCCCCTCTAACCTAGATCAGACTTGACTTCAAAAGATTTACAACTCTATCATGGGTAGGCCGTATACCGGATTTTTTTCTTAATTTTTTACCCATACACCAGATTTATTGTCATAGTAAATGGTAGCCATGGAGACAATAGCTTAGAGAACTTTGGTATAGTGGTTATTGATCATGTCAAAAGTGGTGCTTCAATATTCTCTGCATTTTCATCGAAGGTCCTCTTTCGTGGTGCCTCTACTTTTAGCGTGCAAGCATAACAAAGCGAAACCACCTGACAGTTTGTTAACGTTAAAATTTTCACAAGAACAGATATGACATACGAAACAAGTCGGGGAAAGAAAGAAAAGAACCAGCTTACCATGCATAAAGAAGCACAAAGTATACTGAATCCTTTGCAGTTGAAAGGTGCATCGCGGGACAAAAACAATGCTGGAAGAACGTTATGTCAGTGATTAAACAGGGTTGATTAAGATGCCTCTAGAATTTTTACATTCAGCGGAAGGAAGATGACTTACAGGTCAAGGGACTCATTACAATTGGAGATAACAAACTCGCGATTGATTGAACGCCAGCAACAAAACCCTGTGCTTTGCCCTGATCTGCTGAAAGTGCTGCGCTGGATATAACAGCATAAGTCTGTCGAGAAAGTAAAAAAAGATGAGCGACTATCAAGAAGAAAATCAACAAGTATTAAGCTCTTCAACATAATGTGAAATCGGGGACAAAAGTTTGGAGAAATTACTCACAGAAGGTTTAACAAGGATGTAGATGACCCCAAAAGAAGCGCTTAAATATGGCACCTGTTTAGCAAGGCAGTCAAATACGATATGTTATGCTTTGGTATCGACAAGACAAAAATGACTATATAAGTAAAGGAGGAGATGCAAAATGAGTATGAACTTCTATTCACACAAAAGAGTACATTTTTACTTTTTGTTTTATCATCATGCTCTCCTCTTTAAGAGTCGACATTCTGTTTTCAAATGAGATTGGTTTTAAATAATTAGAAACATACCCAAGGTGCCCATGCTAGTCCATAAAGCATTGCCTGCCAAACAAGGTGCAATATGAGGTTATTTTTCCTTTAGAATAGGTGCCTGCTTTTGTATAAAAATTGATCAAGGGAACTTACATAGGCTATCGATGAAAGCAAGGCCATACAAAGAATCACTTTCTCCCCAAAAAGAGGATTGATAAGAGGAAGCACCAGAATCTGGAAAAATGTAAATACAAAGGTAAGCACAAAATAGAAATTACACCACTAATTAGAATAGATATGTACGTATGTGTAAAGACATATCTGCATATGACAAACACTTAAACTTGACTAGAAACTTTTCATACGAAAAAGAAGTATATGTATTTCCTCCCCCCCCCCCCCCCCCCTCCCCAGCGAACACGGAGGTGCACACATATACATATATATGGAATAGTCCTTAAAAAAGACACATAAAGAACACAAGGATTAAATTCTGTGTACCTGTGAGACTATAGAACCTACTCCCACCATCATCAAAATTTCCGAGAACTGATTCTTATTGAAGCCAAAGGCTGATTTCAGATAGTACTGCATAATTAAGAATAACATACATGAGTCTCCAATCAATATAGATAAAGTCGGAATTCAAACTGTAATTCCTTGAAAAGGCAACATCAACTTATCACTGTACTCATATTTGGGTGATTCTGAAGGATTGTTTGATTCAAAGAAGCAGGTGACATACCAGCAAAACACTGCTGATACCGGACATTCCCAACTCGTAGAAGAAAGAAATGAGAGAAATGCACTTCAGTGTTGGGCTGAGGAGAACAATAAATGTCGTTTAGAAATCACAAGCAAGTTATTCTGAAACTATTTTAATACAAGATAACCCCAATGAGCTGGTATTCACAATCATTTATGTGCTCCAAATCAACATGTGGTAGCAGAACCCGAAATGTAATGGAAGACACATGCAAAATTACCTGCTAGTGACAATATTTGCAGCATATCTCATTGAGTTAAATCGTTCCTGGACAACCTTCAACACATTGCTATTTAGTGTCGAACTTTGGTTCACCTCTGTTTTTGGTGTTACGGTCTCTGCTAGAAACAGTGTCATATAAACAGGAACAAAGATCAAGAGACCTATCGAAACCTGAAGGAGGAAAGTTCATTAGGAGGGATGCGATAAGTAACAATAATAGAAACATGGCTCACAAAACTGGTCATCAACGTGCCTGGAAAATGTATCCCACTGGAAGAAAACGTGCAAGAACATTTCCCATAACATGTGATGCAGAAAAAAGGCCTGTAATCCAACTAAAAACTGCAGCTCTATTACTCTCGTCAACAACATCTGCCTGGAAAAGGCAAAGAAAATCTGTAGTTAGATTCTTGATAAATTAGGGAAGGTTTAATTCTGTCAGAAAAATCACCAGATGGAAGTCCTACCGCATAAGCAACAGAGATACAGAAAATGCTCCCTTGACTTATGATATAAGAAATTGTCCGCAGGACATAATAAGCATAGACAAATTCCTTTGATTTATTGATGGTGAGTAAACCTGGAAGGTTAGAAAAGAGAAACAGAAAGAATACATTAGCAATTAGCTCCTTAATTTAGAAACATCTTTGTCCGAAACTTTCCTTTGTCAAATTTACCCCTCCACTGAATCCCCTAAACAAAATAATTAGAATGAAAAGAAAATATAGAAAAAGTTCCTGCCACACCATCAAAGTGAGAAGCGCACTTAAGAAGATATGGAAATTACCAAATTGTTTACAGATGATTTCTAGATACTGCATATAACATAAAAGAAATGCATTACGTACCAAAAGGAATAATTGTTGTAGATACAGTGAGAATAAGAAGTGGTTTACGCCCATGCTCATCTGCAAGCTGACCTAGGATAGGAAGGACTACCATCTTGAATATTCCAACAACCTGCATGTCCAAAACATTCCTTAACATTTGAAAATCTTTGCAAGGCAAAAATCCAATATAAAAGACATTAAAAAATAGAAAATTTAACAAGTACTGTTCAGTATTTCCATCCCCAAGGAGTGGCAATGGTCGAAGGGAAAAGTCAATTTACTTACAGGTTGGACATTCTCCCTATGTATGTCCTAATACTATATGGTCCAACAAACTTATCGATAAACAGGTTTAAATGATGGCATCTGCAGATGACAAATTTACATTTTATCAATCCAAGGTTTCTTTTGCTGTGACCATGACCTGTTTTTTCATAAGGTCTACTCCTCCAATTGGTTTTGCGATAATTTAGAAATTCAAATATACTTTTGGAGGGAAGTAAGTATGCTTGTCTTTTTGATAATGGTGATGTCAGGACCAGCTTGCATGCACCTCAAGTATAATCAAGAACCACAATTATATTCTTCTATTTAAACACTAACAAAAACAAAGATGCAACTGAATAGTTCAACGCTGAACATGATCATTACAACCACCACAACAAGACACAGTAATCACTACAGTTTCATAGAATCATAGTAATAATACGAGTATCTACTTCAATGAAAAGTCCACAAAAGAAACAAGTGCCTTTACATAACTAGTTCCTTCATTCAGTCCAGTACGGATCAAACTTTTCTTTTTTTCAAATTTTCAATATACTGTCCCATTTCCAAACAGAAATAATAGAATTAAGCACTCAAATAGAAAAGAAACAGTTACATTGCCCGACCATCTCATCTAAAAACTTCAGTTGTTAAGGAGAATACACCTTAATTACTTACTTAAATTATGTCTCAACGCATCCCTCATGGGCCTGATTCTTTTTCATGGGCCAAATATATGCAAATTTTCTTCCATTTTTGGTGGAAGTGAGATATATTATGATACTATGTTGAATTTTGTGATTATCTTATCTAAAAGCTTAAGTTGGTAAGGAGAATACATCTTAATTACATAATTATATTATGTCCCAACACGCGCTTCCTGGCCTGATTCTTTCTCACGGGCCAAACACATGGAAAAAAAATTCCTTTTTGGGTGGAGGTGACATAAATTCTGATAGCATGTTAAATTTTGTGATCATCTTAACTAAAAGCTTAAGTTGTTAAATAGAATACACCTTAATTACTTAATTATATTATGTCTCAACATGCGCCTCAGGGGCCTTATTCTTTTTCATGGGCCAAATACATAAATTTTCTCTTTTTTCTTTTGGTGGAAAGAGGTTTGAGCCAGGACCTGTCACCCGTTATATTCTGATATCATGTTAAACTGTATGACCATATTAGCTTAATCCGCTCAACAACATCAAGATTCCTCCTTATTATATAAAAAAAAAAAAGAACAACCCACTAAAGAAGAATACTATGCACATAGTAAAAAGATAGAAAGGGGAAAGATTCCATACAGTTTGTTGAACACCATTGATGTAAATAGCTTCAGAACAAGTAGATTTTCCTGGACAAAGAGCACTAGTAGTAACATCAACAAGAACAGAAACAGTCATCTCTTCAGCAATCCAATGAATACATAGTGGCAACAATAAATGCACCAAAGGCTTCAATTTCTTCATACTCTCAAACCCCATCTCAAAAACACTTCAAGAAACAACACATTAAATTAAGGTAACTAATTTCTGTTATATAAAGACAAGATTTTTATTAATTTTTATAAGTTTTAGACAAAAGGGTATCCAAAGATTTGATTTTTATTTAAAGATGTAAGGGATGACACAAGTCATGCTGTTATAGATGGGGTGAAGATATCAAAATTTGACTTCCTGTTGATTTGAGAGTTGTACATTGTGCCTTGAGAGTTGTACATTGTGCTTTGAGAGTTGTTCACTTAACCACCAACAGATGGAGGTTTGCACGTGTAGACACTAGTTTATCGTGTGTTCTGCTTAAGTTTTGTGTCCAATGAGGTTATTTTTTAAATAAATTATTGCGTTATAAAGTCATTGGAAGGGGAAAGTGAGAAAGTGAAAAAAGTTGTGAAGTCATTGTTGCGTGTTTGATTGATTCTGGCATTAGCCTTGTTTCCACATCCCTTTAATTTTATTTTTTGGTACATTTAATTTTTTTTAATACTTAAAAACTTAAATATGTTTGGCACGACCAAAAATATTTTTCTGTAATAGTCTCTAATATTTGGTCAGTGAGTAAAGAATATCTTTTGAAAAAATATTTGTATTAGATATTAGAGATTAATAATTTTAGCAAATCGGATAATATCTTGACAAAATTTTGAGTATTAAAGATTAATAATAATATATAATTATTTGTCGGCATAAGTGAAAAATATTAAAAGTTAAAATTGATTTACTTTTATCTTTTGATTAAATATTTTCCTCTTTTCAGTAACCAAATACCAAGAAACTTATTTTCATGAAAGAAAATAAGAATTTGAAAGATGACTTTCTTCGTATAAATAAATCTAATGTAATTGATTTTTATTTATTGTAACAGTGAAGTCAATAAATTTTATCCACTATAATTACATTATAATAACTGAATTTTACTTACTATAACAATAGAGTTAACTAACTTTACCGGATACTATAACAATGCGCAATTGCAGTCCAGAATATTTTATCGCATACCTTAAGAAAAATAAAAGGACCGAAACGACCAGATTTTTTTTTAAAAAGAGAGAAATTGGCATGGTAAACTTTTTTTCACAATTTTTTTTTGTTTTATGAGAGTAAAAGTCTTTGTCTAAAAATTGAGTTAAAATAATTGAACCATACTTTCCATTCTACGTGCACCTCTTTATTGGATGCGTTACCAAATACTATCCTTTGAGCTTAGAATTTGTTTATTTTTTTACTTTGAAAGCGAATAGGAATGGTTACTGTCATAATCAATGATCCAAAGTTAGGTTACATTTAATTTAAGCTGCTTTGTTTTTTTTTTTTGTTTTTTTTTTTTTTTTTTTTTTTTTTTTTGATAATCCAGGTCTCGGGGTGGCCTTAGTACCCCCATATCGCTAGTACTGCACAAGTACGGTACTAGGCTCCTGGAGGTGATGGGACCGGTCCTTCAAACCCCCCCCACCAGGTAAATCGCGGGATATGCACACATGGTCGGTGTCGCTTGCGTCCAACGGATCAATGCTACAAGGTTGACCCCCCCACAAGCCCCATCCCTAAAGCTTGGCGGAGACCGAACCCACACGCAAAGCATGCCCGCGCGGCTTTTAGCGCCCGGGCTTTACCACATGTATGTGCCCCGGAGGACGATATCCTTAGGGGGGAATCGAACTTGCGACCCTAAGGCCGCAAACTTGACTCCCTGCCAGCAAGCTGACCCCTTTGGATTAATTTAAGCTGCTTTGTTAATGAATACTCGTGAACGAAAGAGATACTATACTCATTTATTCTTTTGATGTGACACTTCCTTTTTTTTAATCCGTTCGAAAACAAAAATCTAAGTATTTTAAAATGTAATTTAATTTCAACTATTTATTTTGTCTTTAACGACATGATTTTATAAACATATTTCATGACGGGCTTAAAATCATAAAATTTAAAAAGAATTAGTCTATATGTCGAGTCAATTACCTTCTTATAAATAGAGGAGGATGCAAGATTTAAACTTTATGGGTTCAACCTTTCAGAATTCTTAGTTGAACGCAACTTATTTTAAAAGTTATGAGTCCATGTTTACTCTTTCAGAATTAGTCTTTCAGGATTGCTTGTGATTATGCTTTGTCTTGAACCGATGGTCTCCCGGAAACAACCGTTCAACCTACCAAGGTGGAGATAAGGTCTGTGTACACTCTACCCTCCCCCGACCCCACGGTGTGGGATCTCACTTGGTATGTTGTTGTTGTTGTTGTTGTCGAGTTCATGTTTACTGAAAGAAATAATCCCCTGATTATTCTCATTAATGAAAGATTGTATATACAATTTATAATTTTCCATAATAGTAAAATCTTATTCTTATTCTACTTCCAAAACCATATTCTAGTAATACAAGAATCCTATAATTATGTTAAGTGTACAATACCAATTAATACAATATTTACATAAAATCTTCCACTAAATCGTGATATACACGGTGTGTATATTACCGTGTATATCACGAGCTGGACAATACCGAATCTGGAATATACACGTGATATACACTCTTATGGTAAGTGTATATTTAACACACACCCGCAGTCATAGCGGGCAGTCTTCGTACGCTGAGACTGTCCCTAAAATCTTCAAAAAGGACCGAGGGAAGACCTTTAGTAAAGATGTCTGCAATTTTATATCTGGAAGGGACATGACAAACACGTACTTGTCCACGAGCTACCTTTTCGCGAACAAAGTGGATATCCATCTCTATATGTTTAGTGCGCTGGTGTTGAACCGGATTACCAGACAGTTAGATGACACTAATATTATCACAATAAACCAATGTAGCCTTCTGAATAGGACAATGAAGCTTTAAAAGAAGATTACGTAACCAACAGGATTCAGAGACCATATTGGCTACCCATCGATATTCGGCCTCTGCACTAGAGCGTGATAAAGTCGATTGACGCTTTGCAGACCAGGAGACCAAGTTATTACCAAGAAACATATAATAGCCAGACGTAGACCGTCTGGTGTCCGAACAGTCACCCAATCGGCATCTGTATACGAGACAAGTGTAGACGTCGATGAAGGATATAAATGTAAGCCAAAGTCAAGTGTCCCCTGGATGTACCGAATAATGTGTTTGAGCGCATTCATGTGCTCAATCTTGGGATCATGCGTAAACAAACACACATGTTGTACGTCATACGTAATATCTGGTCTCGTGAACGTAAGAAACTGAAGAGCCCTTGTAAGACTGCGATAGCGGGTCGGATCCTCGTAAGGTGAGCCAGCCGCAGCCCCTAGCTTGGGTTTAGTATTAACTGGAGTGTAAGTGGACTTGCATGAGGACATACCAGCTCGCTTAATGATCTCAGCTACATACTTTCGTTGTGATAAGAAAAACCCATCTGCATGACGAGTGACAGCAATCCCTAAAACATAACTCAAGGGCCCCAAGTCCTTCATAGCAAACTCAGAACTGAGCATTGTCATGATAAACTGGCGTAATGCATCAGAAGAAGCCGTCAAGCTAATAGCATCCACATATAATTGTATATAAGCCAGTGAGGAACCACGATGATATATGAACAATGAATTATCAGACTTGCTGTGAGAAAATTCAATAGTCGAAACATAGTCTGCAAACCTCTTATACCAAGCCCGTGGGGACTGCTTAAGCCCATACAAGGACTTCTTCAATAAATAGACATGATGAGGATATCTGGGATCCCTAAACCCCAAGGGATGATGCATATAAATTGTCTCCTTAAGATCATCATGTAAGAAAGCATTCTTCACATCTAACTGATAAATGGGCCATGCTTTCGAAAGAGTCAAGTTGAGCACAGTGCGAATGGTAGCCGGCTTGACCACCGGACTAAAAGTCTCACCACAATCCACACCAACCAGCTGAGCCTTACCATCACCTACAAGACGAGCCTTATTCCTCGCAAAAGAACCGTCAGAATTGTCTTTATGAGCAAAAATCCACATAGACCGAATAATATTAACATCAAATGGACGGGGCACCAACTCCCACGTCTTATCAATAAGAGCATTATATTCGTCGGTCATAGCCAATTTCCAATTCGGGTCATTTAAGGCGGACACGGAGTTACGGGGTAGAGGGGTAGAGGGGGTTTAAGAATATTAAAATATAAATTAAAATATCTTTTTGGTTTAAAAATATCCCATTGACTACGAGTGACTGGTCTATGACTCGAGTGAGAATTGGGTGAATTTTGGGAAATATCGGGACAAGGGACGGACGGGCCAGCAAACAATGAGCCTGCTGGCCCAACACGAAATCTGAAAAAAACTGGAGCAGGACAAGGTTGGGACTGGGTTGGGACTAACGGCCCACTGGACGTAATAGAAATAGGGGTAGAACTTGTAACGCCCCGTATTTTCGGATAGCGGTTGAACTCGTAGCGTAGGTAAGTAGACCCGGACCCGGGAAAATTTTCGTTGTACTTATGTGTATTAATAAGAGGATTAGTATATAAAAGGGCGTGATCCCGAAATAATTTTGGGATTTAGTAAGTGTGACGACGGAGTTTAAATAATCATGTATCCCCAGAGAGAGTATAGACTGGTATTTTATTACGGGAAGTATGATATTGACATATGAGGATTTTAGTAATCGTCGGGATTTAAATAATTGGAGACCGAAAATTTAATTGTGTGTATAATTAATTAATTGTGGAATTAATTAATTAGGGAGGGGACAATTTATAGTGGGGTTTGGTAAGTGTGATTTTATAAACGATTTGGGGGTGAGCCCCAAATCGACCGTCCGATATCAGCCCATAAGGGCCTTCTCTTCTCCATTTTTTTTTCATTTCTTCAACTCCATCAGTTCTTCAAGCTCTCTTCATCTCAATCAAAATTCCTCCATCAATTCGAGTCTAGCAGAAGCAGAAAACTCCATTGATAGGTTCCCTAGAGCTCTCAGTCGAAGTTGGGGGAAATGCTATGAGTTTTCGCACAACCAAAAGGAGAAATTTATGACGTTTTGAACTTTGATTCCAGCTAAATCAAGTTCTTAGACTAGCCTACGTATTTCGAGGTCAAGCAAGAGACCCAGAATCATTGAAGGAGTTCTGGGGGTCATTTTTGGGGGCCCTGTTTCTGCGTTTTTTGTGGTCGAAAGCGGTGTCGAGCAAAAGGGTTTCCCAACGATTCTCGTCGATATGTTTAATGAGGTAACCTTCTTTGTTCTTAATAGTTGGTACAATTTTCAGAAGTCTTTTCTTGCTATTAGTTCTTAAGACGATTGTCGACAATGCGAATTTAGGTTGGGTATCGTTAGACTAACGTAATTGGGAGGTACTTGGGATTGCATGTGAATTTGTGGTACTGTTTTGGAGGTTGTAATAGTATAAGAAGGAGGATTAAGAGAGTTGAATGTTTCACTACTTACATAGATTTCGATATAGAAGGAATATAGGTTCTACGCTTTCAAAGTGTTCGTTAGAATGTCCCTAAGAATCTGTTTTTAATATGTTGATTCGATTGTGATGTAATTCGTCCGTATGATGTAGATAATCATTCATAGAGCTTACAGGGAACCGCGGAACTTAGATAAATTCGACAACAAGGTTGAAGTTCTAAAATGAGGCATACTCTAATATTGGGTTGATTAGTTCGTCTAAGAGGTATGTGAAACCCTTACTTCTTTCTTTTGGCATGCTTTAATGAAAGTACGGCGGACGTACTTAATTCTTATATAGTTTAATTCCTAAAGAGGATTGTTATGAGAAGTGCCTATGATTCTTCAGAAAGAGTTTATTATGACATTATTGTAATGATTGTATGGAGAGTCAAATGATGATTTTTACTTGCATGGCACTCATGATATCTACTCGTGCTAAGTGTTACTACTTCACCTCACCGAGTCCCGGGCCGGGTTACGATTCGTGCACAACCTTGCATTGTTCACCGAGACCCTCACTAGAGGGCCGGGTTACGTAGGATGGATCCATAGATGAGAGATGACTTTACCGAGTCCCAGCATGGGCGGGTTATGACATGATTCCACCGAGTCCCGCACTAGTGGGCCGGGTTACGTTACAGATGTATATATATGTATATGGACAGACACTCATGTTTTCTTGCCTTGACTCACATTTTTATAAGGCACAACTGACTTTTATGGTTTATGGCACAGTTGGATTTGAATCCTGATTTTTATACTGATCTCATGTTTCTGTTGGCTACTTATGATCTCTTTTACAGCTTCATGTTTTACATGCTCAGTACATTATTTCGTACTGACCCCCCCTTTCCTCGGGGGGCTGCGTTTCATGTCCGCAGGTACATGTTTTCAGTTTGGTGAACCTCAGGCCTAGGTTCCTACTCAGCAGGTTGGAAAGCTCCTTTGATCCAGAGTTTTGTCATGTTGGTACCGAATCTCTTTAGAGCTTCTGTTTGTATTTAGGGGCACGACGGGGCCCTGTCCCATCATATGTCGTTCTTCTTCTTATAGAGGTCTGTAGACAGTGGTGGGTTGTACGTATGTAAGGGTTATGACTCTATTTTGGCCAGTCATGCTATTGTATTATGTGTTGGGGTGTTTCCACGTATATACGTTAGTATCTGTTGGCAGCCTTGTCGGCTTGTCTGTTATATTGTGTTGGCTAGTTGTGACTCCTCAGGAGACAGGTGCATTCGGGGGTAAAGGCAGCCTTGTCGGCTTGCCTACCCTGGCATATGCTGTTATTGCGATGTTATGCTGCCGGATTTCAGACTCATTAAGGGTTGGTTAGATTATGTGTGACAGGTTAGTATAATGACGTCATTAGGGCGGTTAGTCGCGGCCCGTCGGGTCGGGTCGTGATAAAAGTGGTATCAGAGCAATTAGTCCTCGGAACGTCTACAGACCGTGTCTAGTAGAGTCTTGCGTATGGGTATGTTGTGCACCATACTTATACGCAGGAGGCTGCCGGACATTTAGGATTGGTTTCTATTCTTCTTACTCTAAGATCGTGCGATAGAGCTATGCTATTAGGTTATTCCCTCTCTGACGTATTAATGTGTTACAGCTATGCCTCCAAAGAAAGCGACAGCCGCTAGAAGGGCAATACGAATTCGAGGTTATGAGAACCTACCTTACTCGTATACGGGGAGAAATAATGTAAGTTTGGGACATGGAATATTTGAGACTCTTAGCATATTAGATAATCGTTGAGACCTTAGATATACAAGGCCTTCTTGAGTAAAATATTTTATGTTTGATCTGGGTTATAGTACATGGTATATGTGAAGTCTATTAGTTGTGATGACTCTTTGGTATGCTTATGGTTATATGAAAAGGAATATGAGATATGCGAAAAACTGGAATCGCTACTGTTGTACATATAAGGTTTGTTGTCTCTGAAGCAAGTTGTCTGGATAAGTCCTTGAAATTAGTTTAGCAGGTAGTTGATAGTCGTTAACGGGTTGTCCTACTTGTGGATGGGGCTTAGGAGTAGATGGTCCTCTACATGTTGTAATATTACCCTGTTTAAGTTGATGTGTTCCACTTTTCTTATGAGTTATGCTATCCATGTTATGTATAAATGTATTCTGTCTTGGTCATACTTCTTTCGGAACAGGGTGGTCTGTTAATGTCCCTGTACAGTATGTGGGTTGAGTATAAATCACTTGTGTTAGGACCTATCTTTGCCAATTTTGCTCAGTAGGACTACCCCTAAACAGTTAATTAGACTTGTCTAGATATCATTTATGTTTGATTAAAATTTCCCCCGTAATTGTCTCTGTGTATCATAATGAAGAATGCAAAATGTTCTAATAACCCAAGCCTGCGTTTTGTCTCTTAAATAGGGAATAGATTCGTATGCTAAACATGTTGTCAATAGTTGCTTAAGGGAGTGGAAAATTGAGTACTTACATAATTCCATGAATGACTTGCTACTGCAATAAGCGGTTGCTTATTTAGTTAACTATTAAACCGTGAATATATTATGCCAAGCATTATGTAATATATGTGAATACTGTGGCTATTTGTGACTACTCTATTAATGTCTAGCAGGTTCAGTTGATGAAAACAATGTTAGAGTATTGTGTGACGATTAATTGTGTGTTAAGTGGTTGTCTTGTTAGGTTTAAGAGTTATTTGACCTTGTATGACCCGTGTAAATGATTGAAGGGCTTAATGCTTTTAGTTATTTAGTTATCTGCCTATAATAAGGGAACTAAGATTTAGCATAAGGATGTTGTTATAATTATGATAGGATCACGTAATGACTTTGAAATGGATGTGCGTTTTGTTTAAGTGTTGTCGTGATCTGAAGGATAGTTTAGGAGCCTATTTGGTGTATGTTTTGCTGGTTAAAGGGTCATATCTATCCTTGGCATGTCCCAATGAAAAAATGAAAAATGAATATCTGAGTAGTTCCTCAACTATGTGCATTCCCTTGCTTCTGCCGATTTGGTTAAGTTATTAAGTGAGTAGTGATGAGGTTAGCATGACATGGATTGGCAGGTTGGATTGAAGTTGGGTTAGCATGTATGGGTTATTTAAATTAATGTGATGACCGATATATTATTTTGGAAACTCTTTGGCTATCTGTAAGTCGTTTGGTCATATTATCTACCTAAAACAAGCGCCTCTAATTAAGAACAAGATTAGTTGTCCTATTTAGCAAAACTTGTCTTATATCGTCTGATATGATAATTTAAAACTAGAAGAGAATGACTTAAGTGTGTTGATATGGTTGAGGTTATGTGATGTTAATTATGATGGGAATTGATAAAGGGTAGCCTATGTGATGATTGTGAATTATGAATATTACCTAGATTCCGAGCCTGCTTTACCGATTTGGGGGTATGTTAGAAGACATGACTAAGCATGCCTAAATAAATGGTTATATGTTTGGATTAATCAAAAAGGAATATGTGGATTTTGCATGTTGGTTGATAAGGTTGTTGTATAGTCCGGTGTAATTTTAGTTGAATCATGAAATGACTTTTAAACTATTGTATGCATAAGTTAAGCGATAATAACCTTGTTTGGATTGATTTTGGAGTGATTAGTGTTGTTAGATACAATTCCGACTTGATATGAATCTAACCTAAAGTTAGGAGTAACCTATGACTTATTGGTTATAGTAAAAAGACTGATGTGGCTTCTATTACATTTTTCATATAAGTACAATAGTAACCTTGGTTGAGTATAAGCTTAGAGAATATGTCGGCTTACTGTTTTTGGTTTTTCCATGTGGTATCCAATAATTTGAAATGATGTAGCCTACATGTGGTCTCCAATGACATGTTTAGCTTCAATTATGACTACATGATGTCCTGACTGTGCTATTAATATCTTGTTACTTCTATGGATGCATACTGTGATATAAACTGGAATTTTTTTTTTAAAACCAAAGGACTTATTTTAGTTTATTGTTGGAATTTATGAGCTTAACACTGACCCAAGAGGTTGTGGTATGTCCAAAGGGAAGTTTAATTCCTAATTTGTTTTCTTAGGTATGTACTTGTTGTATCTATGTTCTTGTAACTTGAACTTTATGTGGTCTGAATGTTGAAGTTATGTTATGAATGCCTAGAAAAGAGTATTTCTGCACCCATTCATGTATCCATGTTATCATTGCCAATGTGTAAACCAATCCACCTAGTTAAGTGCATGTATAAGTAGGAATAAAAGCTTAGAACCACTATGCTAGTTGACATGTGCTCCTAACAAGTTAAAATGATAAACTTAGGCTAATTTCAGCATGATGGCCTTTAAAGGGGTGATTCAGAAAATTCCTCTGGACCCTGTAATTCTGCTTATATGGACTGTTGGTATGCAGCCTCTTAGGGTATTTGTTGTGGCCCTGGATATGGTGTGATCATAGGTTAGGTGCAGATATTGAAGCAAGATTAATCCGGCAAGTATTTGATGTCTATTAACTATGGTATAAAGTGTTGTTTGACTTAGTATTTGCATTTCAAGTTGCTTACTTTTTTTTTTTCTGATGTTAGGCTTTACATAACCATGTCCATAGGTGAGTGGCACAACCAATCTAGACCTGAATTTGATAAATGAATCTGTACTAATTAAGGTGCCGACTGTTTATGCTTGAAATAGAGGCTCAACATGGTCAAGCCCCATTTCTGCATACCTAACCAGAGTAGGTTGCATTTAGTTACTTGTTTTCATGTTGCCTAAGGACCAGCTGGTTTATGAAATATCTAGCATGTTTAGACTAGTCTTGTTACTGCTTGATTAGCCGTTTCTTGTTTTGTTCTTTGCTCTGCTGTCCTGTCCCCGTGGGCCTTTAATCATATATTATTGCCTCAGTTGGCACAGATGTTGCTGCCCCTTTTTCAGTCTCAAAGGTCCTGTTTTCAAGCATGTTGTGCTCTCCTAGTTATCTACATTCCTTGTTAAGGCTTGTATCTCTTAAAATATTGAATTCTGAATTATAGTTGCTGCAACAGTTGAGGTGATAAATGCTGTGTGTTTAAGGCTGGAACCTGTCATATTTTGAGATAATTTTAGACCTTGAGGACTGCTATACCTTAGCCATTAACACTTTACTTTGGGTATGACTTATTGCAAAAATTTTGGGCCATTCTATTTTGATTACTAAATGTTGCATTCTTATCCAAGGTGCTGCAGTATATGTTCTGCAGTACATGATCTTGATGAGCTGCTGTCCTTTCCTCAAGGATAAGACAGATACTACACTATAGGAAGACATTGTGATGTGTTGTGTAAGGTATAGCTGAGTGAGGGTGTTGGGTTGCTGTGCCATGGGGTAAGTAGTGGCTGCATGGTGACCAAATTTTGCTGCATTCTACCTCCTTTGTAGCTGTTGTTTTGACTGTAAATTGAGCTCACTTTCTGCTGTATTTAGCTGATGTTTTGACTGTAAATTGAGCTCACTTTCTGCTGTATTTAGCTGCTGTTTTGACTGTAAATTGAGCCCATTTTCTGCTGTTATTTAGTTGCTGTTTTGGCTACCAGTTGACTGCTATTTTGCTGTTGTTTTGTTGTTATTTGCTACTGTAATCCCTGCTATATTTTGGTGAAATTGTGCCCTGCACAAACACATGTTGCTGCCTTTATTTTGAGACAGTTGTAGGCTGAAATTCTGGGCAGGGGCAGAGTGAAAAAAATCAGCAGTTGTGTTGCTGCACTCTAGCCCAAGAACAGTGCAATAAAAGAATCAACTGCTATAAGTATAAAACAGTTACATGGCTAATTGTATTGATGTGTGAGCTATTTTAAATAACTATGTTGCGTATAGAACTCTAAAATTAGATATTAGGACCTTCTACCTTCTTTACCTATTGTTTGAATTTAAAGAATGTAGTCACCATGTGTTTATTTTGGTTCGCATATGAAACTAGAGTCTATTTCTTTAGAAGTAGTTATGGATGGATATGTATCTCCTCACAGTTTAAAAGATAGTTTGAATTAATGCCTGAATGTAGTACCCCTTGTTTTTGAGGAATTGGAAAAGCAATTTGTGTATTATTTTTGTATGGTGTCAAAGGTTAGAAATGTTGTACCGACATTCGAGGACGAATGTTTCTAAGGGGGGAAGGATGTAACGCCCCGTATTTTCGGATAGCGGTTGAACTCGTAGCGTAGGTAAGTAGACCCGGACCCGGGAAAATTTTTGTTGTACTTATGTGTATTAATAAGAGGATTAGTATATAAAAGGGCGTGATCCCGAAATAATTTTGGGATTTAGTAAGTGCGACGACGGAGTTTAAATAATCGTGTATCCCCGGAGAGAGTATAGACTGGTATTTTATTACGGGAAGTATGATATTGACATATGAGGATTTTAGTAATCGTCGGGATTTAAATAATTGGAGACCGAAAATTTAATTGTGTGTATAATTAATTAATTGTGGATTTAATTAATTAGGGAGGGGACAATTTATAGTGGGGTTTGGTAAGTGTGATTTTATAAACGATTTGGGGGTGAGCCCCAAATCGACCGTCCGATATCAGCCTATAAGGGCCTTCTTTTCTCCATTTTTTTTTCATTTCTTCAACTCCATCAGTTCTTCAAGCTCTCTTCATCTCAATCAAAATTCCTCCATCAATTCGAGTCTAGCGGAAGCAGAAAACTCCATTGATAGGTTCCCTAGAGCTCTCAGTCGAAGTTGGGGGAAATGCTATGAGTTTTCGCACAACCAAAAGGAGAAATTTATGACGTTTTGAACTTTGATTCCAGCTAAATCAAGTTCTTAGACTAGCCTACGTATTTCGAGGTCAAGCAAGAGACCCAGAATCATTGAAGGAGTTCTGGGGGTCATTTTTGGGGGCCCTGTTTCTGCGTTTTTTGTGGTCGAAAGCGGTGTCGAGCAAAAGGGTTTCCCAACGATTCTCGTCGATATGTTTAATGAGGTAACCTTCTTTGTTCTTAATAGTTGGTACAATTTTCAGAAGTCTTTTCTTGCTATTAGTTCTTAAGACGATTGTCGACAATGCGAATTTAGGTTGGGTATCGTTAGGACTGCTGTAATTGGGAGGTACTGGGATTGCATGTGAATTTGTGGTACTGTTTTGGAGGTTGTAATAGTATAAGAAGGAGGATTAAGAGAGTTGAATGTTTCACTACTTACATAGATTTCGATATAGAAGGAATATAGGTTCTACGCTTTCAAAGTGTTCGTTAGAATGTCCCTAAGAATCTGTTTTTAATATGTTGATTCGATTGTGATGTAATTCGTCCGTATGATGTAGATAATCATTCATAGAGCTTACAGGGAACCGCGGAACTTAGATAAATTCGACAACAAGGTTGAAGTTCTAAAATGAGGCATACTCTAATATTGGGTTGATTAGTTCGTCTAAGAGGTATGTGAAACCCTTACTTCTTTCTTTTGGCATGCTTTAATGAAAGTACGGCGGACGTACTTAATTCTTATATAGTTTAATTCCTAAAGAGGATTGTTATGAGAAGTGCCTATGATTCTTCAGCAAAGAGTTTATTATGACATTATTGTAATGATTGTATGGAGAGTCAAATGATGATTTTTACTTGCATGGCACTCATGATATCTACTCGTGCTAAGTGTTACTACTTCACCTCACCGAGTCCCGGGCCGGGTTACGATTCGTGCACAACCTTGCATTGTTCACCGAGACCCTCACTAGAGGGCCGGGTTACGTAGGATGGATCCATAGATGAGAGATGACTTTACCGAGTCCCAGCATGGGCCGGGTTATGACATGATTCCACCGAGTCCCGCACTAGTGGGCCGGGTTACGTTACAGATGTATATATATGTATATGGACAGACACTCATGTTTTCTTGCCTTGACTCACATTTTTATAAGGCACAACTGACTTTTATGGTTTATGGCACAGTTGGATTTGAATCCTGATTTTTATACTGATCTCATGTTTCTGTTGGCTACTTATGATCTCTTTTACAGCTTTATGTTTTACATGCTCAGTACATTATTTCGTACTGACCCCCCCTTTCCTCGGGGGGCTGCGTTTCATGTCCGCAGGTACATGTTTTCAGTTTGGTGAACCTCAGGCCTAGGTTCCTACTCAGCAGGTTGGAAAGCTCCTTTGATCCAGAGTTTTGTCATGTTGGTACCGAATCTCTTTAGAGCTTCTGTTTGTATTTAGGGGCACGACGGGGCCCCGTCCCGTCATATGTCGTTCTTCTTCTTATAGAGGTCTGTAGACAGTGGTGGGTTGTACGTATGTAAGGGTTATGACTCTATTTTGGCCAGTCATGCCATTGTATTCTGTGTTGGGGTGTTTTCACGTATATACGTTAGTATCTGTTGGCAGCCTTGTCGGCTTGTCTGTTATATTGTGTTGGCTAGTTGTGACTCCTCAGGAGACAGGTGCATTCGGGGGTAAAGGCAGCCTTGTCGGCTTGCCTACCCTGGCATATGTTGTTATTGCGACGTTATGCTGTCGGATTTCAGACTCATTAAGGGTTGGTTAGATTATGTGTGACAGGTTAGTATAATGACGTTATTAGGGCGGTTAGTCGCGGCCCGTCGGGTCGGGTCGTGACAGAACTGGGCTGGTAAGGTGGCCCAGTTGCTGGACCCGTAACTAGACCAGTGGGCAGAGGTGATGGTACGACATGTCCAACGGGCAGTGGGCCCACTAGCGGATTTGGGGTGCAGGACACGTCCGAAAAATGGTGGATAATATACAGGGATACATCATCATCTAAAAAATTATATGAACTAGGCACGAGACTACTTACCTTAGCAAACGGAAATTGGATTCATCACAAATCACATGGCGATTAATGATGATTTTATTAGACGATAAATCAAAACATTTGTAACCACGATGATTAGACAGATAACCAAAAAACACACAAGGTGTAGACGGGGCTTGGAGTTTGTTAATTGTGGTGAACGAGAATAGTGGATAACACAAGCACCCAAAGACCCTAAGATGTGAATACGAAGAAGTCTTATTATATAATATTTGGAGGGGAGATGAATATGCCAAACCTTTGGTAGGAAGAATGATGCCAAAAGGAAGGAGATGCGGAAGAATGGACCAATAGAGTTCGGACAATATTATTAATGGTACGAATTTTGCGTTCGGTTTTTCCATTTTGTGAGGACGTATGAAGACAAGAAAAACAAAATTGATACCATTATTACCACAAAAATCCCGAAACAACCCATTATCATATTCTTTTCCATTATCACATTGAATATTCTTAATTTTCCGTTCGAATTGGGTACGGATGAAAGCTCTAAATTTTAAAAAGGTGGAAAAAATATGAGATTTTTTCGCTAACGGAAAAGTCCATAAAAAATTAGAATAATCATCCACAAAAAGAACATAATAACAATGGCCCAAAGAACTGATAATAGGATATGTCCATAAATCACTATGAATAATATCAAATGGCATTAAAGTACGAGAATTAGAGTCTACAAATGGCTAACCTAATATTTTTTCCTAAAGAACAAGATTGACAAATCGGAGTACTACGCGTACCCTTACAAGAAATAAAATTGTTTTTATCTAAGTAAGACAAAATCGATGACCCCGGATGACCTAGACGTGCATGCCCAAGGAAGGAGCAAGAGCTGCAAAAGTAGATGGCAAGACTTGACTCGAGAGACCGGATGTGGGCGTGATATGATAAAGATCTCCCCTACTATCACATCTCATGAGAGGAATTCCCATCTTGAAATCCTTCACCAAAAACCCAAAAGGATCAAATTCAACAGAAACGAAATTATCAGTATTGAATTTACGGACAAACACCAATTTTTAAATCAATTTAGGGGCATGAATGGTATTTTTCAAGACCATAGGTGGATGGAGGGAGACAAAGTTTTATGACCGTAACTACGAATTGGAATTGAATTGCCATTACCAACAATTATACCACGATTACTGTTCAAATTGGAATAAGACGAGAGAATACATTGGTCTGACGTCATGTGGGTAGTGGCTCTGGTGTCCATGTACCAATTCGGGTCTGGGAGATTTAATCCAAGTGTATGCATCGCGGCCTCAATATCTATCGGAGTCGATGTGGGGCCCATTGCCTGAAATGCATGCGGAGGCCGAGGCCCAAGCACACCGCTTGCTGCCCCGGCCCAGAAACCTGCCTGTTTGCCGCAACTGGACCTGAGAAACTAGGCCTGGGCAGTTGTGAAAACTAGGCCAGTTTCCCGGGTAAGGGCTCGGAAAATAACCACTGGATGGCCAAGACAGATGGGCCCAGTTCCACTGTTGGGCCCAATTTTATTGTTGCTGCCCACTGCCCCGAGGGCCACTACCGCCGCCACCACTATTCCGGTCACCATCATTGTTGTCGCCTCGATTCTTTCCATTATTTTTCCGGTTTTGACCTTTCTTGCCGCCACCGTTGTTGTGGTTTTGGCCCGAAGTGTTAACAAAACCATGTGAATTATTGGACGAAGTCATCATGACCACGGGACTAGCGCCGGTAGCCGCTTTTTTCGCTAAGCCGACTTCTTCGCGCGTAAGCATAGAACGAGACTGATAAATTGAGGAAGAGGACTGCTTAGCCGAAATGTTTGGGAAATCTTCCATGTTGACGTGGGAGAATTCCTGCTCAAGAGTAACAACTCTAGAATTTTGATTATCTTGGAATATATCACGTATTCTATCCCAAGTAGCCTTCGCCGTAGCGTCAGGCTCAATTATCGTTTGCAATAGGTCGGTAGATATAGTGGAGTAAATTCACTGAAGAACGGTATCATCAAGGGTTGTCCACAATTTAGGATCATCCTCGGGTTTAGGCACCTCCGTATCCGTAGGAGCCGCGGGGATAATGTGATGGAGGACTTGATGCGAGCGTGCATGAACTTTGAACAGTTCGGCCCACGTCGCGTATTTGACATTTTCTATTTCAAGAATGATAGGGATGTGATTCTTGATGTTAGAAACAATAAGGACAGGATGAAACATGTTCTTAGCCATAATAGCAACGCAAGACGTGATGTAGGGATTTGGAAGAGAAATTTGAGAAGAAAGAGGACACCGTCGGACACCAAAAATCAAGAAAAGAAGCTCAGATTCCGAGGCAAGGACGGCGGAAGTTTAAGAGGAAATTGAAACCTAGACTTCTGATACCATGAAAGAAATAATCCCTGATTATTCTCATTAATGAAAGAGTATATATACAATTTATAATTTTCCATAATAGGAAAATTCTATTCCTATTCTACTTCAAAACCCTATTCTAGTAATACAAGAATCTTATAATTATGGTAAGTGTACAATACTAATTAATACAATATTTTCCTAAAATCTTCCACTACACTGTGATATACACGGTGTGTATATTACCGTGTATATCACGAGCTGGACAATACCGAATCTGAAATATACACGTGATATACACTCTTATGGTAAGTGTATATTTAACAACTATTTATTATAATTTTAATAAATTTTTATACATAAATTTATGCTCCACGTCGAAAGTTAGGGGTTCAATGAACCCCCAAATTTCAATGCTACATACGCCCCTGCTTATAAAATGAAAGGCGGAGTATCAAATCGATCCAATGTTTTCTAAATTTTCATCCGGTTTTATTGTACCTACTTAGAGGTCCGACTTATTTTGATTCATGCCCGAAATCCTACTTTGGTAGGAGAGAATAAAACACTCGCTATAAAAGGTGATTCCACTATCAAAACTCGAACCCAAAATTTTTAGTAAGGAGGGAGAAGTGCTTACTAACCCAACATTTAATGATCAGATAGATCCAATTGTTTGAAGTTATGGCAAATATGTGTAACTATCCACGAGAACTGTGATACAAGTTCGAATTTGCTAAGAAATCTAGCTAAAATTAAGCTAAGCTAAAACTATACTAATAGAGCTAAAAGATAGATTTTTCATTCATATGCTCCAAATGAGCTGAAAGTGGCTACAAATAGACTCTCTCAAGGAGAAGGCTGAACTGAAAATAAGAAATTATAATTGGGGAAAATATGTAAATAACCAAACTAATATTTTAAACTATAGGGACCTGTTTGTAAGTTTCAGGAATTAACAACTAGCTCTAACAATATAGCCTTCATAACCTCATGTACAACCTTCTCAAGCAGCTCAATTTAAACCCATTTTCATATCGTATCAAACTGATAGCGATTTGATCGTGAAGAGATATTGGAATACTATTCTTTAATGCTAACGACAGAGATGTTTTGGACAACAATAATTGCATTCGAAGTTGAAACTTTGCACAATATAGAAGTGGTTGGAACTTAATCTTAAGATACTTCCATATTATATGGTCAATGGACACTCCTTCACTGAATATACATACAATATTTATTTGTATATATACATCATATGTTAAATTTCTTTAACGTTGTGTACATTTACCTTTTTTATATTATTGATTCCCCCTTCATGAAAATCCTAGCTCCACCCTATTTATTCTTCTTTATAAATAAGTGACCCGAAGTATATAAGATGAGATTAATATTGTTTGGCCAAACTTCTAAATTCAGTTTATTTTATAAAACACTCTTTTTAAAAGTATTTTCAAAAAAAATATTTTTAATGAGAAACAATGCTAACCAAAAGCTTGAAAAATAAAGGTACCCATAATTTAGATGATTCACATGACATGAGTTGATGCAAAAGACCAACGTGGAGAACTAAAAAAGAGATGAGATATATGTCATGTAAGAAAGTATGTGTCACCCACTACATTTCCACAACTAATGAATCAAGAGAAGTGGACTGTTAATTTGCAAGGTATTACTAGTAGCCGGTTTGGTTAAGTTTTTGAGAAGTGAGAAGTCAAAAAATGCTTATATTTTTAAAAAAGTGCTAATGTTTAAAAAGTGATATGCTTGGCCAAACTTTTTAGGAGAAAAGCAAGAAGTAATAGAAGTTATTTTTCAAAAGCTAAAAAAATATTTTTTCCCAAAAACACACATTTGACAAAACACTAATTTGCTACTCAAAAGTGTTTTCTAAATTGATTAATCAAACAAAAACTGTTTCTCACTAAAAACACTTCAAAATAAGTTGATTTTAGAAAATTGACCAAACAGACTATAAGTGCTATAGAAATTGCTTAAAAATACTCCATCCGCAAAAGCATTGGCTTATTGCCAAGTTCCAAGAAGTGATTTTATTTAACAAGAGTGCGATTGATCGAGGGATGCAGAGCCAGTCTTCAATAATATAAATTGCTCCCTGTGCTTAAGGATCAGAGAGTTTCACTATTTTGCACTGTGGGCAATTTATTCTTTGATGATGGGTTTATGCACTTTTTTCTCTATTGGGCTAGCTTTTCATTATATATACAATGATCCATACTTCACCATTCAAAATGAAGACGAAATGATAGGCTTACAGATAATAGACAAACGTATGGTTAGCAACTTCAAAATACTTGTGCACATATATGCACTTTTGCATCTTTATAGACTCATTAAGGAACATGCTTCAATCACCTGAAATCCAGCTAAACGAATAGCCGAACTGTTTATTTGAATGTCATAAATCGATACATATAGTTGCTTATCTCGCATGTTCAAGAAACTAGTGCAGTCAACTTTACTCACTCTTGCCATGGAGGAGCATGAACAAGTGCTGCATTCCCTGATTGAGATCTCTCTATCACCAACTCAACTAAAAGTAGCTAGAACAGTATTACTTACTCGCACGGTGCCCCAGTTAATGCAGGCTCTTCATCTTCATCTAGTTCCTGCTCCACACTTTTAACCTCGGGAACATAATGCATGAGCATATTCTCGATACCAGTTTAAGTGTAACAGGAACATGTTCATTCTATAGACAAGGATCCATACTTCACCATTCAGAATGAACGAGACATAAAAAGATAGAATTACAGACAATAGATAAACGTATGATTAGCAACTTCAAAATACTTGCCACATATATGCACTTTTGCATCCTTATAGTTAGATACGAAAGCTTATCATTATCCAAAAAACCATAGTTAGGGGTCCCAGTGGCATGTAACTTAGCAAAAGGAAATATTGTTTCATCAAAGATTACATGACGACTTATAAAGATTCTTTTGGAAGAAATGTCGTAACATTGGTAACCGCAATGATGAGTAGGGTATCCTAAGAGCACGCATGGAGTAGACCGGGCTTGGAGTTTTGTGATTGTGGTGGATGGAAAGAGGGGAAGCAAAGACAACCAAACACTCGTAAGTGATGATATGTGGGCTCTCATAGGTAAAGCATTTTTAGGGGAGCTTGGTATGATAGATTCTTATGAGGAAGGACATTCAACATATAAGTGGTCATTTGGAGTGCATGATGCCAAAATACAAGGGGAAGTGAAGCATGAGAAAGAGATGTTCTAACAATATTGTTAATGGTTCTAATTTTACGTTCTGCCTTCCCATTTTGTGATGAAGTATGAGGACACGACAAACGAAACTGAAGACCATTTGTTTTGAAAAAGTCTCAAAACTGTTTATTGTCAAACTCCCCCATTGTCACATTGAATATTTTTTATATCACGTTCAAATTGAGTTCGAATGAATGCTCTAAAAGTGAGAAAAGTGGAAAACACTTGTGATTTTTTCGATAAAGGGAATGTCCACAAATAATTAGAGTAGTCATCAAGTATAAACAAATAATATCTATGACTAGAAGAACTCAAAACAGGTGATGTCCAAATATCATAATGTAAAATATCAAATAGCAAAAGAGTGAATGACGTAGATGAAATAAAAGGCAACTTAACATGTTTACCAAGTGTGCAAGAATGACACTTATTTAGAGTCTGTATTTGGGTACAAGAAATAAAATTATTTTGTTTAAGAGAAGCCAAAATAGCCTTTCCCGGATGTCCCAAACGTTGGTGTCATAAAGATGGTGCCAAAACTACAAAAACAGAAGGAAACTTGGATTGTTGTGTTGACGGATTTATTGGATAAAACTCCCCCTTGCTATCACATCTCATGAGAAGCTTCCTCGTCTGAAAATCATGCACGGAAAAGCCAAAGGGGTCAAGCCGAACAGATACCCAATTATCAGTTGTAAACTTTCTAACAGAAATCAAGTTTTTGATTAATTTGGAAGCATGAAGGACATTCTTTAAAATTAGGGGTGGGTTTGGTGGTGACAATTTGCTAGAGCCATAACCTTTTATTGGAATTGAATGACCATTTCCGACAATTATTCCATTATCATTGCTCAAATTAAAATAGGATGAGAGATTACCTTGGGAGGACGTCATATGTGACGTCGCTCCGGAGTCCATATACCAATTTAAATTCGGTGGATTAAGTCCGAGGGTGTGCATGGCGGACTCAATTTCCGTGGGGTGGGCCCCTGTTGAATGGGCCTCATGCCACATCGGCTGAGGCCCACTGCCACTGCCTGTGTTCACAGACCCAGCGAAATGGGCCTGCTGCTGCCACTGAAACAGAAATAGGCCACTATTTTGTTGAGGGTGACCAGTGGGCCTTGGGGGCCGCCCAATGCCCACATTACTGCCGGGTGGGGTGGGTGATACAACCAAAGGCCACTGCCAGCCGGGCTGCTGCTGCCACTGTCCGCCGCCCCTGCCGCCGGGCTGCTGCCACTATCCACCGCTAGAGTTGGTGTTGCCGCCATTACCGCCGCCACCAGAATTTTGGTGGCCTCCACCTTTGTTATTTTCGCGATTTCCACCCTTATTTTTATTGTTATGACGTCCTTTTTATCCCTTATTTTATTGAGAAAGTTCAAAAAAATTATCATCATGTGAAGGAGTGGCAAGCATAGCAGAATTTGAAGTAGTTGGGACCTTTTTCACCAAGCCCGACTCTTCAAGTACAAGCATGGACCTTGCTTGATAAAATTGTGGTAGAGGATTACTTTGACGAATTAGAGTTCTCACGCCGTTATACGCGTCGGTGAGACCGACGACCAATTGTAAGACTAATCGGTTATTAGTAACCGGTGAACCAACGTTTCGTAATTGACCGGCCAATACTTTGAGGCGTTGACAATATGTAGAAACATTAGGAAAATCCGCCATGTCAATGGTTGAAAACTCATGTTCCAATGAAACAGCGCGAGAGTTTTGGTTATCTTGAAAAATATCTCGCAAACGTTCCCACGCCGCCATGGCTGTGGAATCCGGTTCCATTATCGTATGCAACAAGTCTGTGGAGATTGTTGCATAAATCCAACCAAAGACTGTGGCATCAAGTGTATCCCACAATTCCTTGTATGCATCGTTTGTTATGTCTTTCCCTTTACCATCTTTTGGAGGAATTATATGATGAAGAACTTTGTGAGCACGACAACATATTTTGAATAATGTTGCCCAAGCCGCATAATGAACGGTTTCCATTTCTAGTTTGATGGAAACATGTGTTTTGATATTTGAGATAGCAAGGGCAAGGTGAAAAGATGATTTGGATTCAGACATAACTGGTTGTGATGAAGGATAATCAATAATGGAGTGAAAAAAAGATGAAATTTTCGGCCACTAGGATTTTCTAGGGAGGAAGATGACAAAAAATTTGGAAGAAATTAAACTAATTTTGTATATTTCCTTAAGCTCTTGATACCATGTAAGAATTCTAGGGTAAGTAGAATATTTTCCTCACTATATTCATCCTTCAAGGGTTCAATATATACACAATATACATCAATTAGGAAGAGTCAATCATGCCTAATCAATTCCTAATAATCTTTACCTAATTTACATAATGTTCTTAATTAACATTTTACTACCTACCATATATAACATGATACTACATTAATACAAAATCATAATATTCTAACCGTCCTTAAGTTCAAACTTATATATTCTATTATTGTCTCACTCATATATCTCTTTTAAAACTTTATTATTGTTTCACTTCATGATATTTATTGAAACGTCATAACAAATTTCTGGATCTTTTTGAAAATATGAGTAATATTTTAAACACACACAAGTATTATGTCTATATTGAAAAATTAATTCAGACTACATAAATCGTTTCTCTTGGAGTTTCAAACTCCAGTAACTTTTTCAATTCCAACATATTGTGCTGAAATTTTATTTGCCTAGTTTCAAACTTATGTATTGTGTGTTGGATTAGGTGTTCGTGTTTTATTTAATGCTGATTTTTTTCAGATTTTATTTTTGAACATGTTTACAAGCATATAAGACATAGGAATTTGCATTTGGAGCTCAACTTATTATTTCTTACAAGTGTAATTTGTTATTAGTAAGTATGAAATTGACTATTTTTTCTTTCTAAAAATATATTAACTTTTAAATTCTTATCTATTAAGCACAATCCAAAATCGGTATTGTGGGTGATGCAAAATCTTAGATACCTATGAGGAGCAACCCGTAACCGCATGAATTAATTAATATGAAGGATGAATATCAATATCGGTGCTACATGCAGTACTAGTTATTGGTCATGACGAGCCGTATTAAGTTATTCTGGCATTAGGTGAGTATTTACGGGTTGCACTGTGTAGGTTGTTTTATTTTGCTTGTGTTAGGAGATGTAAGTAAACAAAATATATATTTATCAGCAACACTTTCTGTTAAAAGTAAATCTGCTGATTTTCAATTAAGAATTCTCATGTTCAAGAAACTGAGGTTGGTTATGTAATATTTGGCATTTTCTCAACCTTTTATGGCAATTTGGTAAGTAGATGATGCATTAATTTTCTATCTTAAGGATTTAACTGAAATATTAAGATCATATTGTAGATTCAATTTTTCATTCGTGTAAGTTAGCTAGTATTGAAAAGTAATAACATAAATTTTATTACATCTCTTTCAAGTGTATCTAATAATAACATTCAGGACCTCCATTTTTCGTAGGGTATTAAGGTCCCACATCGGAAATAGAATGAGAACATGAATTCATTATATGGACTTGGACAATCATCACTTTACAAGCTAACTTTTGGGGTTGAGTTAGGTCTAAGATCCATTCTTTACATAATATCAAAGCAGATCCATTCAAATTTCTTTGTTCTTGGACCCCAAATTATATTGTCCACGCTCCATTGGACAATTCTCACTTGAGTTAGACACAAGATCCATTATTTATTGTCCAAGTCCATATAAAGAGTCCATTGCAGAAAGAATATCTTAATTTTAAAATAAATATATCTTATTTTTACAACCCAAAATAATATTAGTATTTATAGAACACAAAATAGAAACGAGCTAAAATAATAATAATAATAAAAATTAGACTACAGATCGTTCGAGACTTTTCGACAATATCTAATAATCAATCAAAATGAGTTTTAAAAAAAAACATGCTGCAAAGTGAAAAATAAAAAGGAAAAACAAAAAATAATATAAATAAAAATGTGAGGTAAGACGGTATATAATAAACTCTTGTGTCCGGCTCTTCTCTGAATGCCACACATAACGATAGCTTAGTGTACCGAATTACCCTTTAAAATATCACGGAGCATCCCAATATATGACAAAGCAAATATTTTGAAAAATGCTAACCGAGACAGAATAGGAAGTAAATATATTAGTAGGTCAAGGCTCGACCCGTCCTAACCCGGCGTATTGCCATTGCTAGACCACATTCTCTTTCTATTTTTTCGTACAAGCAGAGTCCGATTTTATCCACTCCTTTTTCGCAAAAATATCACATTCCCCCCAGAAAAAAATCAGCATATTCCGAAAGGACACCCCAACCACGCCCACTCTCAATATATGCGCGTTTGTAACACGCGCCATGAATAGGCATGTCCTCGAAGCAAATCAAATTAATAATAATATCGTCAAACCCAGCTCTCTCACATTCTCTCGAAACCCTAGAACCGTCCCCCCCCCCCCCTTAGATTCTCTCAATCTCTATGAAATTCCTCCAAATCTTCAAATCTAGGCTGGATTTGATGATTCCTTTCATGTAGTTTTTTCTCTCGATTTTTTAATTTTTTTTTGTTGGCTGAAAAATTGAACCTTATGGAGGGCTCTGTGTCGGTTACGGATGATCTCGGAGCATCACCGGAATCATGGGAGGTGGCTGACTTGGATGGTAGTATGAGACGACTTATACTTAATTCTTCGAAGAACAAGGATTTAGATTCCTCATCATCTTCTAATGTGAATAATAATCAATCTGAGCTGGTGCTTGATTCTTCGTGTTCGGGGGGTGTATCGGAGGAGGTGGTTAACACGGTGGATCAATTTCTTCGTGAGGCTTTACAAAACCCTAGAGAGCGTCTTTCCGGTTAGTATTTTCTGATTATTATGTTAATTAGTATCAGGTTTAGGATTTGTTAGCTGATATTTTTAGTAGGTTGTGATATACGTTGATTTGCTTTGTTGATTGTTTGTGTACTTGAATTGACTTGTGTACTTGTTCAGTTTCTTTTACTATCAGCATGTCTATGATTTATATGTGCTCGTATACTCACTGTCACATTGCTGTTAGTCGTGTCAATCAGTTAGCTAGTATTCACTTTTTGTTTGCTGAGAAGCTAGTACCTGACACTCAGTTAGCTTTCATCAAAGTCAATCAACTCTAAAAAGGACAGCCCGGTGCACTAAGCTCTCGCTATGCGCGGGTCCGGGGAAGGGCCAGACCACAAGGGTTTTCTGTAAAATGCTGTTTACACGGCTTGAACCATGACCTCCGGGTCACACGACAACAACTTTACCTGCAACTCTCAAATGCAATAATTGTAGATTTATGCCATGACACAGAAATAAGACTGTATTGTTGTCTAAGCTTGACATTGAAAAAGTATCTGATCACGCCAACTGCTAAGTGGACATTTCTAACCATCTATTGGTGGAAGACCCGGGATTTGGAGAAAATGGGATCAACTAGATTTAAATGTGCATCTCTACAAATGGAATGTCAGTTTGAATATATGATATACCGACAAGATTCTTTCCAACAAAAAGGGGCCTCAGCCAAGGTGATCCCTTCTCTCCTTCACCAAGCAGAATGTTGAAGAACTGATTCAAGAACTTTTCTGCAGGTATAATTTATTTACCTGATAAAAAAGAACTCTGTGGGGACCAGAACTCACAATGCGGCAAACATTGAACGTTCTATCGCATGTCACACACTGGTTATGTGTGATACACATAAACACTAGTACCATCTATGATACCAGATATATACCATTTATAAGTGTAAACACGTAAGTTTCAACCATTTTTTTACGAAGATAGAGGAAATGGGTGGGTAACTTAGGTGTCTACAGACACCATATGTGTATGTTTCCCATGTTTAACTATGTGGAGAAAAAGCTGGGTAAAACTGATGAACTTTCTATGGGAAGGGCACGGGGCCAAAAAGCCTTCCATTTGGCAAAATGGATCTAATCCTTAATGATAAGAAGGGAGGGGTAGGAGACAACAATCTGCAACACTGGAGTAAGAGCTTACTTTCTTCTCAAATGGCTATGTAGGTTCATTCCGCAGGGTTATGCTGTATGGAATCCGCTGGTCAGAGCAAAATATGGTGTAAGGCCACTGTGTCACCAATCCTGCACTAACTCTGTAGTGCTTGAATGATGGAAACATATTAAAGGCTTTGGGGGACCTTTTAGAGAAAATATTATAAGAACTGGCGATGGTAGAAAATCCTATTCAGGATAGATGCTTGGTTAGGACATGCCCCGCTAAAACTCTAGAAGAGTCCCCTGAGCTGCTCAGCTTTGCTAGAGATACTAAGGCCACAATTGCAGACTTTAGAGGGATATCCTTCAGAAGCAACTGAGATAATTGGGATTTGGGAAGAACAAGTCTATTGCTGCAGTTGTTACAGTCAACTCCTGAACTAACACAAACTGCAGATTCTATAGGCTGGAAAGGACAGAGAAAGGGGTAGTTCACAATGAAATCCTACTACAAAATGGCTGTCATCTCACATAGTATCTCCACCTTGTTATCCCCAGAAAAGAAATGGGAAATCTCAATCTTTATTTAGGGTTGCAGATTGCTTTTCAAGGCCTATTTAATCCTAACCTACTTGCAGAAAGGACTCTCTATTTGCAGCAGATGCCCTTTATGTGAGGAAGAATCTGAGAATGTCAATTATCTCTTTTTTGCTTGCGCTTTCAGCCTGAAGATTTGGAATATGTCTTTTACCCTTTTTGAGCTTAAACAGACGATGTCAAAGACTCCTACTAAGTTGCTGGAATGCTGGATCAGAAGGCTTTAGAAAGAAGCAAAACCATTATACAACACCATCCCTGCTTGCATCTAGTGGTATTTTGTAGGGAAAGGAATTCTGGAATCAACTATCTGAAGGCAATCAGAATGTGGTGCTAAAAAAAAAGAAGAACAAACATGATTTTTGCTAGCCTTTTGGTGTGAATGGCGTGAACATATTTGAGAGGCTCTTATAGACTTCCACAATTCCCTGAGGAGCTGAGTGTTTACATCAACAGCTGAGTGCAACCCGACACTCTTTGTGCTGATATATGTCATTGAAAGTCTTTGCTTAGATATCAAAAAAGGAAGAAAAACAGAACAAATTTATTTAATCTAAAAGCATAGAAGGACAAATTAACTTGACCTTTTCAATCAGAAAACACCATGTTCTCCATCATATATTCTCGGTTATGTAGTCTTTAGCTGTTATGCTGAGGTAGGCATTTTGTAATTGCATAGCAGTTGTATGATACACTTGCATAAAAATATTTATTGTATAATGCTTTACTTTCCTTTAGGTGCTTTTTTCTATTCTTAGATCTGGCCGTGCATTATTTTTTAACAATGTTATTTCATCCTCTGTGTTTCCATTTTGAGATAGCTAGATTCTCCTTAAATATGTCACTGTATGCATTTTATTCTCTATTCCTCTTTTTTTTTTTTTGCCTCTGTTAGTCGGATTGATTTTCTTTATCATGCACATAGTGATTTGTCATTACCTTTTCTCAGTTCTGAGGATGGAGCAAGATGTTGAAAAGTTCATCAGGGATCTGGGTCGACAACAGATGGAATTCCAACATCTGCCTACCTCCTATTTGCGACTGGCTGCTCACCGTGTGGCACAGCACTATTCTCTACAATCAATGGTTTTGTTGGACAATAGTCTACCGGATGGCTCGGGTTCCAGAATTATTGTGCGCAAAACTTCTGAATGTCGGATGCCGTTGATTCGCTTGGCTGATATTCCAGTGAATTTGCCTCAAGGAGATACTGGTGTGGCTAAGGTTGCCATAAAGCAGAGGCCACAGAAAGGTTCACAGTTAGCAGGTGGTTTGAATTCAAATTCATCAAAGGGAAATTCTGCGAAAAGTGTTGAGGAAAGAAAGGAGGAATATAATAGGGCTCGAGCACGTATTTTTAACTCTAATAGTTTAAGTGGGAGCTCCAATGTAAAACCTGAAACTGAATCAAGGTCACAGGATACTTTCCAGTATGGTTCAGTAGGGATACCACAGTTAGAAGAAAAAGCCAGTCCAGCTGGCAGTTCTGATTTGAATACTGGGCGGGGTCTGATTGATTCTTCAACAAGTAGCAATAGGTCAGCTAGAAGTAGGACAGAAACGGAGCCAGTTGGTAGGTCTAGATCTTATAATAAGGTGGCTATCTTTCGCGATCGGGAAATTGACCGGAAGGACCCTGACTATGACAGGAGTTATGACAGGTCTTTCTTAGTCCTCTGCTATTTTGTGAATATACTGTAAAGTAGCCCTTCCCCTCAGCTTGTTTGTTGTGTACGTGTTGGTGGTTCAGTCTCGTGGTATCCCTTTTAACATGGATCGAGCAGATAGTTTACTTTTATGATTGCGTTTATGGTGGTAAAAGCACTCTTTTATTATATGAGATGTTTAAGTACCATCACCTTATCATGTGATTACCTGTTCATCAGTTTTGTGCATTTTTTGGAAATGTACTTTGTATATGAAATGTTGTAATTTATTATTTCTACATAATCTTTGTTCCTATTGAGATTTACTGACCAATTATTGATAAATTGTTTGTGGTCATGGTTGTTCTAGAATGATTAGTTTTACACTAAGAGTGGTTTGAAGTATATGTGGGGATCAGCGTCTTTTATTACGTGTCTTGACTTCTGAAGCTCTACTACGTATGTACCCTTTGCCCTTCGTGTAGCTTCCTTTATGTTCTTTTTGGATCGGATTGAATAGAACCAGAGGTTTGGGTTATAGTATGCATATGGATGCATAAAGGAAGAGCTTTTAAGAATGTCATCCTTTTTTGTCTGTTGCTTCAAACACAGGATGAGATTAGGCAAAAAATCTTCGTTTTTCTTGGCGTGATCAATCAGATTCGATGAAAAATCATAGCCGCAGTGATTCTATCTGGATTTGGATGTAGTGAAGTTGTCATAATACACATCACTTTGGGACACATGCACATAGCCGATGCGCATGGCTAAAAGTTGACTTGCGTTTACAGGAGGACGACTCCATTCACGATTCCTCTTTCCTCTCTTTCTCCGTCATGATCCTCCGGACAGTGTGAAGAACGAATAGCAAATCTGGAGTTATATATCGGTAGATAGGACGTGCACATGTCCAGTCTCCTGGAGCACTACTCTAAATGAATACCTTTTCTGTCTCCCATAAAAAATGGACAATATCTGTTTCTGGGCACCAAATAGAACCCAAAAAGGCCAAAGAACCATGGGTCGTTACATAATATTGGAATAAAGATATAAGCCCTGGAGACTGTGTTATTAACAGCTATGAAGTAGACTCTTGAAGAGGGAAAGAAGAACCTGATTCAAAGGAGGAGGAGAAAATACAAAGGAAGAAGAGGGGGAAGAACCTGATTTGAGAGAAGCTGCTATCATTTTGAAGCTATGGTGGCTCGGAGCCACTAGTCAATTCCTTTATTTTCTCTGTTCCTTCTCTTTCCTCTTCCCTCTTTATTGCATACTACTGCTTTGGTTGTTTAAACTATTTTGTGTGACGTCCTATAGATATTTGAATTCTTTATATGAGAATGTGTCTTGGCATTTTCTCAAAAGCTTTTAGTAGTTAGTACTACTTCTGAGTTTCTTCTTTATGCTGTACAGAATTATGTAATATAATACATCCAACTTCTGTTGTGCCCCCTCAATTTCACAAATTCTCTTTGTGCTCGTGGGTTTTTCACTACGATGCTCATGTCGTTTTTCCTTGCAACTTGTTTGTGATTGTAATGAGGTGATTCACTTTTTATTTGAAGATACATGCAAAGGTTTGATCCTGGGTTTGGATTTACTGGTGGCCCATATACAATTCAGCCCATGTATGCTCCTGCAATTAACTACAACACTGAGTTTCCCCAGCTTGGATCTGCTCTTTGGTCTCCCATTTCTGCTGAAAACCAACCTCGTCCACTTCCTCAACATTTACCTGGGCCTTGGGCAACACCAACGACTCCTGGTATTGGTTATGGTCCAGCAGAGAGCATGATGCCTCCCCCTTTTAGTCACAACCATATTAATGCACGCTCAAGCTCAGCTATATATTTGCATTCAACCCAGTATCCTTGTCAGCGTCCTGGAATGACTTTTATCCATCCTCACGAGCAGGTTCACCAACCCTTCTCACAGGTATGGCAAACAAACTTTATTTTTTCAGTAAGAGATCAGGAGAGGTTAAGCTGTTGAAGCTAATTTTAGTGAGTTTGGGGAAATATCTTTAGTAAGGAGCATGCTGGGATCCTTCATATTTAAGTGCTTGGTTAATAGATAAAGGATTTAGCTACGGACCCAGTGACAGCTATACTTACCTTCCTGTAGGATACTTGTTTAAGCTACGGGTTCTTGTTATGCTATATTGTAGGATGCTTGTTGAAGCTACGGAATCTTGTTATGCTATATTATCTTATGTTGGTATGTTTTGAGGAATTTAGCTTGTAGAGGAGAGGGTCTCTTTCTTTTCACATGAGATTTTATAATTATCCGTCAGTAGTTGTGTTTGACATCCTGGTTTATTTTCTCCACTTTATGGTTTGCTTCATCATTTGATTGCTCTTCTCTTCATGGTTTTCCAGACTCATCAACTACAACCTGATGGTTTTGGATTAGCCCGGCCCCGGTGAGGGGCACGGGCCATGCCTGCACCCTGGCACATACAATTCAGCATCTTGAGGGGGATGTTGAGCGGCAAAATGTTGCAATTGGCAGGGTGCAGGCATGAACAACTGGGACCTGCTGGAATGGATTGTTCAGCTTGCAGTATTTTCCGAATCCATCCACCAGTCTCAGTATCACAGAGCCTCCTGTATCGCTCTGAGGATGCTCACATGTCCTGGCAGTTCCATTGCAAGGATGAGCACTCAAAGCTATGATGATGACTACGGCGGCGATGATGACAAATTAAATCAGCAAGAGTTCAGAGCTGGCAAAATTAGAAGTTTGATCTGTTTTAGGTTTATTCTCATTTTCCCTTTTCTTGGGCCCTTTTTAAGTTGCCTGTTTCTACGTGTGAAGTAATTGTAACCATGTATTGCTTGTTTTATTTCACAGCCTCATCAAAGCTCCAAGCAGAAAGGAAACTTGGTTAGAGGTTTCGAGTAAATGCGTCTACGGGACATGAAGCCTTTGGTAGCTTTGGAGCCAGATTGACAGTGATAACAGAGAGCTCTGTTCTCCTATGGCAAAGCAATCTCCAGGATAGACTCTGCACATGATGTATTTAAACGAAAAGTATTTCCCCCTTTCTTTTCTTTTTGTTGGGACAAAATATTCAACTGCTTTGGTCTTTGGCCGACTTGTTTGTAGCTGAAGCTTTTTGTTTGGTCAGAACTCTTTCATTGCGCGTCACCAAAATGATCCTAACCGGCAATTATATGGTGGTATTGCTTTGTGGTTTGTCCACAAATCCTAGTTTCTCAATAAGAGAAATGGGATGAAGCCAACTAGCCAAGTGTGAGTGTTATCCATCACAATCAACTCGACACTTTGTCGTTGCATTTAAGTCTTTCCTGTTAAGAGTCCCACATCGGATATGGAATGACAACATGGACTCTTTATATGGACTTGGACAATCCTCACCCTACAAGCTAGCTTTTGGGGTTTAGTTAGTTCAAGATCCATTCTTTACATGGTATCAGAGCCAGAACCATTCCAATTATTTGTTCACCGATGTTGGGCTCCCAAATTATATTATTCACGCTCCAGTTAACAAGGTCTGAGCGTGTGGGGAGTGTTAAGAGTCCCACATCGGATATGGAATGACAACATGAACTCCTTATATGGACTTGGGCAATCTTCATCTTACAAGCTAGCTTTTGGGGTTGAGTTACTTCCAAGATTCATTCTTTACAGTTCCAGTAACCAGGGAATAACAGTCACGGGTTGGGCTTAACAGGACATCTTGTGTCCCATCCCTATCCAGCGTCGTTAAAAGAAAATTGGACTGGAAAATCCCCTAATTCCCAGAAGCCCGGCAAAAAGTAAAAAACGTAACCGACCAAAAGTAAACCCAAAATGTTGGTAGAATTGTGTAGTTTGTTAACGGAGAACATTTTTGTTCAATTTCACATGGTTTAAGGGAATTTTTTGACATGTACGATATCATGGGAGTCTAATGTGTTTCTATGATAAGTTGCCTAATTGTCGGGTTTCGACGGCTTCTGCAATTATTACGTACGGCTTCTGCATTATTACGAGTGGTAGATTTTAGTAGGCCAAATGAGATAATGTCTGGGACACCTCTGAGAAGTAGATAACTTGTAAGGGGAAATCATCTATAGAAAAGGAGAAAAAACAAGAAAGAAAAGTGAAAGTGACAAATGGATTAATCTTATCAAAGACAATGTTTATATGGTGCTTGCTTAAAAATTATATTTTTAGTGCTCAAAACCATTTCTTCGGGCGAAAACCGTGTTCCTACTTTGTTATATAATTTAACAGAAGAAAACAAAACACTTCACACTTTACCAGATAACGCATTATACAAAGCTATCCTAAACCAAAATTTGTCTGTTTTCCCTTTTTAGGCCTTGTGAGAAGTACTTGTTCTATTCTCTGTTGTTTCTATCTTTCATCAAATTAGTTAACTCATCTTAAGTTTCCTTTGGAACAGTAGCCGATTGAAGATTCTTTTTTCCCCAAATGAAATGTTTACAAACTCTGTTTTTGTGCCTTAGATATGAAAATTCTTATCATCAAGGAAGTATTTTAGTTAAGTAGTTAGTTCTCGATATATGAGTAGTTAGCATCCAATACCAGCGCTCTCAAACTAAAATTACCTTCTGCGTTCAAGTTATGTGCTCTAACAATGTACGTAACGCTTAGTACGTGATTCCCTTGTATCAAAGGTGGACTCAGGATTTGGAGATGACGGTGGCACCACCAAAGGTAGATGTACGTAGTCGGAGCGATGTCACATAACAACGCCTTGTTTGAAAATTTTATTAGACACCCTAGAATCGATGTACTAATGTATAAAATGAATTGGATGAAGCTCACTCCGCGGACTGGTCTTTTGTGCACCACTTTTCATACGATATGTTGCATGTTCGAAACTTGCAACCAACACGTTTTTATGCCATTTTTGCAATTGTCAGCCAAAAAACGAAAATGTTGTAGCCCGACTAGAACTCAGGTTGCACACGTGCGCAGGGCCTAAGGGGCATGTTGACCAACTGACCTAGTGCGACATACATAATTGAGAGGTCCTTTTAAATATATATTAAATATTCAAGGTATATACACACTGTATATACATAATTCTTTTCGAAGTTAACGGGTTCACGTGCACCCTCTCTTAATAGGGTAGGTCCTCCCCTGCCTCTTTTCGAAGTTAAAGGGTGCACGTGCGCCCCCTCTTAATGGGGTAGGTCATCCCCTGCCTTGTATAGGTTGGAGCTAGTTTATTACTACAAAAAAGGAGAAAAGACTTCAGCTTGCTAATATGGTTGACATCTAGCTTCAGTCGAAACATAAGAAAGTCGTGAAATGCATAAGCTCCTTCAGAGATATGGGAGACCCAAGAAATGGGTAAAAAAGTGAAAAGATTGGAACATGTGAATAGATCTAATACCAATACTATCGATTTCAATTGTTGTGCGGGGGAAAACATCAACAAAATTAAACCTTTATTATTTCGTTTCTCTTTGAAAGCCAAAGACCTACTATTTAAGCTGAAAGTCTGATATTTTCAGGATCATGCATGTCCTTGATCCATAAGTAGGCCATGCAGCAATATCTGGGAGATGATCATTGGCTCGATGCTTCAGGCGAAATCAATTTCCTCTTTTATTAACATTAGGTTAAGTTGACCTACATATTTTGTTTAATTACTTTGTCCCAATTCATGTGGCACAATTGAAATTTCGAGAGTCAGGTAAGTTTTCCTTTGACCGGAATTTCTTTATATGCCTTTCAAATATTTTGTTATTAATTATTGTGATTTATAGTACAATTTACGTAGTTTTCAAACATATAAAATTTATTTTAAAAAACTCAAAGCTTCTATGTCCGAATTCACGGTCAAAGTTTAGAAGTTTAAATCTCGAAATTTCAACAGTGCCACAAAATTTCGGACAAAAAGAGTATTTTTTTACACCATCAAGTTAGGCTACAACAACATATAACTCTTTATGACAGACATGATAAGGTCACCTAGAAAATAGGGTAATAATATGTTATAGCCGTTTAAGTTATTATACATCTTTAATGTAACATTTTTTGCACTATCAAATCATTCAAAAAATATCTATAGACAAGCCTTCTCAAAAGACAGAAATTTGTGACCTTGAAAATAAAATATATTACCTGCTTTAACAAGTAAAGGTGACCTGTGAAAATTCTTTACACTGATGAATTCTTTTTGTTTACACTGCCTATGTATATAACAAAAATCCATGCCATAGTCATATGGATGTGTGAACAAATTTGAGGTTTCTCACATGAATATTCAAACCTCATGTCATAGCCTCAGCTGTCTCCCCTGCTCAAGCCTTGCGTAGGCATGTTTATGTCTGCCCCGCAAGAGGCATCTTTATTTCTTCTCAATGAAAGAATGTCTCTTTCTTGGTTTTATTCTTTAACAAACTTGTTACAAAGCAAAATCCACGTGCAATAGTGTTTCCCTCTTATATTAGCCTAAGGGTGTGTTTGGGTATGGTTCAAACTTCTCATGTTTTGATTTTTTTTTTTAGAATATTAATTTCTTAAAAATTAGAAAAATGACTTCTCGTGTGGAAGTAGGAAACACAAGTTTAATAAGTAGCATTTCACACTAATTATCTCCTCTCCGACCCTAGATACGGAACCTGGATTTCATCTTTATGGATTCTCAATTTTAGAACGAAGAATTAAATTGTTAAAAACTGATTTCTAAATTTAATATTGTACATACTTAATAAATTCCTTATCACAAATACATTGTTTGAGCAAAAGCTATTGAGTTCGACTGAACCTCATCCTAGCTTCTTGCTCTGCCCCTCCCAGCCCCTACCTCCACATCAATAGTGTTTGCCTAAATAATAGTACTTCTTTATAAATGCTCTGGGGACAAAATTTTCTGCTTACCTACAGGGCGGAGGAGAGTATTAGATACGAGCTCGGACGAACCCATTAACTTTTGCTTAGATTATGTATTTGTATTAGGAAATTTATTAATCATGTATAAATATTTAATTGCCATCAATTCATTTTCCGGGGAAAACATCCTCCCTCACACCAAACACACCCTAAGTCTTTCCCACTTTTAAAGTAAAATCTAGCGTCTTCTTTGTACGAGGAGAAAACAGGGAGGCTTTCTGTTTCCCTCACTTGATGGTTAAAGTGCACTTTGATCTGTGTTTTGTATGAGGATAAAGAAAAGTGTGGGGGCTTTGCTGATCGGGTAATGAATACTTCTTACTAGTGAACTGTGCTATTCTCGTGTGATTTTTGGCATGTTTATCAATTAGTGTGTACCAACTTTACATGCATATGACTATATAAGCATATGCATTTTTTTCAAACAAAGCCCAGAAAAATAGATATGCTCTAAAGGTACTGACACCTCTAAGTTTCTACTACACAATTTTTTTTTCTGGTTCTACTTGCTCAACACAAACTTCACATGTTTGGTCCTTGTTTTTTTTTTTTGTTCTTCTAAGAATTAATGTCTTTACTAAAGTATCATGAAATAGAAGTGGACCAATTGTTACATTCAGTTCTGTTAGTGGAAATTGGTTTGCTTATTAGATCGTTGATTACTAAATGACTTCAAGAAGAAGAAAAACTGTCTATTTCTGTTAACACAACACAACGCCCGGATATCATTTTATATTCATTACAACATTTGTCTTCATGAACAATATTGCTTACTGTTTATGGAAGATAGTTTTCTATATTATCTGCTCTGCCTTGTGTCCTAATCTGTTTTTTTCACTTTTGTCAAGATATGCAAGCAATACGGCAATGGATAGACAGAATTCAGAGCTGTACCTGCGCAACTGTCAGATTATGCGGGAGAATGAGAGGCTGCGGAAGAAAGCTCAACGTCTCAACCAGGAGAATCAAGCTTTGTTATCAGAGCTGAGACGGAAGTTAGCAGCTATAAATGCCAAGCGGAAACCTGAATTTGAGTTCTGACACTGATCAAATGGAAGCCAACAAACGTCAGGCACTGGAATGAAAGTGATTGTTGTTCCAAATCACTTCCTCCAGGCGCTTTGTACAGTTCAAAATTATGAGAATTTTCAACTTGGGTTTTACCAACGTCATAGCAATTCCCAGGCGATGTGCCATCTGAAACTATTTATTGTTGCATTTGCACCAAAATAATGTACTAGTTTAGTAAACAAATCAAAGTGCTTAGCTAAAAGGTTTACTACCAACTGTACCCCCATGAGAAAAATAAGGAAAAGAATTATGCTATAAGGGGTTGTGAATTGAAAAGCTAGGTTTTTACTTCACCAATTATCAGTCCACATTCAACTTCCTGTCTATTACAGAAGTCTGAAAGAGTATAGAAATGTACATTTTAAAAGACGGTTCGCCAAAGTGCCTGTCTGTTGGACATTTTTCTTTCAGGATTGCTTCAACTCGAAAAAAGTTGTGCTTTAGGGAATTATCGATAGACTACCAAAAAAAGACAATTAGGAATTCACTAGAATTCTCACATTTATTTGGAAGATACTTATTTCGGATGGCCTATAACTGTTAGAATATTATGCAATCATATTATTACTATGTATTAATGTAGTATCATTTTATATATGGTAGGTAGTAAAATGTTAATTAGGTAGAAGATTATTAGGAATTGATTAGGAAGATTAGGCATGATTGACTCTTCCTAATTAATGTATATGGTGTATATATTGTACCCTTGAAGGATGAATACATTGACGAAAATACTTTCAAAGTCTTACATGGTATCAAGAGCTTAAGGAAATATCCAAAATTAGTTTATTTTCTTCCAAATTTTCGGTCATCTTCCTCCCTAGAACCCTAGTTGGCCGAAATTTCTTCAATTTTTTTCTCTCTTACTCCATTATTGATTATCCTTCATCACAACCAATTATGTCTGAAACCAAATCATCATTTCACCATGCCCTTGCTGTCTCAAACATCAAAACACGTGTTACCATCAAACTAGAAATGGAAACCGTTCATTATGCGACATGGGCGGAATTGTTCAAAATATGTTGTCGTGCTCACAAAGTTCTTCATCATATAATTTCTCCAAAAGATGGTAAAGGAAAAGACATAACAAACGATGCAGACAAGGAATTGTGAGATACACTTGATGCCACAGTCCTTGGTTGGATTTATGCAACAATCTCCACGGACTTGTTGCATACGATAATGGAACCGGATTCCACAGCCATGGCGGCGTGTGAACGCTTGCGAGATATTTTTCAAGATAACCAAAACTCTCGCGCTGTTACATTGGAACATGAGTTCTCAACCATTGACATGGCGGACTACCCAAATGTTTCTACATATTGTCAATGACTCAAAGTGTTGGCCGATCAATTAAGAAACGTTGGTTCACCGGTTACTAATAACCGGTTAGTCTTACAATTGGTCGCCGGTCTCACCGACGCGTATAACGGCGTGAGAACTCTAATCCGTCAAAGTAATCCTCTACCACAATTTTATCAAGCAAGGTCCATGCTTGTACTTGAAGAGTCGGGCTTAGTGAAAAAGGCCTCAACTACTTCAAATTCCGCCATGCTTGCCACTCCTTCACATGATGGTAATTTTTGTGACCCTTCTCAACAAAATAAGGGACAAAAAGGACGTTATAACAATAAAAATAAGGGTGGAAATTGCGGAAATAACAAAGGTGGAGGCCACCGAAATTCCGGTGGCGGCGATAATGGAGGCAATACCAACTCCGATGGTGGACAGTGGCAGCAACACGACGGCAGGGGCGACGGATAGTGGCAGCAACCCACCGGCTGGCAGTGGCCTTTGGGCTATACCACCCAGCCCAGCCCCAACAGGCAATTGGGCCAGGCAGCCCCAAAGGCCCACTGGCCAGCCTCAGCAAAAACAATGGGTATTTTCCACTAAATTGGCGGCAGCAGCAACAGGCCCATTTCGCTGGGTCTGTTAACACATGCAGTAGAAGTGGGCCTCAGCCGACCCAGTGGCATGGGGTCCATTCAACAGAGGCCCACCCTACGAAAATTGAGTCCGCCATGCACACTCTTGGACTTAATCCACCGGATTCAAATTGGTATATGGACTCCGGAGCGACGTCACATATGACGTCCTCCTAAAGTAATCTCTCGTCCTATTTTAATTTGAGCAATGATAATGGAATAATTGTCGAAAATGGCCATTCAATTCCAATAAAAGGTTATGGTTCTAGCAAATTGTCACCACCAAACCCACCCCTAATTTTAAAGAATGTCCTTCATGCTCCCAAATTAATCAAAAACTTGGTTTCTGTTAGAAAGTTTACAACTGATAATTGGGTATCTGTCCGGTTTGACCCCTTTGGCTTTTCCGTGCATGATTTTCAGACGGAGAAGCTTCTCATGAGATGTGATAGCAAGGGGGAGCTCTATCCAATAAATCCGTCAACACAACAATCCAAGTTTCCTTCTGTTTTTGCAGCCTTGGCACCATCTTTATGGCACCAACGTTTGGGACATCCGGGAGAGGCTGTTTTGGCTTCTCTTAAATAAAATAATTTTATTTCTTGTACCCAAACACGGACTCTAAATAAGTGTCATTCTTGCACACTTGGTAAACATGTTAAGTTGCCCTTTATTTCCTCTACTTCATGCACTCTTTTGCCATTTGATATTTTACATTGTGATATTTGGACATCACCTGTTTTGAGTTCTTCTGGTCATAGATATTATTTGCTTATACTTGATGACTACTCTAATTATTTGTGGATATTCCCTTTATCAAAAAAATCACAAGTGTTTTCCACTTTTCTCACTTTTAGAGCATTCATCCGAACTCAATTTGAACGTGATATCAAAAATATTCAATGTGACAATGGGGGGAGTTTGACAATAAACAGTTTTGGGATTTTTTCAAAACAAATGGTCTTCAGTTTCGTTTGTCTTGTCCTCATACTTCATCACAAAATGGGAAGGCGGAACGCAAAATTAGGACCATTAACAATATTGTTAGAACATCTCTTTCTCATGCTTCACTTTCCCCTGTATTTTGGCATCATGCACTCCAAATGACCACTTATCTGTTGAATGTCCTTCCTCATAAAAATCTATCATACCAACCTCCCCTAAAAATGCTTTACTTACGAGAGTCCACATATAATCACTTAAGAGTGTTTGGTTGTCTTTGCTACCCCCTCTTTCCATCCACCACAATTACAAAACTCCAAGTCTGGTCTACTCCATGTGTGTTCTTGAGATATCCTACTCATCATCGCGGTTACCAATGTTACGACATTTCTTCCAAAAGAATCTTTATAAGTCGTCATGTAATCTTTGATGAAACAATTTTTCCATTTGCTAAGATACATGCCACCGGGACTCATAACTATGATTTTTTGGATGATGATAAGTTTCCTATCTAACACATTTTTTTCACAGCTCAGTACCTATTACTAGTGTTGAACACCGTAATTCAGGCCCTTCAGGCCCATTGGGCCAGTCCACCACTACGGGCCCAATTCCAGCTCCAGCAATGCAGCCCACTGGACCCTCGATTTCTCACTCCTCGGTCAGTGGCGTCGAGTCCACTAGCCCAACAAGCCATCCGGTCACCCGTAGTCAACATGGAATTATCAAACTCAATGCCAAATATAGCCTTCACACCCAGGTCTCGAAATCACCTTTGCCTCGTAATCCAGTGTCTGCTCTAAAAGACCCGATTGGAAAATGACCATGGATGGTGAATATCATGCTCTAATTACAAATAGGACATGAGATTTAGTACCTCGTCCATCTAATGCTAATATAATTCGATCTATGTGGATTTTCATCCATAAAGAAAAATCTAATGGAACTTTTGAGCGGCATAAAATCCATTTTGTAGGTGATGGGAAGACACAGCAGGTTGGTGTAGATTGCGTGGAAACATTCAGTCCAGTGGTCAAACCTGCAACTATCAGAACAATTCTCAGCCTGTCTTTCTCAAAAGGATGGTCACTTCATCAATTGGATGTCAAAAATGCCTTCCTCCATGGACACCTTAATGAGACTGTTTACATGCACCAACCTCAAGCAGGCCCCCACGACTTGGTATAAGCGGTTTGCAAATTTTGTGTCACACGTGGGTTTTTCGCACAGCCGTTCAGATAATTCCCTGTTTATCTATCGTCAGGGTAATCATACTGCTAATCTTCTTCTATATGTGGATAATATTATTCTAACATCATCTTCAGACTCTCTTCGCAAGAATATCATGTCACAGCTTAGTTCTGAATTCGCTATGAAAGATCTTGGCCCACTCCACTACTTTCTAGGGATTGCTGTGACCCGACATACATGTGGATTATTTCTCTCCCAGAAGAAGTATGCATCAGAAATAGTGGAACGAGCTGGGATGTCTTTCTGCAAACCTTCGGCAACTCCGGTCGACACAAAGTCAAAATTGAGTGCCATCTCTAGCAAACCTTTTGCTGATCCAACGTTATACCGTAGCCTAGCAGGAGCTTTACAGTATCTCACATTCACCAGGCCAGTTATTACCTATGCAGTGCAACAAGTGTGTCTATTCATGCATAATCCAATGGAGGAACATATACATGCTCTGAAACGCATTGTGCGATATATTCAGGGCACTCTGGAGTATGGATTACATCTATACCCGTCCTATGTTTCCAAACTTGTTACTTACACTGATGCAGATTGGGCAGGATGTCCGAATACAAGACGATCCACCTCCGGGTATTGCGTCTTCCTTGGTGACAATTTAATCTCATGGTCCTCAAAAAGGCAGGCCACGGTATCACGCTCAAGTGCTGAAGCAGAATATCGCGTTGTGGCCAATGTTGTATCTGACTCATGTTGGATTCGGAACCCTGTTACTTGAACTTCATTGCCCTATTCCGACTGCAACAATAGTATACTGTGATAATATTAATGCAATCTACCTCTCAGGAGTCTTACAATAACATCTTAACCCTACTTGATAATATTGATCATTCTACCGAATATGGGCTCAAGCCAAATTCTATGACGGATGATGCATGACAAAACTTGAAGTAAACTATTTATAGACTGCTGCCTCTATTGCATTTGGGGTAAATACAATTTAATTGGAACTAAAAGTAAGGAAACAATTTTCTGCTTTTGGAAGTCTGTCAGTTTTTTTTTTTTTTTGCTTTCAGAAGTTTATTCATGGAGTAGTATGTTTTGCCTAATAGATACTAGTGATAACCAATTTTCAAATAAGTGGAAGAAAATTCTTGGAAATCACCGTGTAGCACACTAAATAACTAGGTACCTGTGCATGGATAGCTGAGCAATACCACAATCAACAGTACGGATTCCAACTCCTGAAGCAAGTATAGAAGTCATACACAAGATTTATTAATGAAGCTGCAGCACATGTGGAATTTTCTCTAATATCATTGATATAAATTCCTATATATCAGTTTTCTTTTTGATAATATGCCGAGCATACAATTCCTTTGTCATATACTTATTGGAAACCTCTTCCTGTTTGGATTTGGTTAATTTACAAAGTGAACTGAATACATCAGAAGAGTATTATAGCTAAGGTTGTGCCTAGCCTGTCTTCTTGGAAAAGATCTAGTGAAAATACTTAACAAAGGACTAAACTACACGGTCTTTGTCTGCACCAACTAAATCGGAAGCAACATTCGAAAGACGACTGAATTCAACAAAATGGAAGGGCTCCGTTTTATTTGATGCAACTCCTTTATTTGGTCTCTAGATATCTAGCCCTCTTATGTTCTCTTCTTTCTTGTGTATAAACTTATATCCATATTGAAAAAAAATCACATAGTTATAGGACAGGTGTTAACATGGTTTCACATTGTCATGGAAGTCCTATTTACCTTATGCAATAAGAGGGAAAGATATTAGGAGCCATGCTTCCAAGCATACACTGAGGAGGTGAGGGGCGGGAGACACATAAATCGCTAGGAATCTCTTGATTTACATGTAAATGCCTAGATAAACAAGGAGTCTTGTTATAATAGTGCCTTCATTTGTAATGAGGTAAGACCTAGAAAATAAAACAAGTTAAGATAATCTACATTTGACCTTTATCATAACAAAAAATGAAAGAAAAGAAGATGGAAAAAAAAGATATGCACTTTAAGACTAAGAAGAAAGAGCAAGAAAAGTACATGGATATCATTAATGGTAAATTAAGAAGAACAATATATCAAGAAAAAAAGTGTATAATACGTTATGCCTGGAAAAGAAGGCTCTTGTCTCAAAAGATCACGAGAGAAAACCTAAGCAGCTAACATGAATAGTTTGACTAATGCAATCTGGAGTAGTTAGTGCAACTTGTAGTTGAGATACACCAATCAATACATTTTCAGCATTAACACGTGGGATTGGAATCCACTCCTGAGTAAGGGAAAGAAGGGGATTCAAGGAATAGGTCAAGCACTTGGAAGTTGAAAATCACCTGTGCCGGAAGGCTGTGGAGTCTTGCAACTTCTTTAAAAAGAAAAGATGTAACTCCACTCGTAGCATAACGTTGATTTGCATTATGCTTGATTACAAGTCCCTTCTGTAATTCAGGATGATGGTGCTCCTCATGCTTATCGACAAAATTAGGGTGAACTCCATGAGCCATATCAGCAGACACTGTTATTTGAATGAGATACTACACAATAAGTTTCACATGATATGTAAAGGAGAAAATGATGTAATTTGACAAGAATGCTGAAAACTGATTTTTCCTCCTATCTGTATGTTATGACATCAAAAGTTATTTCCATGTTAGACCCCACAAATTCTGGTAGAACCTATGGACAAGGAAAATGATGTTTTACTTGGCTGGTTTGTATCACACCTGCAACCACACTTGCCTTTCTATGAAGGAACAAGTTTCGGGGAACTCTTTAGACCTTCTTGTTACATGGATGGGAAAAGGTCCATCCTTAAGAAAAGGCTGTTATATTTCTCGATAAATCAATGAATGAATTGCACTCGTCACGGGAAACCCTCAATACAGACACTTAGTGAGTCCATAGTGCATATAGTGTATACAAGTTAACATAAACTCAAATAACGAACTTATTAGTTTTACTTTGAAAGAGAATACTAATAAACGTTTGCATGTAATCAGATATATGTTCAGCAAATGAAACTGAAGAGGCGTAAGTTTTCAGGGCCCAATATTGAATTTACTGCCTTTTGAAAGAATCATGCAAAGCAACAACCTTTCCCATTATACTGTCTTATTTTGAGCTGGGTCAATTGCATTACTGCTGCAGGAGACGAGGAATAACTGTCAAGGACTTGAGATAATGGAGTGGTCCAGTCATATTCAAAGACATATCTAAAGGCCACAGACATATCAAGAAAAAGTTCCAAGAAAAGAGTGGCGAATCGCGCGGGCAAAATCAGATTCTCCAGCAGACTGATGACTTAGACAGTCAGTTATCCGTCTCATTGCTCAAACATAGTTGGCGCACCAGCTCCTTGGTATGAATCTGAACCAACCTAAAGTCTTGGTTAGACCTTCATGCTTAAGTAAATGGAAACTGAAGCAAGGAATATCAATTCAGACAGCTGATTCAAAGTTCAAGTTCAAGCGAAACTTGACTGTTTGCATAAGGAAATTTCTACCATGTAAGAGAATGAGAAACTTATTGGTGTTCAATTTCTTTTTTTGGTGCAAAAATGTAAAAACAGCTAAGAAATACGATATAGAATAGTTGAAAACAGCTTATAAAGAGGATTTGGAATACTGCTAACAGATCTTTATTGCTTTTGTGCTCACTTGAACATTTAATAAACATGACATAATCTATCTACATCAGACAAGTGTTTTCAAGACAAAAAATTGGTCTGGTATAAGCAAAATACTTCTTAGCTAGGAATATTCTTAAATTTAGAAACTGAACAAGAACTGATCTGATGTTCCTCAAAATTTACCTCTCATCTAAGAGAGCATCTGTAGATTGCAGAAGAAAAAATTAAGGAAATCACTGCTAGAACTTTCAGACTGAGCACACTACATACCTCTTCATTATCAAAAAGAGCGATCATCCGAATTGCATTCTCATTTGATAAATCTTCGGGCAAAGCACATGAATCAACCAGAGCTCTCAAACCACAAAAGCACGATGCAAGATTATCCAGTCTTCCAGAAAATATGAACTCATTATTTGCACCTCCAAGGCAGCTAGGTTGGGTATCACAAAGATTTAACTCAACATTAACTATGTCATCAGTTTTACAGCTGAGCTCATCTGACAAGATCTGTGATCATAGGAAAATATCAATGTTCATATCCAGCAATCCAGAATATTCCTCATCCATCATTCCCTTGTGTAAATCATGTAACAAATTCTATGTTGGAAAATAAGTGCTTCTACCACCAAGCAAGCAGACTAATATAGACAAGGCATTCTGATAAACATGCATGTGACAATAAAAGCAACGTGATCAACCGAGAATCAAAAATCAAGACAGGTTCCAGCTTCTCCATTGGCTAAAGCATGTTCACTAGACATTTAAATGCATTTGTTTTTGGAGACTTCTAGCAGCTAAAGCTCAGTGTTTCCAGTTGGTTAACCTTGAAATGGAGGATCTTTTGATCCACCAAAGCTTGAGCCTATAAATAAGCTTATTGGCAGAATTTTTCCTTATAAGCAGATAGAGAACCCGCTTTTCGGAAAACTGTTTGACATCTATACATATTTGGCACAAAAAACCCTTCAACCTCTGACATTCAGCTACCCATCTTGACCATTTATTTGATACATCATTTTAACATTCTCAACACAACGTCTCTTATCCCCAAACCTCACTTTGTGGGATTTCACTGGGTCTGTTGTTGTTGTCTCTTATATGCTGATCAATATACTACAGTTTTTCAAAATAAATCTTGATTGGAAGCAACATAGAAAGAGAGGGTTAAAGCATTCACTGTCTTTGACCAGGGAATGAAATAATGAGGAACCCATAGGTCAGTCTACATACGAAGATTAATAATATGATCAAGTAATTCCAGGAAAAAATGCAGAAAGGAGTTCCTCTTTTGGTTGTTAGTCAAAAAATTCTTCACGTATCTATGGATTGACCAGGCAACCTAGACAATTTCCTGGACTATAAGTCAGACTTAATGTAAATGATATGAACTACTACCTTTAGAAGGAGTTGATGATGAATATCTTTTGAAGAAGACACACTATTTTTCTCTGTGGAATCAGCAGTTGCATTCTGTCATTGTTGCCAGTAGTGGAATGAGGTGAGTCTCAAGGTTTGGCTTAAATCCATCCTGATTCACCGTTCTACATGCCAGGAAAAATGGACAGGGCAAAGGAATTATCAGCTAGCCTTCAAGCAAACAAAAACTACACAAATCTGCTTGATTGCCGTTTATGTTTGTTGGGAGATTTTGCTCTATGGTACTTTATAAAGCAGTACGGGAAGTATTTAACTATTACAAGTATTCGAAAGGATAAACAAAGAATACAATATTTTCGACTAGAAATCTGAAAATTACAATATAACAACAAAACTGAAATTACGATTTTGTTGAAGACTGAAAAATGTAAATTGTTTTTGCTGAGTCGAGTGTAGCACTCTGTCCTTAAGACAATATTGCCCCGTATGTATCCTTTATACGTCCTGGACAATTTGTCTCCCAAGATAAAACAACAATGGAACCCTTGAGCAAAGGAAACTCAAGAGCTACCGTGAAGAATATTGAGTAACGAAATGATGCTTGAAAGTTGTAGGAAGAAGAAATTTCTGCTTGTGTATTTTCGTGTGTTGCCTCTACTGTTTCTGTTAGCTTCTTGTTAGTTCTCAACAATGGTGTAATGGGGTGTTTATATAGGAGAGGGAGGGGCTGTTTACTGCCTGAAAACTGCCTCCATAATAGCCAAATAATGGCCATTATGGAGGTAGTAAAGTCACCAACATAAATGGTGAAAGACCAACGGATTTGGCCATTATAGGAGGAGTAATTCAGCCAAAATAAATGGCTGAATTGAGTGCTTGGCTTTTCTGTCTTGACCGTCGAAATTCTGAACTTCAGGGACCAAACTGTACATCTTGAAACTTCAGGGACCAAACTGCACATCTGAAAGAATTCTGGGCCAAACTGCACATCTGAAACTTCTGGGATCAAACTGTACTTCTGGCAAAGTTTTCTGGCCCAAAAAGATAATATCAGAAGACCCGAGAACCCGGACGGGCGGCGGCGGCGCGCGTGTGGTCTTTCCTCGAACCGAAGCACATCTAGGTCCTCCCTCCTTTAAACCCGAGAACCCGGAACCGGACGGGCGGCGCGCGTGTGGTCTTTCCTCGAACCGAAGCACATCTAGGTCCTCCCTCCTTTAAACACATGGGATACCCCTTGGGGTCCCAAACCCCAAACCAATTTCGAATCTTATATACACAACAATTCTTTCTTCCTCTACCGATGAGGGAGAATTACACACAATACCACACTTTCCATACTTCAAACACCTTACTTCGTGAACCAATATCTCTTTCATTTCTCAATGAAATTTGACGATTCTTGGCCCTACGGTTATCTACGTACTTAGTAGATCATGCATGTGTGAAGAACCGGATTCTCCAACATACGTTACACTAGTGTTTAAGCCGTTAAAGTTGGTCGGTCGCAACTCCCGCCAAAGGCAAATTTCCAACAATGTTGTGGTGACAGAAATCATTGACAACTGTCGCTGATAATTGACCAGTTTGAGTGAACATAAATCAAAAGAGCTCCTCCATCAAGGTTACCCTTTATACTTGGTTAAAGGTGTTTGTCACAATCTAAAGAAGAGTGGCTAACCTAAAAAAGGAAGCAATGTTTAGTGTCTTAGTTTGACGGGGCACGGAATTTAAGAAAGTAAAGAAGACATTTAAAGCTTGCGGTCTAAAACTAAAGATGCGTGTAATGTACCAAAATGCACTTTGAATCTTGTGGTGTTAAATGTGCCACGTGAAATGCTGAAATTAAAAAGTTACTAAATATAGAAAGTGTCATTCTTTTTTAAACAGGCTAAAAAGCAAAGTAAGACACATATATTGGAAAGGAGGGAGTAATAGAATCCGATGAAACAAGAAGGCAGAAAAAAGAGCGCGAAAAGGATAAAAATCATTTTCTTTCTATTATGTGTTTACTAGTGTTAGAAAGACAAAATTCAGAAGCTAGCTTAAACATTGCAATAACTGGATCAAAACTAGAAACTTTTTGGATAATTTTAGCCAGTTTCAGACTGACAAACTCGGAAAACATAAAAACAAAAAAAAAGGAAAAAGCAGTTGGCTTCTACTCGGAGAAGAAATTCCAAGATATTGTTCTCATTGTGCTGCATGTAACATTGGGTTTGTTGTTGTCGTTGTGCCACAGGTGATAAGAACATTTGGACTTATATTAAGCACGAATGGAATTTTGTACCAGTTACAGTAGCTGGTGTGTTTTTAAGAGCACAGATCTTTACCAGCTGCTTTGCACAAAAAGAATTGCAAAATAAACCGAAGAACAGCCTTATCTGGGAAAAAAACAATAATAAACAGGCTAAAAACAAATTAAGTTTTGCTGGATGAGATGTTAGTTAGACCATGTCTCATGGGAGGAGGAAAATATGTCTGCGTGTTGAGAGAAATACTTGAGCTTTCAAGGCACTGAAACATACTTCAGTCTCGCATGCAACTACTATTAACACTCCTAAATTCTGAAGCTCACGGTAAATATTGAAAGACTGACCTTGAAAGTCTTTGTAAGAAGTTTTATCAATAGAAGAGAGGCAGAGATCACATGTTATGGGATCCCACAACTTAAGTCGGTTTTAGTTTTCATTTATTCTGTTATATCCACAAGATTTCAGATTGAAGTGCTTAAAAGTTAAAAGAGTTGCTTTTTGTCTTGGACCAATTAACTTTATTTGATGTGAATTTAGATCAAGTACAAACACAGGTCATTTCTGGAAGGAAGTAATTCAAATTTTCATGAATATTCTCATCCGTATTCTAAACACATATTGACACAGTAGTGGACCAATTTGAACATAATACAATGATCGTTTCTCCCATTTCAAGTTCCTCTACCAGGTGTCATAGGGAAAGAAGGATGAAGCTAAAAATAAGAGAATTTGACTCTGAAAACTTGAGCATGAAGGAGTTACAAGCTCCAGTTTCTTATTGTGTTTGTTCTCTGCGATTGATGTATGGTCTCAATGCAATAACTTAGATGGTAGATAAAAGGGCAGCCCGGTGCACTAAGCTGCCGCTATGCGCGGGGTCCGGGGAAGGATCGCACCACAAGGATCTATTGTACGCAGTCTTACCTCACATTTCTGCAAGAGGCTGTTTCCACGGCTTGAACCCATGGCCTCCTGGTCACATGACATCAACTTTACCAGTTACTCCAAGGCTCCCCTTCAATAACTTAGATGGTAGATGATATCAAGAAATAAGGGTTCTGTTTACCTATTTAAGAACGTAACAGCCTTCTCACCACAAACAAAGAGCAGGAAAAACAATGAGAAAAAGAGGAAACTTCAGCGGAAGGCAACAGACCGATTAAGATGAATTGCCAATGTAGGAACTGGCAAAAGAGGCCTCGTTATTTTCACAAGCCTGTGCAGAAAGGAACCATCATCAGCTCTTATAATAACCCTCCCAGCTACACTCAAATCCCGATCAAACCAAGTGTGCCAACCCACCACCATATGTTTGCACATTGACCATAAGATAGCCAGATTTGGGTGATGCAGACTTTGGCTTTAGTTTTAAACATGGGCTATCTGTGTGAGCAGCAATCACGTGAAAGCCATTACCAATAGAATACCTGCAAAGCCAATTCATGTCTCTGATTAAACAACATAAAAATGTAATTCCTAAAGGAGGAGGGAATGAAATGGCTGAAGGACTTCAAAATTAGTTCCTAGTGCAGAATGTTAAATTGGATGAGAGTGATAATGTTTAGAGAGACTGCTAATTGGTTTCAATTTGCAGAACATTTCATTTTTTAATTTGGTTTCTACAGCCTCATATATGTAAGAAGCATTGCATGACTAATCAGCAACAGTAATGTAACCTTTAGGAGGTATATAGTGTTTGCTCACTTCTTTCCAATGGCAAATGCAACCAAAGAGGTCACGTTCCGTGTAAAGAAATAGCGCCCACCAGGTTGGAGATCCCAGTTCTCATTTTCTTTCAGCAGATGAAATCCTGCTGCAATTAGTTGCCTTTTTGCTTCAGCTATTACAAAGAAGAAAGAACACATGTTAAAATAGTGTGCAGGTGAAAGCAGAAGTATGAATTGACTGCAACAAACCATAAATTCAAGAACTCTATTTAAGAGATCTGTACACTCTCCATACATGCCTGAACACATAAATGCATCTCTCAGACCAAGACAAAGTTCAAACATTTTGACGTGTCACACATGTAAAAAATTGAATTTCATGCAGCTCAGGTTAATATATACTCTAGCCCGAAGAATAATCACCCCAGTTGCCAAAAACTAATATTTGAGAAGCATCTCTTGAAATGAGGTAGCTCACCCATTTTCATTAGAAAAAATCATGCAAAAAAAAATGGTGAACACTATGTTTATCTTAAATGGCAATCAACTTATGCAACAAGCCATATGCTCTATATATGACATTATCATTAAAATGATTACATAGTGGCTACAAAAGCACAATTGAAACCATTTTTTATAGTTGTTGTGTTCGGGTCAGCTACTCGACTAATTCCACGGGGGACATGCAATCTCCCACCAGTACAGGTAACGGGGTAACTCTGTCTACCAAGACTTGGATAGATAAGAAGAAACCACCTTAGTATTTTTGCCTCAATTGGGATTTGAACTTGAGACCTGTAGTTCTCAACCTACTTCATTGACCACTAGGCCACACCCTTGGGTACCAGCTGGAACCAATTAAAGACACTAAAAGAAAAAATAAGATACGACATATCTCAACTATTAAACTTATACAGTGTTGGAAATTTACTAAATGTGAAAATAAGTATATCCCATTAATTTATGACTCGAACAATTGGGCCCGCACGTCGGAAACATCGTTTCCACACACATGCACACGTAGTGCCAAGTATCGCAAATTTCATTAGTGAAATAAATATTGGTACGTATGTAATACGTTTGAGACATAGAATTATGGACGGTTATTGGCCAAATGACAAAGTATTCCATGTTGGTAAATGAAGGAAGAAGTGTACAAAGTGTAAAATGAAACGAGTCGGAATTCGTCGCGGCGCCACAACCGTCGGAGCTGCGGTGCCGGAGCGCAAATTGGCTGGTCAGCTACTGGAGCCGCGACGCTGATTCACAGTGCCGCGGCGCTTCGGAGGCAGAATCCTGCGACGGGAAGTTGGAAAAATCTGACGTTTGGGCTGGTTTTGGAGTATTGATTCTCCATTACTTGCCACATGAATTCGTTATTTGGCTGAATGTAACCCCTCATCAAGTGCAATTACATGGCTATTGAAGGTCATAAGTTGGCTAGTTGAGGGGCCTTCTCCTTACACTATAAATTGAGGCATTTGGCTCAATTGAAACACACTACACTCAACACTTAGAAAATTCTCCAGATTTTCTGATTTCATATTTTTCCTCTCTAGCAAAGTCACTATACTCAAAGTTCTTCAAGAGTAACACTTGAGTTTCCTTTGCTCACTTGTTAATGTTGTTGTTGTATCTTGGGAGACTATTGCTCAACACCGTAAAATGAGATATACGGGGCAATCTTGTCTTAAAGACAGAGTGTCATCACTCGACTCATCAAATCACACAAGCAGTTTGTAAGGTTTTGATTTCCAGTTCTATTATAATAGTTTGTTTATCCTTCCTACTATTGTAATCGTTACTTACTTCATGTTCCCTACAACAATTGTATCCTAACAATTTTAAGACAAGATTTGTTGTAAGTTAGAAAGATGACTCGTATAAATCAAACTGCTTCTGATTCTGCTGCTGCTCAAGGCAATCCCTCTGCCTTTCTCACTGCTCAAGGCACTCCTAATGCCTTTTCGATTGCTCAAGGCTCATCCAATGCCTTTGCTGCCGCTCAAGGGAATGTTGTCGGTTCACCCGCTGGATTTCACCATGAACGCCCTGAAAAGTTCATGGGGTCAAACTTCAAGAGATGGCAACAAAAGATGCTCTTCTATCTGACTGTTATGGGAATGACACGTTTCCTAACAGAAGATCCTCCACAAGCTGGAGATGAAATGGACCATTCGCCTTCTGAAACGTGTGAAGGGAGCCTAGGTATCCATGTCATTAATGGCATGAAGATGGTTCTTGATGCATTGAGTCATAGTGATTTCATGTGTAAGAATTACATATTGAACTGCTTGTCAGACCCTCTCTACATGGTGTATTGCACCGTTGGCACCGCCAAAGAGTTGTGGGAGAAGCTACAAAAGAAGTACAACGCACAAGATGCAGGTACTAAGAAGTTCATCGTTGGGAAATTTCTGAAATTTCAAATGGTGGATAGTAAGACAGTGATGTCCCAAGTCCGGGAATTCCAAATGATTTTACATCACCTGGATTTGGAAGGTATGAAGCCAAACGAGCAGTTTTTGGTTGCATCACTGATTGAAAAGTTACCTCCTTCGTGTAATGAGTTTATGAGCTACTTAAAGCTCAAGACAAATGAGATGACCTTTGAAGAACTTATTATCAAACTCCAAATTCAGGAAGATAATAAGAAGGTCTTGCCTAGAGGTAAACAACCCACTGAGGCAAAGGCAAATCTGGTTGAGGCCAAAGGAAACCTAAGCAAGAAGCGCAAGTTCCAGAAAGACGGCAAGACCCAAACAGCGGAGAAGTTCAAAGAAAACTGTCACCACTGTGGGAAACCTGGTCATATGATCAAGGATTGCCGCAAGCTCAAGACTGAGCAACAAGAGAAGGCCAAAGCTAAGGGCAAGGCTCATGTTAACATTGTCAAGGACCAGTTCCTGGATGACATGATTGAGGAGTTCTCAGCGGTGGTACTAGAAGCAAACCTGGTTGAGAATCCTATGCAATGGTGGATGGACACAGGTGCTAGAAGACACATCTGTTCCAACAGAGATGCCTTCTCCACTTATACACCAGTTACAAACAATAAGTTGTTCATGGGCAACAACGCTTCCTCTGACGTGCTGGGGGTAGGAAAGGTAGTCCTAAAAATGACTTCTGGAAAGGAGCTCACTCTGAAGGAAGTGATGCATGTTCCTGATATTAGAAGAAATTTAATTTCAGGTCCTTTATTGGTTAATACTGGTTTTAGGCTAGTGTTTGAGTCCAATAAATTTGTAGTCACTAAGAATAGAACGTTTGTGGGAAGAGGATTCGTCTGTGAAGGTCTCTTCAAAGTGAACACCATGTCTGTATTACGTAAAAGCAATAATATTAAAGTCTCTTCATCTTACTTGCTTGTGTCCTCTAATTTATGGCATCATAGATTAGGACATGTCAACTACAAATCCATCCAAAGGTTGGTAAAGTTAGAGTTGTTACCGTCTATCGACGTAAACTCTCAACATAAGTGTGAGGTGTGCGTAGAGGCAAAACTCACAAAGCTTCCTTTTCGATCCGTCGAAAGGAATACCGCTCCTCTAGAACTTATTCACACAGATATATGTGATTTGAAGTTTGCACAAACTAGAGGGGGGAACAAGTACTTTGTGACATTCATTGATGATAGCACAAGGTATTGTTACCTTTACTTGTTGAAAAGCAAGGATGAAGCCTTTGAAGTGTTCCGACGTTACAAAGCAGAAGTTGAGAACCAACTAAGCATGCAGATTAAATCCATTCGTAGCGATAGAGGGGGAGAATATGTAGCGTCATTTGAGGAATATTGTGCCCAAGAAGGCATTGTTCATCAAACGACGGCTCCATACTCACCTCAATGGAACGCTGTGGCGGAACGCAAGAACCGCACATTGAAGGAAATGATGAATGCCTTGCTCATCAATTTCGGTCTTCCCCAAAATATGTGGGGAGAAGCTGTGCTTACCGCTAATACGATTCTTAACAGAGTCCTATATAAGGGTAAGGACAAAACTCCATATGAATCATGGAAGGGAAAGAAACCCACCTATAAATATTTAAAGGTATGGGGTTGTCTGGCAAAGGTTGAAGTACCCAAGCCAAAGCAGGTCAAGATTGGGCCTAAGGCTGTAGATTGCATATTCATCGGTTATGCAAATAACAGTAGTGCTTATCGCTTCTTAGTACATAAGTCAGATATTCCAGATATCCACGGGGGTACAATCATGGAATCAAGGAATGCTCAATTCTTTGAAGGTACCTTTCCTAGAAAGGAAAAAGACATAACCTCTCGCAAACGAAGTTATGAACAGAGCTCTCAAGAACCGGGAGTCGTTGACGGCCCAGATCTAGATGGTTCAGATCTAGTGGATCTCGAGGTAGCTGAATATCCGAAATCTAGTATTCCAGATTCTCAGAACTTAGAGACTCCAGAGATGGAACTAAGGCGAAGTAAAAGGGCTAAGAAGGATAAATCCTTCGGTCCTGACTTTGTAGCTTATATGGTTGATGACGAACCAAGGACAATTGTTGAAACATTGTCAACTCCAGAGGCACCACTCTGAAAATAAGCTATTGAGAGTGAAATAGTCTCCATTCTGTATAATCATACTTGGGAGTTGATTGATCTTCCTCCGGGAAATAAACCGTTGGGTTGTAAGTGGATACTCAAACGGAAGTATAATGCAGATGGGTCTATAGATAAGTACAAGACCAGGTTGGTAGTCAAGGGATATCGACAGAAAGACGGTCTTGACTACTTTGACACGTACTCCCCGGTATCTCGGATGACGTCCATACGGGTATTCATTGCAATCGCAGCTTTGTGTGACCTTGAGATACATCAAATGGATGTGAAGACAGCCTTCCTAAATGGTGATTTGGAAGAAGAAATTTATATGGACCAACCCGAGGGGTATGTGGTTCAAGGGCAAGAGAAGAAAGTCTGTCGGCTTGTCAAATATCTGTACGGGCTGAAACAAGCCCCGAAGTAATGACACGAAAAATTGATAGTACTCTACTATCGAAGGGTTTCGTCATTAATGAGTGTGACAAATGTGTATACATGAAAGGTAACTCTGACTCATTTGTTATGATATGCCTGTATGTAGACGACATGTTGATCACATGGAGCAGTCCTAGCATAATTCTAGAGACTAAGAACATATTGAAACAATGCTTCGACATGAAGGATATGAGTATCACATATGTCATCTTAGGGATAAAAATCTCTAAGACGTCTGACGGACTGGTCTTATCTCAGTCTCACTACATCGAGGATGTTTTGAGAAAGTTCGAGATGTTAGACAGTTCGCCTATAAAGTCACCAATGGATAGAAATCAAAAGCTTGATAAAAATCGTGGTGCACCCATATTGCAGGAGCAATATGCACAGGTGATCGGTAGTTTGATGTACATAACAAACTGCATCCGACCTGATATTGCTTACGCAGTCAACAAGTTGGCTAGATTTACCCGTAATCTGAGTGACGATCACTGGAAGGCATTGAATCGGGCACTTCAATACCTGAAATACACGCTAACTTACGGGTTACATTATTCGAGATATCCAGCTGTACTTAGAGATGGCAATGGATCCTGGACCCGGTCAGGATCCGGTGGATCCAGATCCGTTTTTTAGGATATGGATCTTCAAAATTTGGATTCGGATCGGACCTGGATCCAATTCTGACGGATCGGATCTGGATCTGGATCTTGTATTTGAGATCCGTATCCGGTCCAGATCCGACCCGTGAATCCGTTTTTTATTAAATATATTCATAACCTAGCATGTAATTTTATAAGTATTTTCTTAAAATTGCTAAGCACATCCTTGCAAGTTTAATTCTCAAAAGTTTAATTTATCCCCGCGTTAACTCAAAAACCAAAAAATAAAGATTTAACTTCAATAATAAAATCAATGTTATATTAGTGAATGACTAACATCTCCATAGACAAGTAGTTAAAAATTAAAATTATATTCACTTCATTTGTGAAGATTCCAAGCACATGCAAGTTCTGCATTGTGAAAATACTAGTCAACATTTTTCATAACTATTGTCATTGTCCAACATTTTCAATTAATAACTCACAATCAAAATGAGACAACGAACAAAATATCTCATATGAACATTTCAAAATTGAAACACAGTAAATTGTTAACTAAGTAAAAATCATTTGTCAGTTCAAAAAAAAAATCTTAGCAAGGCAAATTTTTTTACACGTGGATCCAGATCTGATCCGTGGACCCGGTGGATCCGGATATGGATCTAATTTTTATGGATCCAATGGATCTGGATCCGGATCTGAATTCATATATGAAAACGGATCTGGATCTGGATCTAGTAGGATCCGGTCCAGATCCGATCCGTTGCCATCCTTAGCTGTACTAGAGGGGTACAGTGATGCAAACTGGATATCTGATATAGAGAACACCAAGTCCACCAGTGGGTATGTATTTACAATTGGTGGTGGGGCAGTGTCTTGGAAATCCTCTAAGCAAACTTGCATCGCCCGATCGACGATGGAATCAGAGTTTATCGCTTTAGACAAAGCAAGAGAAGAAGCTGAGTGGCTTCACGACTTCTTAGAGGATGTTCCGTGCTGGAACAAACCCGTACCTTCTGTAATGATCCACTGCGACAGCCAGTCGGCTCTAGGAAGGGCAAGGAATGCCATGTACAACGACAAGTCTCGTCATATTCGACAGAGACATAAGACCGTTAGGCAGCTGATCACCACGGGTATAATATCCATTGATTATATAAAGTCAAAGGATAACATAGCTGACCCACTGACAAAGGGCTTACCCAAGGATCAGATGTTCTGCCTGTCTAGGGGAATGGGCTTAAAACCCAAAGTATAAGGACTAATACGGTGGTAACCCAACCTTACTGACTGGAGATCCCAGGAATTAGGTTCAATGAGAAAACTAAGTTGTAAAGGTTCAATTGATCGCTTCGGTGGAAGCATGAGTACTTCGGATAGTGATTTCTGTGAAGAAACACCAAATCCAAAGTTATTCCCGCGATAGACTATAAGTGCTATCTGCAGTGTGGGTGAAGGTTAAGTTTTCAAAACCTTTAATGATCCTCACCGGTTGAGGTTAGGTTTGGGGAAATTTTTAATGGTTCCTAACACTTGTAAAGTGGGGTATATCAGGATATCTTGTAGGAGACCACCTATTTAAGTGCGAGGACATGCCGCCTCAAATGAACGCACTTAAGAATCCAAGAAGTGTCCACGGCCACAACAGACAAAACATTACGAAGAACTGAGTAGAGGAAGTTGTTGTGTTGGTACCGTTGACTTGGCTTACACAAAACACTGACGGTTCAAGACATCACGTTCACCGCGCAGTAAGTAAGTCCGATGGTATTCAACTATGGAAGGTTCAAAGCGTATGTTACCTATCCAGATGCAACATCGGTCCGCTGAAAGATTGCTAGAAAAGGCACCATGTGTGTGCGCCAAAATCTCTTTCAAGAGGGGATTGTTGGAAATTTACTAAATGTGGAAATAAGTATATTCCATTAATTTATGACTCAAACAATTGGGCCCGCACGTCGGAAACGTCGTTTCCACACACGTGCACACGTAGTGCCAAGTATCGCAAATTTCATTAGTGAAAGAGATATTGGTATGTATGTAATACGTTTGAGACATAGAATTATGGACGGTTATTGGCCAAATGACAGTATTCCACGTTGGTAAATGAAGGAAGAAGTGTAAAATGAAACGAGTTGGAAATCGCCGCGGAGCCGTGAAGGGCCGCGGCGCCACAACCGTCGGAGCCGCGGCGCAAATTGGCTAGTCAGCTACTGGAGCCACGACGCTGATTCACAGCGCCGCGGCGCTTCGGAGGCAGAATGCTGCGACGGAAAGTTGGAAAAATCTGACGTTTGGGCTGGTTTTGGAGCATTGATTCTCCATTACTTGTCACATGAATTCGACCATTATTTGGCTGAATGTAACCCCTCAATCAAGTGCAATTACATGGCTATTAAAGGCCATTAGTTGGCTAGTTGAGGGGTCTTCTCCTTACACTATAAATTGAGGCCTTTGGCTCAATTGAAACACACTACACTCAACATTTAGAAAATTCTCCAGATTTTCTGATTTCATATTCTTCCTCTCTAGCAAAGTCACTATACTCAAAGTTTTTCAAGAGTAACACTTGAGTTTCCTTTGCTCACTTGTTAAAGTTGATGTTGTATCTTGGGCGACTGTTGCTCAACACCGTAAAAGGAGATATACGGGGCGATCTTGTCTTAAAGACAGCGTGCCATCACTCGACTCAGCAAATCACACAAGCAGTTTGTAAGGTTTTGATTTCCAGTTCTATTGTAATAGTTTGTTTATCCTTTCTGCTATTATAATCGTTACTTACTTCCCGTTCCCTACAACAATTGTATCCCAACATACGGTAGATACACCACTCAAGTCATCAATCACCATTAACAGATCAGGTTTGGCTCCTACACTTCTTACTCCTTTTGCCTTAATCATCTTAGCTCTGATGTCTATCCTATTATAACACGTATCTGATCAAATCAACTCCAATTACAAAATTCAAAACTGTTTGAAAATTACAAACTTAAAAAAATTGTGATGTGAATTCCGATCCCAGGTCCTTAAAAAGGGCAGAGGTGCATCGAGGATGCATGGTTTAATTTTATATACTTGAGTGACCATGTTCCCTTGCTATGTCAGTGGTCACAAAAATAATGAGACATATGGATATACATGCACAACGTATTCTCCTAACATGTCCAGCACACCTAGTGGAGACGTAAAGTTTATGCACTTCAACAGCTTAAATCAAACAATATTGAATAGCATAAATATTGTGAAGCAAATATATTACCAGATAACACAAGGGAAGTACTAACAAAAGCGAAACAACCTATAGTTTACAGAGTAACAAATTTCATAGATAATGTTGTAAACCAATAAATGTTATACAGAAATCAACTAGCAGATATTACTTATAACTAAGTTCTGTGAAGGCAAGGTGGCATAGATGGATCATAGACAATAAACATAGAAAGCAGAAATAAGATGATGTGGAAAAGTAAGAAATGCAATAGATATGAAAGAAGGATGCCCGTAAAAGGCGCAGTCATAAGTTTAGATCAAATTAGGAAGAGTGATTACAGCTCCTCCAAACGTTTGGAGAAGAAAGGTTCAAGACATGTTAACCTTATTGGTACACTGTTGGGTCGTTTGGTTCACATGCTAGTTGAGGGAATTACAGTGCAGAGATATTTTATTACACCTGGGGTGAGGAAGGGGAAATTATAACGTGGGGATTCGAACCCAACCAACTGAGCTACTAGATCCCTATCATGCGGAAAATAATAATGAAAGGTATTGTTAACAGTGAGTAATATTGTAAGGTCTGTTATGAAGTGACTAATAATATTACAGAAAATTTAATTCAGGTATTACCTACTTTAAGGGCATTTTTGTCTTTAAACACTTTTATCTTAGCATTAATGATACATCTATTTTTATTCCTCATTCTATCCTGCAAACTCATTTTGAAGGTTCTTTATGACCTTAAGGACTCTTTTAAAGTGGGTTTTTGGTGAGGCGGTGATGAAGACAAAAGAAAGCTTCACTGGCTATTTTATGATATTATGTGCCTACCTATTCAGGAAGGGGCTGGACTTCTGAAAGAGATGTGGGCTAATGAACACTCTCCTACTATGTGCTGTGTGTGTTTTCAAGCAATAAGACTGCTTGCTAAACGAATCACTGCTGACGAAGTGCCCCATACCCGCACTAAGGGGTAGGAATAAATTGACTAAGAAGTAGGGCATACAACAATGGATCAATTCATTCAACAAGATCTGTTAATACACAGATTCCTGCAACTTAATGGGAGTATTATTTAATACGGCCAACCAAATGTTCGTTGCATTAGTTGTGCAGAAACTAAATCTTATCATACTAATAACTAAACGTTGCATTAATTGTACTCTTTTCTTGGTTACATATTAAAACAGAATCCATTTTTCTCATTGGCGTGTTTTGCTATTAGGCCCAAGCAAAAAAATGCTAGCAAATTTAAGGCGTATTAGAAAGTGAATATCCATCTCAATAATTACAGATTAAAAACTGCACTCACAGGCTAAAGAACATGTCACCTTAATATAAACACGACCACAATAAGTTGCACCTTCATAAATATACCTGTAGCATGAAACTGACTCCATGATTCATTCAGATAGTCCAACATGAAAGCTGGAATAATTTCCCTTCCGGATTCCTTTCATTATTCACAATATATATATCTGTACAAGGTTGATTCCTAATATGGTACGAATCCTAACTTACCTTACACAGGTTGATTCCTAATACAATTAGAATCCTAAGTTACCTTAAATATACATCTATCATAATTACAAAATATACGGAGAATATTCTGAGAATATTCGCTAATACTCCCCCTCAGACGGAGCGGGAGGAGGCCGAATGCTAAGGCTGGATCGGAAGTCGGTGAAGAGCTGTAGCGGTAGTCCCTTTGTGAAAATGTCTGCATACTGATAAGAGGAAGGCACGTGTAAAATTTTGACCTGACCACGGGCAACCTTCACTCGCACAAAGTGGATATCCATCTCAATATGCTTAGTCCGCTGATGTTGGACCGGATTATGAGACATATAGATAGCGATATGTTGTCACAATAGACTATAGACGCCTTGCGCAATGGACACTGGAGCTCCAAAAGAAGATTTCGGAGCCAACAGATCTCAGCGACGACATTAGCAACTCCGCGATATTCTGCTTCAGCACTCGAACGGGATAGCGTGGCCTGCCGCTTGGCGGACCATGAGATAAGATTATCCCCAAGAAATACACAGTACCCTGAGGTGGAGCGACGTGTGTCGGGGCATCCTGCCCAATCTGCATCCGTGTAGGCTAGCAACTTGGTTGGGGCGAGGTGTATAGATGTAACCCAAAGTCTAGTGTGCCCTTAACATATCTGATAATACGTTTGAGGGCGGCAAAATGGGACTCTCGGGGTCGTGCATGAACGGACACACCTGCCGAACGGCATATGCAATATCGAGCCTAGTGAATGTAAGATACTGAAGAGCACCTGCTAAACTCCGATATAGAGTGGGATCAGAAACTGGCACACCGTCATTGGCACTAAGCTTGGATTTTGAGTCCACCGGAGTTGGCATAATTTTACAATTTGTCATCTTGGCCCTGTACACTATCTCTTCTGCATACTTACGCTGACTCGGGAACATAGTGGTGCCGCGATCGTGTCACCGATATACCCAAAAAATAACTTAGCTTGCCCAAGTCGGTCATAGCAAATTCGGTTTTGAGTAGAGCAATGATTTCATTCTTCAACCCGTCAGATGAGGCAGTAAGAACAATGTCATCGACATATAATAGCAAATATGCAGTGCTGCTACCTCGATGAAAAGTGAAGAGAGATGTATCACACCTGCTACATACAAAACCAATTTGCGAGAAGATACTGCGAACCGATCATACCAAGCGCGGGTGCCTGTTTCAATCCATACAATGACTTTCGAGACGACACACAAACGCGGAGTCTGCCGGATGAACAAAGCCGGAGGGTGATACATGTACACGCCTCTTTCAAATCCCCATGAAGAAACGCATTCTTGACATCAAGGCGATGAATCGGCCAATGCATGCCCATAGCAATACCGAGAACAAAATAGTGGCCGGTTTAACAACCGGATCGAATGTCTCACCACAATCAATACCCTCCCCGCGATTAGTGTCATTGGCAACTAGTCTTGCCTTATACCTCTCTAAGTCACCACCGTCTCGAACTTGTGACGAAATAGCCACATACACCGGATAACATTCACACCAAATGGTCTAGGTACCAAATCCCAAGTGTTCGCTTGGTTAAAACGTTAAATTCCTCGCACATGGCCGCATTCCAATTTGGGTCCGCTTTGCTAGTTTTGGATTTTTTGGAACGGGTGATAAGGTTTGTGTAGAGAGATTGAATTGAACCTTGGGTTTGAAGATCCCGTGTTGTGCACGAGTCTCCATGCGATGTGAGGGCGGTGGTGGTGGGTTGGGGTTGTGAGGTTGCCGGTCCACCGGTTCGGACTAGTGGGCGGCGGTGTCGTTGGTGGTGCGTGGTGACTCGACCGGGGGCTGTAGGGGTGAGCAGGAGTCAGTGGGGTGGTGCCGGACGGTGGGACCGTCGAACAGGTGGGATGCTTGTTGGTATAGATTTTGGATGACCGAGGACGACTTGGTTCATCGAGAAAGATGTAATCGGTGGTCTGAAATTTCGGAGATTTGAAAAAGGAAAGGTTGTCTCGTCAAAGGTGACGTGACGGGAGACGATGATTTTGCGAGTAGCAATGTCATAGCACAAGTAGCCCCGATGATTAGGAGATAGACCAAGGAAGACACATGGAAGGTGCGAGGGGCAAGTTTGTGGGGTGCGAGTGGAGGCTATGTTGGGGTAGCATAAGCATCCAAAAATACGTAGGTGATCATATGATGGTCGCCTACGGTATAAGATTTCTGTAGGAGTTTTGTTTTGGAGTGTGCTAGTTGGTAAAATATTTAGAAGGGATTCTACCATTTTGACAAAGATAGACCCAAAAAGGCGGTGGTAGGCGAGGCATGAAATGAAGTGTGCGGACCATGTTATTGATGGTACGTATAATTCTTTCACCTTTCCGTTTTGGGAAGAAGTATAGGGACAAGAAAAACGGAAAACCATGCCTTGTTTAGAACAAAATTGTGAAATGCCGAGTTATTAAATTCACGTCCATTATCACATTGGAATGATTTAATAGGTTTTTCAAATTGTGTCTTAATGAATTTTTGAAACTCGAGGAATTTTGCAAAAACTTCGATTTGAATTTCAAAGTGGGTAAATCCGGACAAAATGTGAAAAATCATCCAAGAATACTAGATAGAATTTATGACCCAAAGAGCTAGCAATCGGAGATGTCCACAAATCAAAGCATGAACAATATCAAATGGAGAAAAAGTAACACTTTGTTTGATGACATAAAGGGAAGACGAATATGTTTGCCTAGTGGACAAGAAAAACAAGTGTTGGGCAATTTTTCCATTATTACATTGAATACGCTTAGAAGTCCTAAGAAAAGTAAAAACCGGGTCTCCGGGTGTCCGAGTCTGTTGTGCCAAGTTGAGGGAGAGATCGCCGCAAGGGATAGAGGTGCTTGCGGTCGACGACGGAAGATTGAGTGAGTGGGTAGAGGTCTCCCACACTATTGCGGCGTGTAAGAATTCTCCCCGTATTGAGTTCTTTCACGAGAAAAACCAAAAGGGTCAAATTCGACAGATACGAATTATTGCTAGTGAATTTTCTAACGAGAGATTAAGTTTTTAATGATGTTAGGTGTGTATAGGACGTGGTTTAGGGAGAAAGGTGGGTGTGGATGTTTGGTGTGTGTGTTACCGTAACCTTCAATTGGAATGCGATGACCATTGCCGACGGTAATAGATTGAGGACACTTTAACCGACGTAGTTGAGATAGGTTACCCGACGACCGGGTGAGGTAAGATGTGGCTCCGGTGTCCATGTACCAATTGTCGTCGGGTCGTTGAAGGTTCACGGTGGTGTAGGCCTGGCCCAAAGCGGTCGGGGCCGGCTACTCTGTCGCTCTTCTTTGCGTTGTTCGCTGCTGCTAGGCTGCCGGCAGTGGGGGACTGCTGCTGCTGCTTGGTTGGCCCGCTCGGTGGTGGGGGGCAGGGCCCAAGAGGCCGGGCCGACCACGGCCGCCGGAACGGGCCCCCGCATGCCGGTGCCGCGGTCTTCTTCTTGGACTTCTTCTGCAGCGTGCTGCGATTCTTCTTCTTGCGATTCTTCTTGCCCTCTTGCAGTTCTTCTTGGTTGCGTTGGCCCTTTCCGCGGCCCTTGCCTTTGTTGTTGCGACCTCCGCCACCACGACCTCCGCCACCGGCCTCTGCTCGCTGCTTGGACTGCTGCAGTGCTGGACTCTTCGCACGGCTTTGGACCCGATGCATTCTTGCTTCGGTTTCCGGCCGCAGTGTTGTCATCCCGTTAACGGCTAAGGCCTTTTGATTGTGTTCCTCTTGTTTAGCACGTCTAGTTTCTTCCAACAATAGTTGTGAGCGTGCCTTGTTGAAACTTGGGAGAGGGTCGGCTTGTTGAATCATTGTTGCGAGTGTGTCATATTCACCTTTTGATAAACCCGCAACAAGTTGAAGCACCATCTTGATTTCTGAAACAGAAGTCCCGACGTTGGATAGTTGATCGGTTATGAGTTTCAGTTGCTTACAATATTCGGACATGTTGTTAAAATTATCGAGGCGGGTATTATTGAATTGCTCTTCCAAATATACGGCCCGAGTATTTTTATTGTCCTGAAAGATTTCTTCTAGCCGGACCCAAAGTTCACGTGCCGTAGCACCTGTTTTCATGATAGTGCACAACATGTCTTTGGAGATGGTGCCGTAGATCCATTGTTTGACGATGGCGTCAAGACGACGCCAGATTGAGTCTGTAACATCGGTGGGACGAGGAATAGATTCGTCAATATGATCGAGCACGTTGTATGCACATGCATGAATGTAGAATAGTTCCATCCACATGGAATATTGACAGTCTTCTTGGTCAAGAATTATAGGGATAAAATTCTTGATGTTGTTAACGGCGAATGCCGGATGAAAAGAAGATACTGAACGTTGAGAGGGGTTGTCAAGTGTGCCAGTGGATGAACCGAAATTTGTGGGGGAAGACATGGTTGCCGCCTGCCGAGGGAAGGGAATTTTCTGGTTTGGCCGAGAAAGGGAGGAAGAAACCAGATTTTTTTTTTTTTTTTTTGTGAAATCAGAAAAAAATGCCTATTTCGGCCGAGAATGAGGAAGAGAGGGATTTAGGTTTTAGGCTTTGATACCATGAAAGCTGGAATAATTTCCCTTCCGGATTCCTTTCATTATTCACAATATATATAGTTGTACAAGGTTGATTCCTAATATGGTACGAATCCTAACTTACCTTACACAGGTTGATTCCTAATACAATTAGAATCCTAAGTTACCTTAAATATACATCTATCATAATTACAAAATATACGAAGAATATTCTGAGAATATTCGCTAATACAACAGGCAACAGGTCGCCGACAATTGACGGGCTTGATTCAAAACCTTCAGGACTCTGCATTCCAATTAAGAAAATGTCAACAACATTTTTTTACTATTGATGATTATATATACGGAAATACTCCCTCTGACCCAATCTGTTTGCCACCTTGCCGTTTAAAGAGTCGAGATCATTTTTTAACAGTTCTATCAATACATGATTTTTCAAATATTTTCAGTTACAAAAAAAATGTGCCTAACAGCACCTTTTCATGTAACAAACATGTACTTTTATTACAGAAAAGTTAATCATATTTGAATGAAAGAAATAATTCCTTAATTATTTTCATTAATGAATGAGTATATATACAATTTTCATAATATGGAAAATTCTATTCCTATTCTACTCCCAAAACCCTATTCTATTTGTACAAGAATTCTACAATTATGGTAAGTGTACAATGCTAATTAAATACAAATAATATGTTACCAAATATACTCCAACCCGTGATACTTGGCATGTATATCACGGACTGTTTTGTCCAATCTCTCTTGTGTTTCCGTGATATACACGGTATACACAAGGCATTGTATATGCCGTGTATATCGTGTATATCACGGTATACTTTCACACCCCCGCAGTCATAGCGGGTGGTCGTCGTACGCTGAGACTTCCTAAAATCTTCAAACAGAACCGAAGGAAGACCCTTAGTAAAGATGTATGTAATTTGGTACCTAGAAGGGACATGTAAGACGTGTACTTGTCCACGAGCTACCTTTTCTCGAACGAAGTGGATATCCATCTCGATATGTTTAGTGCGCTGATGTTGAACAGGATTACCAGAAAGATAGACGACACTAATATTATCACAATAAACCAAGGTAGCTTTCTGAATGTGACAATGAAGCTCTAAGAGAAGATTACGTAACCAACATGATTCAGATACCACATTGGCTACCCCTGGATACTCGGCCTCTGCACTGGAGCGTGATAATGTAGACTGGCGCTTTGCAGACCATCAGAATAAGCAGTCAAGATAATATCATCCACATATAATAGAATATATGTCAAGGAAGTACCACGCCGATATATGAACAGAGAATTATTATACCTGCTGTGAGAAAACCTAATAGTAGATACTAGTCTACAAATCGTTTATATCAAGCTCGTGGGGCCTGTTTGAGCCCATACAAGGACTTCTTCAATAAACAGACATGATTAGGATATTTAGGGTCTCGAAAACCCAATGGTTGATGCATGTAGACTGTCTCCTTAAGATCATCATGTAAGAAAGCATTCTTTACATCTACCTGATGAATGGGCCATGCCTTTGAAAGAGCCAGACTGAGAACAATGCGAATGATAGCTGGTTTGACCAACAGACTAAATGTCTCACCACAATCCATGCCAACCTATTGAGTCTTACCATCACCTACAAGATGAGCCTTATGTCTCGCAAAAGAACCATCAGAATTATCTTTATGAGTAAAAATTCACATAGACAGAATAGTATTAATGCCAGAAGGACGGGCTACCAACTCCCACGTCTTATTGAAAATAAGAGCATTATATTCATCGTGCATAGCCAATTTCCAATTCGGATCATTTAATGCAGACAATGAGTTACGGGGTAGTGGAGATTTAAGAACATTAGAATTAAGATTAAAATATCTTTTTGGCTTAAAAATACCCCGTTGACTACGAGTAATAGGTCGGTGACTCGGGGGGAGAATTGGGTGGATTTTGGAGAAAATTCGGATGGGGGATGGACTGGCCAGCAGGCAGTGGGCCTGGTGTCCCAACACTGGAACCTGGACCGAGAACTGGAACAGAAACAGAAACAAGGGCAGAATTGGGCTGGACAATTGGCCCAGTTGCTGGACTGGGACGTAATGGGATGTGGGTGTTGGCGGGCCAGCAGGCAGTGGGCCTACTGGCGTTTCGGGGTCACTAGATTGGCCCAATAAGTGGTGTATAATGTATGGTGAGACGTCGTCATCCAAAAAATTATACGAACTAGGCACATGACTACTCACTTTAGCAAACGGAAATTGGGTTTCATAAAAAATAACATGGCGACAAATGATGATTTTATTAGACGATAAATCAAAATATTTGTAACCACGATGATTAGATGGATAACCTAAAAACACAAGCGGTAGAACGGGTTTAAAGTTTGTTAATTGTAGTTGACGGAAATAGTGAATAACATAAACACTCAAAGACCTTAAGATGTGAATACGAATGATTCTTATTATAGAGTATTTTAAGAGGAGATGCATATGTCAACCCTTTGGTAGGAAGTATGTTAAGGAGATAAGTAGTCATCTGTAGAGCATGATGCCAAAAGGAAGGGGGTACGGAAGCATGGACCAATAAGGTTCAGACAATATTATTAATGGTACGAATTTTGCGTTCGACTTTTCCATTTTGTGAGGACGTATGAGGACAAAATAAACGAAAAACTATGTCATTAGCATCACAAAATTTTCGAAACAACTCATTATCATATTCTTTGTCATTATCACATTGAATATTTTTTATTTTCCGTTTGAATTTGGTACGGATGAATGCTCTAAATTTTAAGAATGTGAAAAAAACTTTGAGATTTTTTCACAACAAATTTAGATGAATCGACTGTCCCGCACCAAAATTAATTGATTTTAACTCTGAATTACTAACTCTCTCAGTATGAATCATGTCATTTTTTAAAATAACAAATGTATTGAAAACTTGATATTCGAGTTCACACCAAAAAATGTAGGTGAATTGACTCTCATACACCGAAATTAAATGATTTAACTCTGAATTTCTAACTATCTTACCATGAATCATGCCATTTTTATTTCATAACTAAAGTATTAAAAACTTGATATTCGAGTTCACACCAAAAAAAATTATGTGAATTGACTCACACACAAAATTTAATTGATTTAATTCCGAATTACTAGAACTCTCTTAATATGAATCATGCCAATTTTACTTTATTAGTATTAAAGACTTGAAATCGAGTTCACACCAAAAAAATAACTCACACACCGACATTAGATGATTTAACTGAATTACTAACTTTCTTACTATGAATCATGCAACATTTTTATTTATTAAATAATTGATATTCGAGTTCACACTAAGAATTTAGGTGAATTGACTATCATACACCGAATTTAAATGATTTAACTCTGAATTTCTAACTCTCGTTATGAATCATGCAACATTTTTTTTATTAAATAATTGACATCCGAGTTCACACAAAACAAATTAGGTGAATTGAATCTGGTATCCTGGTAGTCCGAGTTACCTCATTCTTTTTTATAAAGAAAGTAATTTATCGGTTCATTTTTACTTGTGTCATTTCGGTTCACCAGAGTCGATTTAACTAATCGATGAATCTATATCTAATAAGATTAATTAAAAACTTTAAATTAAATTTAGATGTTCGAAAATTATACGAAAAAATACTAGTATAAGTTGCAATTTATTAGCACGTGTGTACCACTATTATATTTATCATATTTAGTGTTATGTAATTATGATACAACTAGGATCCCTGTTGTATAGAGATTCCACATTGTACACCTATATATATTTTGTATTAATGAGAAATACTCCCTAATTGAGATTAATACAATCTTACATGGTATTAGAGTCAGAACCTAAACCCTTTTTGTTCTTTCCGTTCCCGAGAATTTCTGCTTCTCTTCTACCGAAAAACTCAGCTCTTCCTCCCTTCAGAATATTTTCTCGGTTACAGTTGTTCCTGCTCTATTTTCCTTTTCCTCGTAAACAACACCGTTCTGCCTTATGTTTTCCTTGAAGCAAAGCAGCACAAACGCAGGAACACCTTTCTGCTTTTGCAGCAGCACATAGTCCCCTATTTATTTATTTTAAATACTCCACAATCTATTATGATTGGAAGTGGTCATCGCATTTCAATTCAAGAATTTGGCCACATACTAACCCCAACATTGCATGTGCCTTTTTCATATCGGTATGCAGATATATTCACCAAGGGCCTTCCTAGACAGTTGTTCCTCGACTTCAGATCTAGTCTTAGCGTCCGGCCTCCTCCCGCTCCGACTGAGAAGTGTATTAGCACGTGTGTACCACTATTGTATTTATCATATTTAGTGTTATGTAATTATGGTAGAACTAGGATCCATTGTTATATAGGGATTCCACGTTGTACACCTATATATATTTTGTATTAATGAGAAAGTCTCCACAAGTAAAATTAATACAATCTTACACTTTATTATATTAATATGATGATAAAATGCATATTACAATGCTGATCAAATGCAGTTTGACTGTGGAGATGCAAAATGTGACAAGTAAAAATCAACGGAGGGTGTAATAAGTAAATTAAATTAATTCAATATTTTAAATTTTAAATTTAGATTTTCAAAAACTATAGAAAAATATTATAAATTACAATACTTCTCATATTAATATCAACATTGGTCAGAGTTCATGTCGTTTGACTCAGACAAGTGAAATGTGATAAGTAAGAGTGAACGAAATGAATAGTAAGTAAATTTAGGGAGAGGAAGAGAAGACATTGGGAATCGAGCCGGAGCAGAGCGGTGATATGACTGAGAAGTTACGGAAATGAATCCGACAAGGATTGATGTTGTTGATAATGGAGAGATGTGGTGAAGATTTTGAGAAAAATGATCAAAGTTTGGAGAATGGATATGGTTGGACGAATTGCAATCGAGCTATGGCATTCGCCGCCATTGTTGTGCTCCTTACAAGTACTTTGTCTGTCTATTATATATGAATGTCTTAGATACTTACAAGAGAGTGAGAGAGACAAGTAATGTCTTATGAAAATTTTGAAACTTGAATTGCTTAATTGTGTTTCAATGTTACTCAAAAAATTATAAAACAAAACTATTATGTTATTTAAATTATAGACAGACTACGGTAAAGCCAAAAGGGGTTGCTCGGTGCACTAAGCTCCCGCTATGCGCGTGATCCGGAAAGTTTTTTTTTTTGAAACGATAAATTTTTTTTTCCAACCAATAAGGAAGTAAAACCGCACCCCACCCCTGCTCTACGCCGCCGGACTCCAACGGACTCTGCCGTCAACCTTCTCTGCTCCCACTAGCCTTGCTCGCCGATATAAAAAAAGATGTCATGATTGTGGATTACCTTATAGAAAAATTTCAGAAGAAGTTTCGACTAGGTGGAATTCTCTTTATGAGCAACTATTTGTTGCTAACGATTATAGACAACCTATTACTTTATTATTTAACGCCCATAATAAAAATCCAAGGATATGCTTATAGATAATGATTGGGATAAAATTTTAGAACTTAATGGATTTTTAGAGAAATTTTATCAAGCTACTAAAGAATTTTCCGGTATTTATTATCCTACTATTTCAAATATGTTATTTTATATAGCACTAATATTTTTGTTACTCAATGAATATATGCAAAAACTAACTTATAAGGCATCTATTGAAAAAAATATTTAAAAAAAATTCCTAACCCCACTATTTATATTGTTGGTGTTGTGTTAAATCTAACTATTAAAGTAAACGGTTGTAAAACACTTATAGAAACGATTTATGATTGTATAGAAGTACTTCCAACAGATCCAACTGAAGAACCAACTAAAGAAGAAGTTACGTCTAGCATACACACCGAATGCAAACAAGTATATATGTATTATCAACAACAAAGTGCAAATAATCAACCAACTTCTGTACCATCTTCTACTACTTCGCTACAACCTTATAAAAAATATGTGGTTTCTGCTGCTAGTATTTAAGGCATTAGAAATAAAGTGCTTAGTAGTTCAACTTCTTCACAAGTTAGCGAATTTGATGTTTATGTTTTGCAGGGTGCTGTACCGTACAAATTAATTGCCAATGACGAAGGACAAGAAGACTTGCTGAAATACTTGAGACAGAATGAGAATACATTTCCGACACTAACAAAGATGGCCCGAGATGTGTTGAACATTCAAGCGTCATCAACAGCGTTTGAAAGCGCTTTTCTGCGGGAAGATTTCAAATAGGAAAGCACAAACATTTATTGGCGGGAGACACATTGAAGATTGCAATTCTATTCAGAGACTGGATTCGTGTGGAGCGTAGAAGGTGCGGTCAACGGAGACCAACGAAGAAGAAGACTACAACTACAACGAAATCTTGTCCGAGGGAGCAGGAAGCGACGTTGAAGAATTTGACAAATAATTTCAATTCCAACAGAAGATCCTCAAGACATTGTGAGGAAATTCGAAAAAGTATGATTGGATATATAATTTTTTTAATTGCAATTTTACTATGTCATTTGCAACTTTTGAACTACACCACAAAGTTGTAATTTTAAAATTGTATTACAAAAAAAATTATATTTCTATTAAATAATATAAGAGGCACAAAAACAGACTTGGGATATTTTTATTACACTATTTTGCTCAATTATTGAAACGTTTGTATATATTATTTTTTAAAATTAAGTGGCAACAAAAAATCCCGAGTCCCGACCAGACCCCGTCTCGATCCGACCCACCCCAACCCGACCTCGTTCCGGCGAGATGTGGGACCGGACAAGACCTCTTCCCGCCCGAGTCCCAACCCTCTCCCCCATCCTGTCGGGACCCGCCTCGCCCCGTTAGACAACCCTAATTTAACTAGTTTAAGAGTAAAATTAAACCATTTTTCTTGTTTTGAAGCAAACGTTAGAACAAAGGATATTTTTATGTTACTCAACTAGTTAGAAGGTATTTTTTGAGCAAAAAATATATAACAAAAGATAATTTTTATCTATTTCAAATCTTGCGCTTTTGTCTATCTTTTTCACGAAATTGCATTGATCTTTAATTTTTATCATCGAATAAAATTTATGACTTTTGAGACATAAATTCTCTACATGATCCAATATAGTTTGTATTGATGTCATAAAAAATATAAGTTCTCATTAAAAATGCTTTATATTGACAGATGATATATTAAAATTTTCACTGCATTTGCCAAGGGCCTTTGCCTCAAAGCTTCTCTTATATCTCTATATATGAACTTCGATCCAATTTCAATCTCTCAAGAAAAAAAAACTAGTTTTTACGTATTATCTCCGAAAAAATAATTCAAATATTCAGTTGTTTTTATTCAAATTTTATTGCGATTAACGATTTCTAGATCTTCGATCAATGGCGAAGGAATTTAACGTCCCGCCGGTAGTTTTCCCGTCCGGCGGTAACCCGGGCCCACAACAACGCCGTCTTCCAACGGCGCCGTTTCAACCACCAAAATCATCAAACCCTAGCATACCTTTCATGTCTTTCGATGTAGGGTCCGCTGCTGCTTCCACGTCATTTTCCACTCCGCAATTCGCCTCCACCACCATCGGCGGCGGCGGTTCGACGGGTTTCGAAGACGAACCGCCGTTGCTGGAGGAGCTTGGGATAAACACAAAGCAAATTTATCAAAAAACCTTATCGATTTTAAATCCATTTCGGGTCAAATCCGATCTACATGAAGATGCTGATCTATCTGGACCGTTCATTTTCCTTATGACGTTCGGGCTTTTTCAATTACTCGCTGGAAAACTTCATTTTGGAATCATATTAGGATGGGTGATTATGGCTTCGTTGTTTCTCTATGTAGTATTCAACATGCTCGCGGGGCGAAATGGTAATTTGGATTTGTACAGGTGTGTTAGCCTGATTGGATATTGTATGTTGCCAATTGTGATATTATCAGCGATCTCATTGTTTTTGCCTGGCGGATTGGTAATCAAGGTTGTGACGGGAGTTTTCGTGATATGGTCCACTCGGGTTTGCACTAGGCTTGTGGTTGAACTGGCATCTTGTGGGGATGAACATCGTGGGCTGATCGCGTATGCTTGTTTTTTAATTTACATTCTTTTCTCTTTGCTAGTGATATTTTGAATTAGATTAATGTGTTGGTATATGCAGTTTATGACTCGATCGATTCTTTAGTACTTTTTGAGGCTTTAACTGATGGGGTTAAAGTTTGTTAGTTCTATTTTCCAAAGATGAACATAAAGAACTGAATTATGTAGTTTTAAATTTCACGATTTGTTATAGTTGGAGGAGAGTTGTGGTTTAGTTTCTTCCTATTCTTGAGATTTCAAATGTTAAATGGAGATGTACTGTTGTTTTCTGACTTTTATTATTCCTAGGTCAGAAAGAAGCTATTTTTTCAGTTTCTTGCTTTTGGTCTACGATATCCCAAACTTTTTGTGAAGTTTTTTCAGTTTTGCTAGAATTTTCCTGCTTTTTTGGCTTGAAGACTAGAAATTATCTTTACATTAAGAAATGATTTCAGTTATGTTGTTGATATGTTCTGGATGTTGTACTCCACTTTGGTTAGACGCTATGAGGATTACAAAAGGTCTATATGTGAGATGCTTTGTAAGTGAAATCACAATAACTACATGGATGATGTGTGATGGTGGTGATGTTGATTGAATTCTTATGTGTCATCTGTTAATGTGCCTTCTTATCAGCATAATTAACTAAATAGGGTGATTTAAGTTCTTGCACATTCACCTCTTTATGCATATACCGGAGAAGTTTAATGGAAACTAGTATGGTAGAGTAAGTTGGAACAAGCTAATGACCGTAGTGTTGTTCCAACGATCTATAGAAAATGTAAAAATATTGGACTCCGGCTGCCAATTAGTTTCTTCAGGCATTGGAGGCATTTCATTTTGGATGGGGCAGCCCGGTATACTCTTTAACTTTATGTTCGACAACCTCTTGAGTCTGTTATCTTACAATTGAAGCTTCCCAGAACCTATGTGATACTCTGTTTTAATGACTAACAGTAAGTTCTTCAAGTGCTAGGTCCACATATTCGGATAGTCTCATGGTTAAAGGTTGTAGGGATTGAAGGCCTATTTTTTGTTGATGACTATGTTAATTTGTTGTTTATTTATTTATTAGATATAAGCTTACATTAGATTAAACTTGTGCCTTAATTAGTGACGAGACGTCTTCCTTGTATGTAATGAAGAAACTTACAGGTTTTGAGGTAATAAGAGACTTCTGATTGAATAATTTCTTGTTCTTATAATATCCACAAAGTATACAGGTGCATTAAGATACATAGGCATGGAGACCATCTCTTGTACAGTATATAATGCCTACTTGCATTCATCAATTTTCTCTACAGAAGTGTCAACATGTTTGCTTTTCTTGAAGCCGAGGATCTATCTGAAACAGCCTCTCTACCTCCATGAGGTAGGGGTAAGGTTTGCGTACACCCTCCCCAGACCCCAGCTGTGGGGTTACACTGGGTATGTTATTGTAAGTGTCAACATGTTATATGGTAAGGTTTATGGTATTAAAAAGAGTGTTTTGCATTTATGCAGCTTAGTGAGTGGTTAAGCTGTTGTCACCTATCAAATGAATTCTGCAAAGGTTCAGCTTAGTCATCTATAAATACCTAATGTGGTGAATCCAACATCAAGGTTAATGTTGTTTTTACATCATAATATTCTTACTTCACCTATCAAAAATACCTAATGTAGTGGGGAAAATAGGATCAAAGAAGCATTTGATTCAGTGACCTGCTTCTCATTTCTTTTTTACCTGGTATGCAAAAAAGTTATACTGAAGTAAAGAATCTGTTTGTCAGATTTTTTCTTTGTGATGAAGTAAAGTATAGTTTTAGGTTGAATGACAATTGTGGTACTGTATACAGAGGTTCATCTGCTGATCTGTTTTGAGCTTAGTTTGCTGAAAGGAATTATCATCATTGATTTCAGCTTTCAAACTCTCTTTCTCCAGATATTTTTGCTACAAGAATAGTTTTAGGTTGAGCAAAAACATCACTTAACCAAGAGACTGGAGCAAACTGTAGCAATTTTTTGCAATTGTATGTGGTTCTAGCAGATTGTGCTGTTATCGAGTAATGTCTTTGGTGTTCATTTTGTCATTGCTCTTTTTCATCTGTGGCCTGTGTATCAGAAACTTTCCTCAATGTCCTTTAGCCTGTTTGTTGTCTATAAATGACTGTCGATTCTCTTGTTACAATGAAATTTGTGGCATCTTCTATGCTAAATTGATTGTGCGAATAACTGCTAGATTTTATTTTCTGACCACCATCCAGCAGATCTCATGCCTAGCATCGGATAATAGAACTTTGTTTTGAACTTGTTTTCCAATGTGCATTGCATTGTCCAATTCTTCGTTGCAGTTGTTTTCGCCACCACAGAACTAAGGTGGTGGGCTCACCGCTTGCTCAACAATGGACCTGAATGTCACTAAAGAGGTGTTGAGTACGGAGAGTACTCAGTAAGTATCATTGTCCGCAGTGACGAGCTCTTGATAACAAATTACTTGTGTAAATACTATAGACAAAATAATAAAGTGCCCAAGCAAAACGCACATCAAAATGCAAAAATAAAGCATAATAAGATATGCACGAGTACTGCCTTTATCAAATGCATGATCAGTCACATGCACAATGTTACGGTAAAACTTTATCAATAACCTGCCTTCACCAAAGCCCAACTGTCCATGATATCAGTTAGTCCTTGCGCTCGTACCGTCATATATCTTATTCCACGTTGGTAACACCGTAATAGAACATAAATCTATTACAATGCATTCCAAACCGTGTAAGTATATACTTATTGAACAACTCAGTTAATTGTAAACAAAGGTTACTTTTGTTCAATTTCTTGATGTCGTAAGCTTCATTTTGTAACCATGTCGTAATTATGGTTGATGGTCCTATTCCAACTTGTTCGTAAAGTTCTTTTTGCCATTAAAAAAAAAAAGAATTGGTCAAATTATCTTGGATTTCACTGATAAAGACATTGGACAAACATTGATGTGAAGGTGGTGAGTCTATTCCCAGAAACAAACTTCTCGTCTAACCCTTCCTTTTTCAAGTTGTTTTTATTTTTTTAGGAAAAATGTGATGACTTAATGTGAGTTTGGCAAAGAGACGCTAGCAAAAGAAATATTGATGGGACCAAATGTAGCTTTGAGTAACACTAATTATGCTAATAATACATGCATCCCACACATTCAATTCTTAGGTCAAAGTAATTGAGCCAACACTATCGTACAAGTACAAAATGTTACTATAAATACATTGTTGAAATCATATGAGAAGCAAGGCTTCGGTTTATTGCTAGTTATTCACATCTTTAACAGCCAAATTAGGTACAAAATATCTAAATAGTGAAGTAAAAAATGCTCCAACCTTACTCTAGAGAAAAATATGCTTCTTTGATAGCTGCTTATAGAAAATTCCGTGCACGTGATAAACACACGGCTAATCATATTCCGATTTGCTTAGTTCCTCAATTCCTCCACGGGTTTGTTACCTTCACTTAGAGCAGTCTGTCAATTGCAAAAAGATAACCACCTACAACCACAAAGGATGCAAGTCCACTGCGTGCCATCCGCAATCCCAAGCCACGAAATAAGATATTCCTATCTGCAGGATGGATCCCGGTCCATCTCTCAAATCTCTTGCCGGGCAGTTGCCATTTAAGAAACCTCCTCTCCGTGGATACAAACTGCACATAAAGAGTGTAAAGGTAATGAGGATAGTACACAAGGCCCGGGATAAAGATAGCACCACAAATGGTCCTACGAAGTATCGCAATATTAACCGAGAACCCCATGTTTTATACATCTAGAAACGTAGAAAATCTGAGGACAACAGGTCAAAAGTAGTTGAAGCATCCACTTGGTATGATTATAGCTGCTATAGGACCTGATGTATCAGATACTCCAATTATACGGTTGCAAATATACATTCTCATCATCTCCACCCTCTAATCAACGACCACTGATACTAACCCCACAGAAAATGCATGTATTCCTAAGGGAGAAGGGGGGCTAAAGGTTCACCAACAAAAGATATATCATTTGCAACAGACCTATCAAGTCTCATGATTTTGCATTGGGACTGTAATTGTTAAAAGCCCCACATCGGAAATGGAATGGGAACATGGACTCCTTATATGGACTTGGGCAATCCTCACCCTACAAGCTAGCTTTTGAGGTTGAGTTAGGCCCAAAATCCATTATTTACATGGTATCAGAGCCAAACCCATTTCAATTCTTTGTTCACCGATATTGGGCCCCCAAATTATATTGTCCACGCTCCAGTTAACGAGGTATGGGCGTGCGGGGAAGTGTTAAGAGTCACACATCGGAAATGGAATGGGAACATGGACTTTTTATATGGACTTGGGCAATACTCACCCTACAAGCTAGCCTTTGGGGTTGAGTTAGACCCAAGATTCATTCTTTACAGTATTGTCACGTTATGAACAAAAACATTTGACATCAACTAATGAATTACTGCACAGATCAGCAGCACTTGAGAAAAGCTATCCACCCACCATATACAGATGACTTAGAAATTACTTCAGGCTAGAATAGCGCGAAATAGATACAACGGATTCACATAGCAAACCTCAAGTAGTTTGGGATTGAGGTGTTGATTGATTTATAACTGTTGACATTGTGCACACCTCAGTTGAATTGACAAAAGAAGTTTGTCTGACACACCAACTCATCCCACAGCATGTATATTGTCAACTCACAGATTTTTATGAGCTTAACTAACAAATACGTATTGAACTGCAAGTAGTAAGCTCTCAAATACTTGTATCATATCCACCCAAGTATCTGGTTGGATATTCATGTAGCAAAATATCATACAGCTGATCAAATACAGATGATTGAATCACTGGTAAGGCAACACACCTTGGGCAGCACAATGCATTGTGAACGAGATCTGGCAGTATCAAAACCATGAGAAGCAGCAGCAGCAAGTGAACCAGAGAATCCAGCTGCAAGACTAACAGCTAAAGGAGACAATGGACCAACTTCTTCGTTAGATCTGAATGAAAACAAGGTAATGGTTAAGAAGGATCAAAGTTATTTAGAACTGAATAGAGCATGTGTCTGTCCTGGAATAAAGAAGCGACAAAATAGACACTTGGTATACAGAAATTTTATTCTAGGGAGAACCCATTTGTCAAGCATAACTCAAGTTGAAAACAACAGAAGGCTAATCCAATTAAGTTAAATCAGCAAGCCTGAAGGAAATAGTTACATTCTTTATGCACCACACCATTTCATGTCTGACATAAACCCAAAATATCTTAGCTGAGTCGATAAAGAGGCTTAGTACCGTGAAAATTCAGAAAAAAACTTGTTCAAATCCCCAATAAAGGCAAAAAAAAAGTTAGGTGCTTCTCTTCCTGTCTAATCGAGGGTGGGAGGGTGTAGGTACCGGATAGAATAATCGAGGGACATGCAAACTGACCCAGAAAATATTGTTATCCCCAAAAACAAGAGTTTGGGCGTAGTCTTTTATTATTATTAGTTTGTTTTTTTTTACTTTTGCCTTATATACCATGGTGCAAAAACCTTGTTAGTCTAATGGTAAGTTGCTCGGACTTGGGTGCGGGTATCCGATACGGGTACGGATCCGGGTCTCAAATTCGGCAAAAATCAAAGTTTAAGATTCGGGGTGCAGATCCAGGTATGGATACGGGTGCGAGGATTCAACTAGGAAAATTCAAAATTTTAAAAATAGAGCTATAAAAGGACCAAAAGTCCGAACTCAGAACACGACCCCTTGAATTCTTGGTTTCTCTCTGTTTGGCCTGAAACATGACAAAAGGACTATAATATTGAAGGTATGCCATTTCCCATGTCTTAAATCTGTTTTATCATTCATTTTTAGAAATCAAAATCTCAACTTCCCCCCCAAATTTGTCCATGGACTCCGGTCAAAGTATTCAAAGTTGGTTGACCGAATCCGAGACATATCCCGCACCCGTCCCAGTCTCGTGTCGAGACGGGTTCGGCATAAAAAACGAAGAGTCCACAACTTAGGTCTAATGCACGTTGATTTAGGATATTCTTCAAAAATCTATAATATGGGTGTAGATTTCTTAATGTGGGGTTTGATTGAAACTGTCATAAAGTAGTTTTCTGTTTACTTAGACAGCATCCAAACTAACCATTTCTGGAAAAAGATAGTCATCCAGGCAGGGACTCTTCTCCAAATAACTTGTTCTTGGGAAAATATTTCGAAATGTTTCTCCAAGGAACATGTCCGTTAAACATCCAAATGGCAGAATTGAAAACCAGGACTAGAACAAACATTTTGAACAAGTTAACATAAGAATTGAAGCATACCTAGGTGGGGGGTTCATCCCAACTGCTTTCCATTCAAGCATTGCTTGATGTAGGAATTGCCACGTTGAAAAGAATATACCACCAAACACACAATCTCGTGCAAGTCCAGATCTCATACCTCTCCAGAAAGCACCCCATCCTTCCAAAGATATGATGTCTAACGGTCTCTTAACATCAAAGACAGATGGGGGTCTACCAGACCCTGTCATCATCCATGGATAATCTTTCAGGGCAGTAACCAAATTGGGATGTTTGGTGGGCAGGGTGGTCAAAAGACCGACTGTGTTGTTCAATGCTTTAATGTCCTGGGAATATCCAGGTAGCAACTTTGCCATTATAGGCGAAACAACGGCCTTTTCAACAACTGATGTGGAGCTGGGAATTCGGGAGGCAGAAGTAACCTGAGCACGGAGCTTAATAAGCTCAAATGGAGAACTTACTAGTGATTCCACTGCTCCAGAAGCAATTCCTGCCAACAGAGCCTCAGAGACATGGACATACTTGTCTTCACGACCATCTGATTAAGAAGGGAGTGCAGATAAAAACATAATATGTTAGCACCCAAACCTCTAATAATGAGAAAATAAGAAAGTGATACTCAAAAATATTCAATTCATTTGTATTATACGCAGTGCATCATTCCAATATTCCCTCTAGTTATTGAATAAGACATTATTCAACTCTTCTGTATAACATCTATACATAAAAACTCTGTGAATATATTAGTGATAGAAAAGACTCTAAATTTCTAATTGTATAGTTGAGAAAATAATGGTTACAAAAAATCTAAATTTTACTCCAAAATTAATGGTGTTTTCTTATTCTTCTTTGTTGACATAGAGAAACAATTGAGAACAGCAGTAGATATGGTCCAAGACGAACTGAGGTCAGAAATTTTTTAGAACCAATTGTTTTGGAATATGGTATAGTAGCTTCTGGATGGGGTCCTTTGACGGATGTCACAATGACCTTTCTTAAGGTACTTTATCTATAATTCGGGTGATTCTTTCTTATACGTTTTCTTTAACAGAGTGAACATTCTAGAACTTACATTTACAAGACAAGCATCTAAACCAACATAATCATGCAAAATCCTGTTTGGTTAGGTTTGGATTTTCTGGGCAGAAGACTGGCAGAAAAGTTAATAAACAGCTAAGCAACTGAAGAAATCATACCTTTGTAGAAAGCTGTTAATATTTCATAAACACCAAAGCGAGCTCCCAAACCCAATGATCTTCCAAGTGTCAACCACCCCACACCACTATACAAGCCTTCAATTTCATAAGAGATTGAAACATTAACATTTAAGAAAGATTTTCATATAAACAGTCGTTAATACAAGAAATTATATGAATTTTTTTCGTCGGTCTTTTATTAGGTCTATAATGCATGTATTTCTCGTGAAAGCATTCATAAAATTGACACATCGTCCCAATAACTTTGGCCATGAAGTAAAATAAGAGAGCATACTAGCATCATCTATAGTTACCACAAAATAAAATAGCTGATTGAGTCACCTGAACTTCCCGACAAAGTTCTAACCCTATTGAGGACATCAGCACTAGTGAGTTGTTTACTGCTACCTGATCCCACCTGCATTTCATTCCACAGAGTGCAAGGAGCCATTAAAGATACTGCCCTCAGTGAAAGATAATACATTTAAGTGATGCTCAGGGTTATCATCAATTTCCACACCTGTACAAGGACCTTAAGGCTATCGAGAGGGTAAGTGATAGCAGTGGCTAATGTAGCAGATCCTGCAGCAACAACTGCATGCGTTGCAAATATTGGATTCTTCAAAAGTTCGTTCATTTGATAGATTAACGTGGATGACTGCGTGTTGCAATTGTTCCTCTCCTCGAGTCACAATCAATATATTCAGAGATTCACAATTTCCTGCAATTCCCATTAAACCGACACAAAGAGTTAGTACTTCATATGTTCTATCCGGTACTCCACCATCCTCATTCTTTAGAGAAAGGGAAAGAGAATTTTCTTTTTCTTTTTTTTTCTCTCCTTTTTCATAACACGGAAATGTTTTTTAATTTTTTGAGAAAAAACAGGCTTAAATAGTTCTTAGAGTATAGGGGACCTTTTGTTTTTCCCAAGGAGATCAGTTCCCCTTTGTACATCAGTTCCTCTTTCTTCTCAAGTCGCCTAGTTTCATCAAGGAAAAAACTGTCCTATCTTTTTGTTTTCACATCTGTGAGTTCTCTTGCTTTATCTTCTTGACCCGACAAGGACCCCAAACATCTTCTTGACCTGACAAGGACCCCAAACATCTTCTTGACCTGACTGGCTTCTATAGAAGTAGCAATACATGACTATTGATGTTCAAAATTATATATCAAGGATCAAAATAAACTTACCCCTGTACTCTAAGAACTATTTAAGCCTGTTTTTCTCAACATTTCCGTGACCGACATAAATGAGGTTAACTACAGGACACAAATGGGATTTGTTAAAAATAATAAGGACAATTTGGAATTAAATCTGCATTTTTAGTTTTCCATTTGAGATGTACCAAGACCTAAAGCACCAAAACATGTTAACTACTTAAAATAGCCTTGTAACAGGCTAACAGCTGGTTAGGACAGATGCGATAACTGGAAAGAGATTGCAGGTTTTTTCGACTATAAAGTACTCTCATCTTTTCCTATAATTCCCATGTGTCATGTTCTTTAAAAGACCCAAGGCCCGTTTGAATTGGCTGAATTTAAGCAGCTTTTAAGTACTAAGTGCTCAAAGTTAGCTTTCCAAAGTTCTATGAAAATGCTAGAATTAGTAAGTACCAACAGATACTTGACCCAATGTCATTTGGTAAAAAGTTGAAGGAAAAATGAGAAAACTCACAGTAAGTGTCAATGATCTCATCACAATTTTAATTGGATATTAGTAGATAAACTTGTATGACTAATTTGAATAGGATATGGTATTTTCTTACAAACGAACTTTTAAAATTAGCACTTCCATATTATAACACATTACACTGACAATTTAAACTCCATGTTTATGGTTTCACTGGTTTTGGGAAGTTTCACTAGCTAACACAGAATCTTCCACCCTGTCATTAGTTTAAATGGTTTTACGTGACAGTAAGTGATTATTTTCTTTCCTGTTAGTGCATCACTTCCTCCAACATGTTTGTTTGGCCATGAAAAAGAACGAAAAAATAGGAAGTTAACAAAGGAAAGACCGCTAAACCAACTTCCTCCATGTAGTGCATCACTCACTGTGTGTTTTCTCCTTCGCACATTACAAATACAGAAAACTTATTTTTGCAGGTACGGCATAGAACTGATTAAAAATAAGGTGCACACACCACAATTAAGATATAGAAGGTTCATAGTGGTTAATTTTAGAGGAACTTTGTGGGAAACCAGAATATGAATATTGTGATTATTAAGGAGTTGATGTTGGCATAACTCAAAGGTACAGGATTCGACAAAGAAGCTATCCCAGAATAACCTTCCCTGGATCTAGATTTACTCTTTAACTACGATCAACAACCAGTCATGGCTTCATTTCTAATTAAGTCCAACTTCATAGCATGAAAATCATTAACCTGCAGTTTCATCATAATTCTGGTGCTGTTTCTTTTCCTTTTGACCAAAATTACTACACTCAGACTGGTATGTAGGGTGTGTCCGGTATGGAGGAAAATGTTCTCCAATTTTCCCATATTCGGTTGATCGAAATTTTTGGAAAACAATCTCTAAGAAAACAAGTTTCTTAAAACTGAGGTAGGGAAAATAAGTTTCACAAGCGGCAATACCCACATTGATTGTGTCCTCCCCACCCTCCAATACACCTCATCTTCACCCCACCTCTGTAACCCCAATCCCCACCACCACCATACGCTACCCCCACCTCACCTCTCATAGTATTTGTTTAGATTATATACAAATGTTTTTAGAATTACTTACGTACCGAAGACAATAAGTAAGAAACTCACTTATTTTCTTAGAAAACATTTTCCTTCACACGATTACACCCGTAATTTGTAAAGTTAATTCTATGAGGGTGCATGATACATCGAGTTAGATAACAAAATGAAACTACTTTGAAGCAACTGAGAGAAAGGACTGAAGCCAATGTGTAATGAGTTGTAAACATTGTCTGATAAAACAGATTATCAGATTTTACAGCAACCAAAAAAATATCTCGCGATTTGCCAACACTAGTCCTTATCGGCTTTATAGCATGTTTGGCCAAGCTTCCGAAATCAATTTAGTTTGAAAAAAAGGTACTTTTGAGCATCAATTAATATTTAGCCAAGTTTTTAATGTGTTAATATGCAATTGAAATCGCAAATGGATGAAATTAAAGCTTAATGTAATGAAGAAAGAATCAACTCTTACCGTCGATATGTCACTGAAATCGAAGAGGAAAGGAAGCGGTTAGGGAACTAGGGATTTTGTTTAGAAGGGTAATGTTAGAATTAGAAAAATTTATAAGGGTTAAAAAGGTAAAATTATGCTTAAAACAAAAATGATAAGAGAATTTCAAAATTTGTTGTTCGTCTACTTCACGCTGTTTGCAAGGATCATGTATAAAGTGTGTTACTCTAATTATTAAGTTGTGTAATTATATAGCCAAATAATTCTATAGTATAGTAAGTACAATAATTTACTTGTTTGTTATAGAGTAATTATAATGTATTTACAGTATCATATTTGATTTTACAGTCATAATTACATAAGTTGCTTCTTTTGAAAAAATAAAATAAAATCTATTTCCAATAAAGAGAAACATGTAAATAAGATTTAATGTATGACAAATTTATGCATATATGCAAAAGGAAAAAGGTCAAATGCCCTTCAATTATGCTTTATAGTTTAATATTACTCTCCGTCAAATTTTGGAATTAAATTTATCCTTTCCGTTAGCAAACTTATTAAATTTACCCTCAGCCGGATGAATTTCTCACATCCTATAACCATTTCAGATGAAGCTGAATTAGTCATTGTTGCTTCCTGTTGGTTTCTCTGAATGGTGTGCACCAACTGATTTTTCTAGAGGTGTTGGTTTTGGTAGATGAGGAGATAATTTTGATGCAGGTAATGGAGGTGGTTCTGAGGAAACAAGGGGTGGGTGAGTAGGAGGAGGTGCCTGATCGTAAGCATTGGGCGGTGCCATATTGGATGATGGCGGAGGTGAGAGTACCGATGGTGATTGAGAAGCCGTGGGTGGTGGCAACGACGTTGGTTTTGGTAGAAAAAGGTAATTTTTCAGACACCATTTTGGACAAAAGTGAAAAAGTAGGGGATGGTGAAGTGATTGGTGAAATGGAAGGACCATCCTCGGTGGCGGCAATGGCGGCAGCGGTGGTGGTGGTGAATTGAGAGTGACCCTTTTGGGGGAGGGTTCAAAAGAGAGTGGTGAAAGAGATTTTTCTTCAGAGAGACAATATTATTCATGATGCTGCATTTTTCACCGAAGAAGGTGACAAAGGAGTGGTGGCGAACGACAGAGAGGAGGGGCTATTTGGTTGTTGTTGGTGGAGTTGGTTTGTTCCAACAATGATGAAAAGAGGGGAAAGGGAGAAGGGCGTTTGGTTGGTGGTTTCGTGTTGATGTGGAGATGGAGCAGTTGTGGTTAGTGGTCGCCATTACCGGTCGTTCGATGGTCAAATCCGTCTGCGTCAACTGGCAGAAAACGGAGAGGGTTATCTTACAGCGGTGACGAAGACTGGGTTGTACCTGTTATCTTACAGCGGTGCATTGCAGAAAAGCTTCCATGGATACGATACCATGAAGTACCCAATGTTGGACATCTGGTTATGCATGATCCAGCCATGAAGAAGGTTATCTGGAAGACATTTTTGACAGGAGAGAAAGAACAGATAGTGCATTCTTAAAGAGGAACAAAATTCTTCTGTGTTTGATATATTGGCTTAATCCTAATGCACAGATATTAATCAATTAGTATAAAGTTGCTTGGACTTAATATGACTATATGAGAATGTGATTCTTTCTGAAGTGTTTAAGTTCCAACTTTGATGTTTAAATTGAAGAAGGGCGGGAATTTAAAGTGCTATATTAGGACTATGAGGGCAAAAAGGGCAGCCCGGAGAAGGGCCGGACCACAAGGGTCTATTGTACGCAAATTTTCCTCTCATAGTCCATAGTCCTATATTAGGACTATGAGCATTAGGATAAATTCTCCTGTTGGAAGTCCAAGTAAAACTCTCTTTTCTGCTTAAATTTGGCAAAGCTCTAGTTCTTTGTTCCAGAAATTGATGTCCTGTTCTGCACTGGTTAGATTGTTTTAAATAGTTGTTGATAACTTGAAATGCAAGTGGTAATTAAGATTTAGTAGAAAAACATCAGGATACAACATTTTCCCCTTGAAGGGAGTAGTAATTGTGACTCTTTCACACGCAAGTGCCTTTTTACTTGAAAATCAAGAAATCTCCGACGGTCACTAGCACACAGTTCGGAACTCGATGGATAATAAGTCCGCCCCTTTACCCTTCTCCATTTAAGTATCAGCCTTTGCACACCTAATCCACACATCACAAGCTACGTTCTTACCAGAAGGCCAAATCTCTGGTGGCAACACAAGTGCCTTGTTTGTTTGTTTTGGTTTAAAATGTTGCAAGTAAAATGGAATCTATGTAACTCAATATATAATACTAGTAAATAGTAGTAATACACTTTCAAGAGAGTAGATATAATATTAACACAACTCAAGAAGGAAAGCAGACAACATCCAGTAAGGAATGCTACTACACAAACAGCAAGCAACAAATCATTTGAATTCTCCACATTTATTGAATTTAAAAGATAGTTTGAGATTTAAAAAGAAGCAATTTCGAGGACTTTTATTGCATTGCTCAAAGATAAAAGAGTACACAACTATTTCCACTGAAGAATAACACTGGAACCTAAGCTAAAAAAAAAAAGGGCTTTGAATTCAAATATCATCCAAACTATAAAAAAAAAACAGTTTAAACTTTAAAATGGCAGGCCCCGTGGAGCTGCGTCGATAAACATTAGCACAAACAAAAACTTGCTCTTTTACTTGGGCAATCCAGTTTCTGGGTTGAGGAGAGCCTGGCTTTCGTCAGTCAACAAAACTGGACCTCTGCCAGGTCTTGTGCAGATGAAGTAGCTTATTTCGCCCTTGTATTTCTGAGCTGGAACCTTGTCCTTAATTTCGGGTGGAGGAGGCAACGCTTCCACATCCTTTATATCTTGAATCCCAGCATCCTTCAGAATTGACTTGTCGCCTATGACATAGCTGGAAAGGAATAAAGAATGTGGAGGATTAGTGAAGATGGTTGCATGCTGATAGCACAAGGTAAGGTTCATAATACATGTCATCATACAGGTGTGTTTGGTATGGAGGAAAATATTTTAAGGAAACCATTTTCCACAAAATACTTTCCACCCTGGAAATGACTTCGCTCACTTTGTAGGAAATTATTTCCCCTCATAATATCTCTCAACTCTTAATATCATATATCACCGCCTTAACCAACACTTAGACATTATTATCAATATTTAATACTCAGAAATTTCATTAAAAACGTTACCAAATTTGCTATTATTATCAAGTTTTAAAGAAATGTTTTATTTTATTGAAAATTATTTTCACTCTCGAACCAAACACCAGAAAACATTTTCTTGAAACATATTTTCCAAAAAATATGTTATTTTCCGGAAAATGAGTACCGTCATTCTTACATTAAACTTCGAATTATTTAGATGGCAGACATACCTGTTTAGATCGGTATCTGAATTTGGAGGGAAGTGGAAGAGCAGCCTTTGAAGCATAAGTGTGGCAGCCTTTCTGTTGCGTGAAATCATAACAGCATTTGGCCCAGCATCAAAGGTGTATGCGACCTGGAAACATTCTTATGTTCAGTAAACATGGAATATGCATTTGTTTTTTACTTTAAACTTGCAGGAGAAAGCAAAATGTAAAATGAAATATTAGTCAGCAACCAGGCTAATTAGCCTGACACTGAATTGTCAATCAGAGTTCAAAAAGGTCTGAGATAAGTCTGAAAGTTGCTTGTTACAGTGTCAAAACCAGCTTAAGAAGGGAAATTTCAATGTTGGGATGCATCGCGAAAGTTTGCAGAATCTTCAACACAGAAAGGTGCATGAACTTTAGGGGAGATTCCCGAATATAAATAGACAGATTTCCCGAAAAAGGATAATTATTATTCTGTTTAAAATAATGTGTCCACTGTTTTGGGTCAAGTACAAATTTGTGTGACCAATTTAACATGCAGTAACTTTGATATTTCAAGATTGAAAATCTTGGTGACCCGTTTTATTACTTTAGTGAAAGAGAAGAAGAACCATATCATGCAATTATCTATTTGGACAAGACCAGGATAATGTTTTAAACCTGTGGAGTTCCTTCTGAACGGTTCCATTTCTCGACACAGCCAATTACCCTGAAAAGTTAACACACCGTCAAGACTTTCTTATTCTTGTTTCTCCCACTTACAGTATAAGAGATCATCAAGTTCAGAACTTCTCATAAGTTATGATACAACATAACTATAACTTGCCTATGAGATGTGTCATTCATGTAGAATATAGGAGGGCTAGTGTCCATGCAGACTGCATGAAATTGATTGCTGTCAGCACAAGTTAGTTGAGCAAAAGTTGGAAAATCGCGATTTTGTATAGCTTCTTCCATCTGAATAATGCGTTTTGGTACTACTTCCTGTGATATCCAATGCAAAATGAGAAGTCAAACTTCTGATACAATGTTTACCAATTGAGCAGAGGTTAGATTAACAGAAATAATGAAAATAAGCTGGAGTTTTTTTAGAATAATGGTTGAAGATGTGTCAGAACTACAAAATCCTAATGCAGAGAGCACAAAGGGAATACCTTTGCTCTGTGTTCTATAAGAGCACTGGTTTCAACAGTCTCGCGCATTCCTGAGGTGCTACTTGTTTCCTTCTGCCGTGAGCTCACCTGAAGTACAGCACGTAATAAAAATATTAAAGAGAAAAAGACACAAGTTGATGAATTAGTGTCACAATCAAACTGATAGCCTCATCGTTTATGCACACATCTTATTTAAGAAAGATGGATGCAAGTAAAGTTCAGAATCCTGTTTACTTATGGATTTGAAAACAGAAAATACACCCAAAAAAAACTGTTCCAATGATCAACATTTGTGTAATTCTCTTTATTAAACTTCATTAATTCATAGTCAAGAATTATGATTACTGAAAGTAGCTTAAGTTGGTTATGGAGAACTAAGAAGCAGTTATATGTGGGAAGTTGAAAGTTCAGTAGCAATAAGAATACCATTTGAAAAGCAAGAAATAAGAAATGCGAGCACGTAAAACTACACAAATAGGTGGCACCTAAAGTTTTAAGAATTAGTTAGCAGGAAATAAAAGCAGAACACTCTTTTTTTCTGCCCAAATTCCCAGCATAGCGATACGACTCAAGGTAGCTTGGATTTCTAGAAAAGAGGTTTCCCAAGATCTAAAACTTGAATCAGGGAGCTCATTATAAGAATGAAACAGAAACCAATTTCTTCTCTACGATTTTATTTCCCATAAAGATTTTCCCTTTTCTAAGCCTGAAGGAATGCAGTTCCAATGGGATAGATTCGGTTTCTATTCCACTTGGTACTATTTCTAAAAATCACAGATGCACAACAATAATGCTAAGGCAAGTACCATTTCCGAAGAAAAAGAACAAGATAGCATAAAGACAGTAGAGAGACTGATGTTCTCTTCCTTCTCAGTGCCTAATAATAACATATATATAGCCAAGTTTTCCAGGAAAGAAAAAAATCATATTTTGGATTGGAAGTACATACCACTGCAATGATAATAACAAGCTCATCCCAGTGCTTTTCGTCTACGAGCGGAACAGCAATACTATCGCTACCATTTTCCTCCTTCACACACCACAAAAGGAATTAGACCAGACTGAAAAGATATAGAATATGTTGAGAGAAGATACAACACAAGAACGAAGAAGCTCGACATACCTTTCCCATGACCCACTTGACAAATCCTCCATACAAGCTTCGACAAGCACTTCCTGAACCTTGTCTGTGTGCGAATAAGCAAGATAAAGATCAATTAGACATGCTGTTACCTGAATCTAACTTCAGTTTTCTAGAAAATATAGAAAAACAAGACCACGAAATATTCACGACTGATATGGATATACCTTGCTATTGCAGAAAGTCTACCATTGTCCTCTTGCACATTCATTAACTTCGCAAGGGAAAAAACTGCATATGGGAAACATAAGTTGTACTCATCTCAAAACTTTCAGAAGAAATAAAACAGAGTTTCCTGCAAGAAGATAGATACACTTGGGAAAAAAAAATCCAAATTACGCTGAAGCAAAACCTGATTACATCAGTAAGGTAATATAATGTAGGCTAATCAACAATAGATTCTTAAAGAAGGGCAGAAATAATCAAAGTTCATAAATTTAATAATGCAAATTCGTTAAATTTATAGATGAGGGTCGAAGAAGATAACACATAAACAGAAACCCCGTCTTAAGGCAGTCATGCATATGCATATGCAGCATAGACTGGACATTATGGTAAATCTTACCACTAACTCATCCACCAACATCAATTTAAAATAAGGCAACATCAATTAGAATCTAAAGAAGCTCAAACGCATGGATACATGCACTACTTTATCAGCAAGTTCATTCTTTAAATGGCCACTTATATGAAAGCTACGCAACATAATTTCCTGAAACAATAAGTTGCAGGAAAAGGAAAACGTAATAAAGAAGATCTGATTTATTTGTGATTTGCATCAAGTGAAGCTCGTCGTACTTGGTTAAACTGCACTATATACATAAGTAGAAAATGGTAACACAGATCATTCGTGATAGACAGAGTATGGGATAAAAAACTTGAACTTTTCCATTATCAAAACTGTTTTTTCAAGGGACTTTTGGAACTATTTTACTCAGGAAGAATATGATATGTTACTGATCATAGAACCAAAGGTCGTGCCAATAGAAACATACCCAGAAAAGACACATGCAATACTCAGAAAATATTATGAATCTTATCCTAAATGCATTCTGTCATGCTGGAAAAAGAACCCAAAAGCATGCAATGCTCTGGAAAATACAAAGGCATCACTTTGATGTTTGTTAGTTGAAGTCGAGTCACAGATTGAGCACAACAAAGCCTCAACAAAAATAACTTCTAGTATTATATACTTAACAAGCAAAATTACTTTCAATTTTTATAGACCACAGAACAAGCACATATACTGACAAATAAGGCAAATTGCACAGCTGGATCAGTTCCAGGCACGTGCAATTTGCAAACAACTTATACTAAATCAGCATTATGCAAATGCATGCAGAACAGAACTAACTCTAGTAAAAGAGCACTCCAATTACTTTTCAGGATTCATCAATGATCCTTAGGTGAAGGGGAGCCTTGGAGTAACTGGTAAAGTTGTTGTCATGTGACCAAGAGGTCATGGGTTCAAGCCGTGAAAACAGCCTCCGGCAGAAATGCAAGGTAAGGCTGCGTACAACAGACCCTTGTGGTCCGGCCCTTCCCCGGACCCACGCATAGCGGGAGCTTAGTGCACCGGGTTGCCCTTTTTTTTATCAATGATCCGTAGGTGCAAGATTCATCAATGATCCTTAGATCTTTAAAGTTAGAATATGAATGAAATGAAAAGGAGTAACAAATGATTTCAGAATACAAGAAAGAAAAATGGATAATCATACCAAGGCAAGCAAAACCAGCAGCCGAGGAAGCCAGACCAGCAGCAGTAGGGAAATTATTGTAAGAAGCAACATGCACATGCAAGTTCTGCCAATCATTTTTTGTGATCTTGATACCCTTTTTCTCATCCTCAACATCACTAGCACGAGCTCGAATTTCTCTTAGACAACTTTGATATCTGCCTCCAGCGAGGGATATTTCCTACACAACAACCCAAGGCAATATAAAATATAATGAGCTCAGCTTTCTAGGTCTGCGCAAATACGAATTATATTGTTTCAGATTGATTTCCTGCACAACTACTTTAACCAATTTTTGTAGCAAAAACAGAGAAGATGATCAAAGATATGATCCATCATTAAACAAGAAATGCATCCCAAAGAAGAATAAATAAACTAAACATGCAGAAAGTATCGAGACTTTATATGATTCATCTTCTTCTCGTGTACCTCCTTGATTCAACTACATGTAGTCATATAGAAAAGTTCGTATATTTTAATAGCAAAACAACCTATCTTGCAGATAACAACTAAAAGCAGAAGCTAAACAAACATTACACTCTTAAAGAACTGAATCTTCCCACTGCCTGAGATACCAGAGTACTTTCACATAAATCAATCCACATACTTTATAATTTAAACTAAAAAAATTAAGAGCTTTTTACTCTTCAAGAACTGAATTTCCCAACATCTCAGATCCAAAGCGTTGTTTAACATAACATTACAAGAACATGGTCATCAAATAAAATCAGAAATAGGGATTAAGCTCAGAAAAAGTAGAATTTTCTTAAAAGAATGGAACTTTCTCAACATCTGAGCTGCCAAAACATCTTATTTCAAATGAATAAACCCACATAAAATTGCAAGAACAATAGTCATCAATTTTTTTTTATGAAAAAGTTAGAATGAGAAAATGAGAATTTTTACTCTTCAAGAAATGAACTTTCCCAACATCAGAGCTCCCAATACAGCTTATCACACTGATAAAATGAGAAATTAACAGTCTTCTTTCACATAATCTACCCACATAAAATTAGAAAAACATATAGTCGTCATCTTTAAATACACTGAGAAAGATTTGTAAGCTTTCACTCATCAAGAACTGAAATCTCCCCAAAATTACAAAAACAAATACCCATCAACTTCTTTTTTTTAAATAGTAAATTCTCACTCATCTGAGCTGCCAAAACAGTTTTCTATCACATAAATTCAACCCAAACAAAAATTACAAAAAAAAAACACCAAATTTCTAAGCAAATTACACTACAACAACAACAACAACAACATACCCAGTATATTCCCACAAATGGGGTCTTGGGGAGGGTACGCAGACCTTTGTAGGGTAGAAAGGTTGTTTCCGGTAGAGCTCGACTCAAAAAAAATGTAATCAATGCTGGATTCTAAGCAAATTACACTATAAAATTGAAAAAGAATTTACCTTTCCATTAAGCCACATGCGATCTTGGTTGAAAGAAGGGCTAACAGCAATAGTGGTAGTGGTACAAAGATGAGCAGGATCAAGAGTAACACTAATACTATCATTAATAGCAAGAATTAGATTCTCATCTCTCTTTCCCCAATACTTTATCACTGCTATATTAGTGGGTGTTTGAGCAGTTACCATAAGAACCCATTTCTCTGATTGTTCTGCCATGGCTAAGCTAAAGAGTTAAGGCGTTAATTACAAAGAAGGGAATTTAGATCTATGAAAATGCGAATGTGGGTTGGTCTGTCTAGTAGTATTTATATATGTGAAGGAGCATGGCTGCTATAGGACTAGTGAGGAACAACCTCCATTGTTGAATGAGAATGAAGACTAGTTTATTTCTCCTTGCCAATAAACTTTTAAATAAGGCTGTGGACCCAATAAAAGGACATAGTACTAAATATCAAAATTAATGCAACAGCAGAATTGAAATACTTCATTTTAGGATGTTTATCCGTAGTTTCGGTTTATCCATTTTTAGTTTATAAATACGTTAACGAATAATTGAACTGATAAGATATTCATTATTGATTTTCGATTTATTGATTTTTGGTCCTTAGCGATTGGGTTTTCGGTTTAACTAATAAGAAAATACTCCGTTATTATTTTTTGTTCATATATACACCGCCTTTATGCATAAAAGTCTACACAAATTACAAGACAAAAACTATAAAATGTATTATAGTAATCAAGTAGCAAATTTTAAAATTTAAACAGTGAAAACACAAATGATAAGCGAATTGAGAATTGAGAAAACAAGCATGTCTGCCGTAAGAATTTAGTAATAGAGTTTATATTTAAGAATTAAAATTTAAAAGCCATTATTATATAATTAGGGATATAAAATAATTTTAATATAAGCTTATTGGGTTATCGGTTTTACCATTAACTAAATTCTTAAAACAGAAAACGAACCGATAACCCAATAAAAAAAATTACAAAAACATATACAAATCGATAAGCAATAACCTGATATCGATAAATCAATAATGTTTTTATTTGTTCGATTTATTGATTAAACCAATTTCTGCGCACCCTACTCCATTTGTATTCTGTTTTTTTTTTTTTTTGGAGTAGCAAAGTTTAATTGTAAAAAATAAAAGAAAAAAAGAAGGAAAGTTTAATTGTGCAATTATGATTTTATAAAGGGTGAGAGACATTTAAACTTTGCTTTAAAAAATTGAGCAATAGACATTCTCCCCCATTTATTCTAATTGGCTTTTTAAAATACATATTTTATCCTTATATTATCAACCTTTGTCTTTTTATTTTACTTCCTTAAAATCATGATATTTTTTATTTTTTAATCTATATAATATTTTTTTATGGAAATAATAATTACGACTTTTCAGACAAAAAAAAAGTGAGAAATACTAATTGAATATTTAAGCCAATGATGTTCTATAATGAAATAAATGAACAGAATAAAACGATTAGTTTATTAGTAATAATAATCAAAACTCTAATATATATTTATACAAGTGACAATAACAAATAATAATAACTTTATAAGCACATTTCAATGTAGGTAATACAAAATATAATTGAAATAGAGATTTATTTTATAATAAATTCTTAAAATATTATCTGTTTATATTGTAAATAAATTTTAAATTATAATTTAAAAAATATTTCATTATTAACAACCAAAACTCATTTATTTATATAGAAAATAAAAAATAAGAGATATTTGAAACATGCATCTCTCTCTCTCTCTCTCTCTCTCTCTCTCTCTCTCTCTCTCTCTCTATATATATATATATATATATATATATATATATATATATAACATACTTAATGCATGTAATATTAATATAACAATCATCAAAAATAGCAATACATTTTGTGACAAATTCATAAAAGAATTATTCTACTTATAATGTTAATGAACTTAAGCAAAATATGTAACTACCTAGGTTCCGAAAAAATAAATATTATGTATAAACATAAAAATACATTACATAGATAGAGAATTGAAATTATCAAGAGTATAAAGTGTGAGAATATCTAATGTTCATAATTGAGGGAGCGTCATGATTTTCACCCTTTTACAAATCTAAAGATGCCAATGGAAATTTAGACTAGTAGATCTAAGAAAAATTGGAAAAACACAAATAAAACTTTTCGACCTCTATAATTGAAAAATAGTTAATGATTTGAAGTTTTAAAATCGACAAGTGAAATTTTGAGTTTCATTTGTAAATTTGAAACTCCGAGATAATGAGTATTTGTTTAAAATATGATTTAAAATTGTTTAACTACAAAATATAAATCTAGTCAAAAAGATAAATTTATCGAACTTCTTGTTGATATACACTGCATTCATCACAATTAACTATACATTAAATTCCATGACACCTGTGATTGTGAAGGTTCAGTATGATGTTCTACACTTTTACCATTACACGGCACAATTATTTCAACGGCGAAACTTTCAGTTACAACTTTTACAAGGGTGTTTCAGGTGAATAAATTTCAAATTCGATCTCAATATAATTTGAATCGTTTAAATATGACTTTGCATTCTTTAGATTTAAATCCACAAAATTCAAATATGAAAGATTAGGTATATATCCATCATTTAGTCATATAAGTTACAACACAATTATTGAGGGAGAAAATTCAAATATGCAATTCACAAGTGTGAGAATCACGGAATATTACCTTACTCCTAACTTCTAAATGAAAGAAAGCCTCCAAATTCAATAACCAAATACTACCAACCAAATAATACTTCTATTATGCTATGCTCAAGTCGAGAGAACAAAACTTTGTACCTTTTGTTGGAAATTTAACTATATGGGATTGAATTTTTCTCATCTTTAATGACTTAAACACATGGGTCTCGCATGTCGGAAACATCATTTCTTCGCACATGCCTAATCTACTAAATGAGTCGATGATATTAGTGTCAAATATCGTCAAATTTTGTTGAGGATTGAAAGATATATTGATGCACAAAGTAAGATGTTTAAGACACAAATAGAAGGATTGGTTTGGCCAAATAATAGAACTCACACATCGGATGAATATGGAAGGATTAAGGACTATATTAACTATAGTTTTGAGTAAGGGTTTGGGACCCCAAGGGGTGACCCAAGTTTTAAGAAGGGGAGGACCTAGGTGAGCTTGGGTTCGGGACTAAGCCCCACGCTCGCCGCCCGGTCGGATAGGATCGGGGGCTTTCTTCCAAAATTTCCTTTTGGTCCCTGAAATGTTTTTTGTTTACATTTTAGTCCCTGAAGATTTCGGAAACGTTGCAACATCTCTATCTTCTCCAAACGGCGCCAGCCAACTGAACTAACTTCAACAGTCAGAATCCGCCCTCTTTTTCACCTATAAATTGAAAATTACTGTTCAGTTCAAACACACGAAAGAAAAACAAAAAATCTTCTCATCTCTTTGCAATTTGTTCAATATTCTTTTTCTTCGCCAGAATCAACATTATAGCTTTGTATTGTTGGTTGTTGTTGTTTTATCTTGGAGACTATTGTCCAATACCGTTAAAGCGTCTATACGGGGCAATTTTATCTTAAAAAAAGAGAGTCATCTCTCGACTCATCTTTTCCTTCTTTATTAACCTTTCTGATACATTTTTACCTACAGTTTAAGATAAATTTTATTTCTAAGTGTTCGAAAGATGTCTTCTTCAACCATTGTCAATGGTTCTGCTCCTGCCAGTTTCTAAAGCGAACGCCCAGAAAAGTTTCTGGGTACCAATTTCAAGAGATGGAAACAAAAGATGTTCTATCTTACTACGTTGAACCTGTCACGCTTTCTGACAGAAGACCCTCCTTCTGGTAAGGATGCAATAGACACTCGGTCTAACACAACGACTAAAGTGGGCGAAGATATCCAGGTCACAAATGTCATGAAGTTAACATTGGATGCCTGAATCATAGTGATTTCATGTGCAAAAACTGCATTCTGAACGGTCTGTCGGATACACTCTATACTATGTACTGCACCGTGAAGACGGCAAAGGAGTTGTGGGAAAAACTCGAGAAAAAATACAGCGCACAGGATGCGGGTACTAAGAAATTCATCGTTGGAAAGTATCTAAAATTTTAAATGGTGGATGGTAAATCAGTGATGTCCCAAATCCAGGAGTTTCAAATGATTCTTCATCATCTGGATTTGGCCATGGCAGAACCAAATAAAATAAAGAATAAAATATGGCCAAGATGTTAAAAATTAATATAATATTTCCATATATTGTATATTACTATTTAATATTATTATATTTTGTATATCTTTTATATTAGGTAAATTTATATTCCAATTGTAATTAGGAAAATTTAGTTACCGAGTTTGTATTGTAGTCATGTAGCACTATATATATTGTACATGATAATCAATAAAAGGCAAGAAACATATTCATACATGGTATCAGAAGCCAAACCCTAATTTCTTTTCTCCCCAAGTCGTCCCCAATCTCTCGGTCGACCTCTATCCGCCGTCCCCCCCCCCTTTCCCAATTTTCAATGGCTGAACAACCTAAATTTCATCCTACTCTTGCAGTCAACAACTTCAAGAATTTCATTCTCATAACTCTTGAGATAGAAAAAGTTCAGTATTCCTCTTGGTCGGAATTGTTTAAGATCCATTATCATGTATACAAAGTCATCGATCCCATCATCCCTCCAAAATCCAAGCCCACTGCCGAACCCCTGGAGAGACATGATGACCAACTTTGTTCACGTTTAGATGTTGTTCTATAATGGATCTACGACATAATCTCGAACGATCTATTGCATACAAATTGAAACTGACGTTACTGCACAACAAACTTGGGAGCGGTTGGAAAGTATCTTTTACGATAACAAGACACGACGTGCCTTGTATTTGGAAAATCAATTCAAAGATATTCAGCAGGATGATTTTCTCAATGCATCGACCTATTGCCAAGAGCTTAAGATGATTGTCGATCAACTCTCCAACGTCGATGCACCGGTCACCAATGATGCAACTCATTGTGGGTTTGAATGAATTGTATGACGGCGTCACTACCATCCTCCAACAAAGCACGTCATTGCCTCCATTCTATTTCACAACCGACGATAATGTTTTCCTTGAATTTGATCTTTTTGGTTTTTCTGTGAATGACCTTATGACAGGGACGCGAATAATGAGATGTGACAGCACCGGGGACCTCTATCCTATCACCACCATTGTCGGCCATCTACCCTCATCTCCATCAACCTTTGCAGCTCTTTCGTCTTCTTTATGGCATAATAGATTAGGACATCCGGAAGATTCTGTTTTACGCTTCCTTAGCAAAAATAAATTTATTCAGTGCAAACATGTCTCTACTACTCCTGTCTTTGAATCTTGCATTTTTGAGAAACATGTCAAATTGTCATTTTATTCTTCATCCACCAGTACTTTAATGCCATTTGATATAATACATAGTGATTTATGGACTTCTCCCATTTTAAGCACGGCCGAGCATATATATTATGTGTTGTTTTTGGATGATTATTCCAACTTTCTGTGAACTTTTTCCATTTGTAATAAGTCCCAAGTCTATTCTATTTTTCGTCCTTTAGTGCATTCATAAGACACAATTTGAAAAGAATATCAAATGTTTTCAATGTGAAAATGGAAGGGAATTCGATAATCAACAATTCAAACTGTTTTGCGCCAAACACGGTCTTGTTTTTCATTTTTCCAATCCACATACCTCTCTAGAAAATGGAAAAGTCGAATGGAAAATTAGAACCATAAACAATTTAATTCGTGTCATCCTTGCCCACGTCTATATCCCTCTCTTTTGGCATTACGCACTCTCAATGGCAACTTATCTCTTGAACATTCTCTCAAATAAGTCTCTCAAACACAAGTCATCCACTCAAGTTCTCTATCTCCGGGATCCTTCCTATAAGCATTTACGAACTTTTGGATGTCTATGCTACCCCCCTATATCCCTCCACTCAAATCAACAAGTTGCAGCTTCGGTCATCCCCGTGTGTCTTTTTTGGTTACCCCCACCCCCAATCATAGAGGTTACAATTGTTATAACTTGTCAAGCCAAAAAATAATCATTTCTGGGCATGTCATATTCGATAAGTCCCAATTTCCATTTGCAAAACTCAATTCTCCACCTCCAAATTCCTATGACTTCCTAAATGATGGTCTAAATACCCTTCTAATCCATCACATGCAAAATCAATCATCACCATCACCGGTAATTGGCCCCACCACTGTCATCCCGAGGCGGGTAGTCCACCCAGCCCCACAAGAAGAGCCTCAGACCAGCCTATCACGGCCTTTCATCTCGGCTTTCTCTCGGCCAGTCGAGCCTCGAAACAACCCGTCACGGCCTTCTTTCTCGGCTACCTCTCAGCCAGCCATCGCTCTTCCCGACACTACTGCCCCATCTCGGTAACACCCCCTCACTCCCGGTCCTATTCCCAGTCCCGCTGTCACGTCTCAACCACTACCTCCCAATCCCGGTCAACCTCCAGCGGCACCCCGACGGACAATGGAAACTCGTGCTATGCACGGCATTTTCAAACCCAAATGACTATTTAACTTATCCACTTCGGTTGCCCCTTCCCCTGTCCCTCGTAATCCAAAAGATGTCTTGTCCGGTCCTAATTGAAAAAATGCAATGATTGACGAATATAATGCTCTTATTGAAAATAAGACGTGGGATCTAGTACATCGCCCTCCTGATGCTAATATTATTCGTTCTATGTGGAATTTTCGACATAAAAAGAAATCTGATAGTTCTTTTGGAGAGGCACAAGGCCCGTCTTGTAGGTGATGGCAGGTCTCAACATGTGGGAGTGGATTGTGCTGAAACTTTCAGCCCAGTAGTGACACCGACGACTATTCGGACCGTTCTCAGTATTGTTTTGTCCAAATCTTGCCCATTCATCAGCTTGACGTCAAAAATGCTTTCTTGCATGGGGACCTTTATAAAATCGTATATATGCATCAGCCTATGGAATTCAGGGATCCAGTTCATCCAGATTATGTGTGTCTTTTGAAGAAATCACTCTATGGACTGAAACAGGTTCATCGTGCATGGTACCAACGGTTTGATGACCTTGTATCCTCTATCGATTTTTCACATAGCAGATCTGATCATTTACTGTTCATCTATAGCAAGGGTAATGACAGGACATACATCCTACTATATGTTGATGATATATCCTCATTACATCTTCTGATGCACTTCGCTGATCCATCATGTCACTCCTTACCTCTGAATTTGCTAAAAAGGGTTTGGGCCCCCTAAGCTATTTTTTGGACATTGTTGTTACGAGACATGCAGGTGGTTTATTTCTTTATCAAAGTACGCCGAAGAGAACCTTGACAGAGCAGGCATGACGTCTTGCAAATCGGCTCACACGCCGGTGGACACTAATTCCAAACTTAGTGTCTCTTCGAGTTCCCTGTATGCCGACCGGATTCACTATCGCAGTTTAACAGTAGCATTACAGTATCTCACTTTCACGAGACCAGCTATATCCTATGTCGTGTAACAAATATGCTTACATATGCACAACCCGACAGATGCACGTATGAATGCGCTCTAACGTATTTTGCGTTATGTATAAAGTACTCTTCACTTCAGCCTCCACCTATACAAGTCCACACTCTCTGGTCTCGCCTCTTATTTTGACGATGACTAGGTGGTTGTCCGAACACTCGTCGCTCCACGTCATGTTACTGTGTCTTCCTCGGAGATAATTTGCTTTCTTGATCTTCTAAAAGACAACTCACTTTGTCTCGATCCAATGCCGAAGTCGAGTAGAGAGGAGTTGCGAATGTTGTCTCTGAGTCTTGTTGGATACGCAACCTCCTGTTGAACTTCACTGCCTAATCCGCAGGGCTACTTTGGTCTACTGTGATAATGTCAATGCGATATATCTATCCAAAAATTTCGTTCAACATCAGCGCACTAAACACATTGAGATGGATATTCACTTTGTACGTGAAAAAGTGGCTCGTGGCCAAGTTCGTGTCCTTCATGTTCTTTCTAGGTATCAGATTGTTGATATATTCACTTATGGACTTCCCCGCATTCTTTTTGAGGATTTTCGAGTCAGTCTCAGCGTACGGAAGCCTCCCGCTTTGACTGCGGGGTGTAATAGAATATTTTCATATATTGTATATTATCATTGCTAGAATATTATCATATTTTGTATATTTTTTATATTAGGTACATTGATATTCCAATTGTAATTAGAAAGATTAGCTACCTAGTTTATAGTAGGGCTGGCCAGTGGGCCGGGCTCGGGTCTGGCGGGCGGGTCTGGCGGTGTCGGGGTCGGGGCGGGACGGGAGAAGGGGCGGGGTCGGGTCCGGCGGGCTCGGCGGGGTCGGGTCGGCGGGACCGGAGCAAGTCCCGTCCCGATCCCGATCCCGTCGGGCTCGGGTCGGGGCGGGCTCGGGGCGGGGGTCGGGCTCGGGTCGGGATATGGCGGTTTTTTTTTTTTTTTTTTTTTAAAAATAACATATGTATAAAAAAACTCAATAAACAAAACAAGATAGTGTGATAAAAACATCCCAAGGTTTGTTTTTGTACCTCTTATATTATTTAATAGACATATGATTTTTTTGTAATACAAATACAATTGTCTAAAATCTAAATTGCAACTTTGTGGTGTTGTCCAAAAGTTACAAATTACATAATAAAATTACAATTAAAAAAATTACATTCTCAAAAAAACTGTTCTAATTGCTTGATGATTTCATGTGGTTCTTCGGTTGGAATTGGTATTTGTTGGTCAAATTGATCCACGTCGCTTCCACTACCTTCGGTTAAGATTTCGTTGTAGTTTTCATCATCTTCTTCGTTGATCTCCGGTTGACCGCACCTTCTCCGCTCCGCTCGTATCCAATCTCTGAATAATACTGCAATTTCCAAGCTGTCTCCGGCTAATGAGTGTCTGTGGTCTCCTATTTGATATCTCTGCTGCGAAAAAGCGCTTTCGAGCGCGAGCTTGACGACGCTTGAATGTTCAAAACATCTCGAGCCATCATTGAAAGTGTCGGAAAGGTCTTCTCATTCCCCCCGGTATTTCAAAGAAGTCTTCATGTCCATCTTCATTGATAACTTCTTGATACGGTACAGAACCCCGCAAAATAAAAACATCCAACTCGCTAATTTGGTTAGTAGTAGAGGTACGGCCGCACATTCTATTTCGAGGCTTTCAATACTAGCCGCGAAAACAAAGCATGTCTTTTGTGAGGTTGTGTTGAAGATGAAGAAGATGGTATGGAAGCCGGTAAGTTACTAGCATTTTCTTGTCGATAAAATCTATATATATTTTTGCATTGGTGTTCTACGCTAGACAATACTTCTTCTTTAGTTTGTTCAATAGGTGGTGGGTGATTTAGATTTTTGGGACTTGGAGGTGGTAGTACTTCTATACAATCGTAAATAGTTTCAATTAGTGATTTTGTACCGTCTATTTTAATAGTAGGATTTAATACTGAACCAATAATATAAATAGAGGGAATAGGAATAAAATATTTTTTTATTTTGAGAAACATTTTTTTAATAGTCAGCCTTATAAGCTTTGGTTTTTCCATATATTCACTAAGTAATAAAAATATTAGAGTTATATAAAATAACATAGTTGAAATAGTAGTATAATATATACCGGAAAATTCTTTTGTTGCTTGAAAAAATTTCTCTAAAAATACAATAAGTTCGGAATTTTTTTCCCAATCACTATCTAAAATCATATCAGCTGGCTTTTTATTATGAGAGTTAAAAAATAAAGTTATAGGTAATTTATAGTCCTAAGCAACAAGTAGTTGCTCGTATAAAGAATTCCACCTAGTGGATACTTCTTGTGGAATTTTTCTAAAAGGTAGTTGGCAATCATGACAAATTTTTTTATATTCTTTTCTACGTTGTACTTTATTACTTTTAAAAATAAAGTTTATAGCAAATTGTATTTTACTAAGAATGTCTTCAAAAAGTGATAGACCATCCTTTACAATTAAGTTATATATATGGCACGTGCATTTTATATGAAAATGGTCTGGAAAAGACGGAGTTAAACTATTTTTTAAAATTGTAATGGCGTAATTGTTACTAGAAGCGTTATCTAATGTAATAGTCATAATTTTGTCGGTAATTCCGTAATAATCGCACACTTGATAAATATTTTCTGCAATAAAAGTACCAGTGTGCGTATCATCTATATATCTATACGCTAAAATACGTTTTTGCATAGACCATTTATAATCTATCCAATGACAAGTTACGATTAAATAATCATGGCCGTTAGTACTACGACCTATATCGGACGTGATGGATACTTTGCCATTAAAATGATATAATGAAAAACGTAAATATTGTTGATATTCATGCGCGAATTTAAATACATCTCTCTTAACGATTGATCTAGGAAAACCGTTAAAAGCGAGGATTATATATATCTCTAATGTAATGAATAAAATCGGGAGATGAAGGAAATGAAAAAGGCAAACCGTCCACAACTAATTTTGATATTGCTTCTCTATCTCTATGTTTATTGTATTTAGAGCCTACAATTCCCCCCGTCATAGGGTTAATTTGACCACTGTACTTGGTCCGGACGATATCGGTATGTGAACCTTGTCCCGATGGAGCGGCGTTTGCGCACCCGGTTTTGAAGCCTGGTATTGGGCATACCTAGGCTGGATGAGCACTTACTACGTGTCTAATTAAACCCCCCGTCCCACCGTGACCTTTTCCGAGTTTTAAATTTTAAAACATTTTTACAAATTTTACATATGGCTACTTGATTCTCTACGTCCCTATCAAAAAATGTCCATGCATCTGATTTTAATGGTCGTTTTTGGACCTCGTCTCATACTAGGGGGAATAGGAGGTATTTCGGTTGAAGGTGCACTAGTGGGTGTGTTGTCATCAACATTAGTGGGTATATCATCTAGATCATCGTCTAAATTAAAGTCTTCTTGAGTTCCGAAAAAAATAGCTCTGGTCTAAATCTAATGGTATTGTAGGAAAATGTTGAGTATCAACAAAATCATCATGTGTAGGAATAAGATGACTAGAAGAAGTACCCTTGCCCTGGTTGCCCCTACTAGAAGAAGCACCCTTACCCTTACCCTTAAACATACCTTTTAATCCTTCCATTTTAATTATGATAATAAATAAATAATTAAAGACAATAAAATTAAGTGATCTAAACTAAATAAACAGACAATAATAATTTAATGAAGGAACGAATGTACCAAACGCCGACGTAACGTCGACGTGTAATCGAGAGGTTGAAAATTAAAACTTTGCTCGATGGAAGATCCTCAAGCTAGTTGCCAACTTCACTACCAATTCCCAAATGAATAAATAAAATTGAATATTTAGCAAACAATGTAGAATTGTAGAGAGATATATTGAGAAATTAGAGAGATTGTAGGAAGATTTGTGAGAAAGATGAAGAGAAAATGAGTTATTTATAGTTGAAAAATTGGGTTAAAGTGTAAATATAATAACTTATGGGTTAAAAATAAATATTAAGGGGTAGGGGGTTGGGGGAGGGGGGGGCTAAAATGGCCGTTGCCAACGGCCATAATCTAAAATGGTCGTTGGTGCAACGACCATTTTTGCAAAGGGTGAGGGCGGGGTCGGGGTCGGGGCGGGCTCGGGTCTCGCGGGCCTGGGGCGGGCTCGGGTCTCGCGGGACGAGACATCGTCCCGTCCCGAGTTCGAGTCCCGCCCCCGTAAATTTTTTTTTTTTTTTTTTTTTTTTTTTTGGCGGGGTCGGGGCGTGACCGGGGCGGGCTCGGGATGGGCTCGGGTCGGGGTCGGGCTGTCCCGGCCCACTGGCCAGCCCTAGTTTATAGCCATATAACATTATATATATTATACATAATAATCAATGAAAGAAAAGAAATATATTTCTAAAAAAAATATCTGTATTTTTCATAAGAATTTAAAAAAGAAAACTTTGAAGATGGAAGTGCACTTTCTTGGACTGAAGTTGGATGGCCGAATGCCGTTCTTCACCAACTTTTTCACTCTCACATGTCGCAATATTCGTCAAAGTCACACTTGTGAGGTCAAATTATGACAGCTAACTTCCTTCAAATTATTATTTTCTTATTCATTCGATATTTGATGCTTCATATTGAGATTCTCATCAAATTTATCTATTGAATAATAAAAATGATTTCTACGAAATTCTTTCTCATTCTTTTAAATTCGAACCTAAAATATCTATTTAAGGACTGAGAAATCTTATCTATACCACCACCCAACTCTCATGGTTCTAAAGTACTGATTATTCTACGTCTAATTCTCGTTTTTGACCCTTCAACTTAATTGATATTTACACTAGTTAGAAATTAACTTATGACTTCTATATAAAATAAATTATATGGGGGGAATGAAATAATAAAAATCGAATCCCCCTACAACTTACCCATGAACCTCATGTTCTTTAGAGACATAAATAAATTAATCGTTGTTTTGACCCATAAAATTTTATTTTATGCGATACTATTGTTGTTAGGGGGATTTAGCCGCCTTTTTTATTAAAAGAATAGAATGTTGTAGCTTAGAGTTTCTTATAATATTTCAAGATATGTAGTATATATTATTTTAACACAATGAAGAAATTTATGCTTTTGTTTTTTCGTTCTTTGTTTTTTACTACTCTAAATTGAATTGGGGGCTCTACCACCTAAATCCATTATTGAATGATGAATTGAGCCGTCGTTCAGTAGTTTTTTGAAATAATCAATTCTTAATAAATGACTTTATCGGCCTATGAATGTATTAGGAGTACGATTTATTAGTAGGCCAGAGTTGACTACTTTACAAATTTTCTTTTTTGTTTCGCTCGGTGATCGATACTCGCTATGAGACTCGACAAGCCTACTTGTGAAGAGAAGAGTCGTCGGGCTATTGCAGAGTGAAGGAAGGTGGGAAGGTGTCATGTCGAATTTGCAATTAAAAGGCACATTTTGGGGGTATTGATCCCTATCAAAGGTGATTCATAAGGTTCGAACACGAATTTTTTTATTAAGGATGAGTACCCGCTTTAAGTCGACTAATTTGATTTCACACAGAAGAACACAGAAAAGTCATGCTTTAGAATAAATGCTTCCTACCAAAGGTAACTCATATACAAAATTCAAACCCAAGATTCTTGGTTAAGGATGGAGGAATGTTTAGGACTCCATTACAACTTTTGTTAGTGCTTCACAAATTCCTTTGCTTGATGACAAACTGCAATTAGTAAAAACTGACTTTACCAAACGTTAATAACTTTTATCATGATAAAACTTACATCTTTTTCTTCACTATATTTTCCCACAAAATTCACTAAAATATGTCTTCCAAAATGGTAAAATTGAGGAAACAATAAGTTGTGGAGTGCTTAATGTTGTGATCATTTTGCTACCAAGCTTAACACCACACATTCTTGGCAGCTTAAAACGAACAAAACATGGGCAAAGCATAAAATTAATAAAGCTAGACTGCACATTGAGGAGAATCCATTACAGAAATTCTTTTCAAAATTGGCAGCCTTGTCAAGGATTGTATTGGAATTCATCTTTATTCTCAATAATAGGATAGTACAACTTACAGACTCACAAGACCTTTGAAACACAGTTTAAACTTTAAATGAAAAACTCATATCCAATCTACCTAACGAATTCAAAATCAAAAACCTAGTGGCTTAAGGCACAAATTTAACATTCAACCACTAGCAAGCTAACCTACTCGGGATAAAATTGGAATGATGCAGAGAGTATTAGCATTACCCCTGTGGGTAACATACATAGATCGAGAAAATTACCCATCAGAACCCCAACCGCGACCATGAGAGGATGTTAACCTGATAGATGCATCAATTCCTCCCTAAACTCCCTCTTTGAGAAAAAAACACGGCAGGAAACTGATGATCTCTGCTTAGGCAAATACAACTTTCCGCCCAATACGAGACATAATAAATATATTATGCACCGCTATATAGGTTGCTCTATTTAATCAGAATCGGGCTCAACATCAACAATATCAGGAATTGACTCCATCGACTCGTTATCTGATTCATGCATCAACTCTTTACCTCTGTCTAAATTCATCATCGGCGGTGAAGCAAATCCAGTATTGCTAGCTTCTGCCACCTCCTTTCTTGATGCATTTTCCACAAAATTTTCCGATCCTAGAGATACAAGGGAACTGGATTGAAAGCTGCTTTTCCCACCACTAATTGAAGCAAGAGTTTCAGCCTTGGATGGTGGGATCTCTTCAGAATGCTTGCTTGTTTTTTCAGTTAGTTGTGATTCAACCATGACCCCATCCCTCTCCATGGGGTTTTTCTTAGCAACAGTATTAGGCGTTACTTCCTTCAATTTACTACTTTCAGAATCTTTTACAACAGTGGTATCAAAAGATGAAAGCTTTTCTGATGAAGGATCTCTCAATGTTTCTGGAAGTTGATTACTTTTATCTGTATCTTTTCCAGGATCAGCTGCCACGGTATCCGAATCTTCACCACTTCGCATCCAATCTGCGTAAAGGTCATCATGATAAGAATCTGGCTCGTCAGGGGCCTTTCTGGACGTGCCCACATGGAATGTGTTATTTACTGCACGATCACTGGTGTGTACATTCCCCGAAAACCACTTATTTCCGACTTCGTAATTGTTGTCAGTGGACTGGAGATCTAACAATGGAAGAGCCCGAGGATGTATAAGCACTTCCAATGCCAAAAGAGCGTGTGCACAAAATTCAGCAACTTTAGTTCCTATTTCTCGAGTCCCTGCCGACAACAAATTAGCGACAGGTTATTCATTGAAGAACGACAATAGCAAAAACATACCCAGTGTAATCCCACAAGTGGAGTCTGGGGAGGATAGTGTACCCAGACCTTACCCCTACCTTGGGAGGTAGGAGAGGTTGTTTCTGATATACCCTCGGCTCAAGGAAAAGCAAATCAAAGGAGTATTCATTGAAGCAGATTGCAAAATATAGGAAGGAGGCTAAACTAGGAGCAAGGGAAGTACGAGGTGAGAACAGCAACATCATATTTAGATGTAAATGTTCTTCCAATGCGTTGGTAGCATAATGACATTCAAATAGAAAGCATCACCCTCTCTCTAGCCACTACCTCAATCATTTTGAGAGCAACTTCTAGGCCAAACATTTGTTAAAAGTTGCAGTATCCACACTATGCAACTGATAAATCATTATGAAATAAAATTCCAACAGATCTTCCGCTCTTACCATGTCTATATATCTACTAGTTTAACTTTCAATCTCTAGAATATTCACTTCTACTTGATCAGAGTATGTTTTCAGTACCTTTAGCATATGAGACAGAAGAAGACTGACAAGGAATGGGTCAGACACGGCAACTTGATTAATAGAGATAATTTCATGCGCACAGTTCTTGCTATTGTCTGGGAGACTTGTTTTAGCTATGCCCAGAATTGCATAGAAGTTTTATAGCTGTTTACAAGAAAATTCTGTACAATCACCTCAACTAAATTGCAAACTTACCTTTGTGAAAAAGTCCAAGCCCCTGAGATAGGTGTGGTGGGCGAGTACGGCCAGGAGAGAGGAGAGAAGCCAGAAGTGCTCGTAAAGCTGCAATTTGATAGTCTTCGCACCCTCCTTTACAGGCATTTCTGGTAACATCCAGAAGAAGGTGATCAACTTTTACTCGCCAACTCTCGGATCTCCAAGAACCACCCTTAAAATGACAAAGATAAGATACTTGCCATCAAGAACAACTTCTGGAGAAGGTTCAAAAGAAAAAAGTGGATAATATAGAACAGAAAGGGAGAAATAGAAATTATTACATGGTTACAAAGTGTTCCAATATTTCTACTTATTAAACCAAGGACAACCTAAACTCATAAATAAGGCACCATAGCATCGTATAACTAGTATGCAATCTTCATGTACTCACTATTATCCTAGAATATGATTTTAGTTAAACGGAATTATAATTATTATGCGGATTAAGGAGAGGGACAAGCAGCCGAGGTAAGAGAAAAACAACTTCATAAGCTATGAGAAATATAATGACAAAGAATGGACCTTACTCAAGCAGTCTACTCATATCGGTTAAGCAAAGTTGTGGACTACTGCTTCGGATATTAGATGAATATCAATAGACATTGAAATCAAGAAACAAATAAGCCTTGTTACAAACGTAAATTAACAAGGATGATGATCTTAAATAAAAGGTGGATCACTATAGGTATACAGTGATAAGAAATGGATGCTTTCAACTGAGAGCTAAGGAATTGAAGCTCTCATGTACCATCTCCTGACTCTGCAGATGCTTAAGAGAGTGCAATGAATGATTTTCTGATGTACAATGAACAATGGGTTACTTGCCAGGATGCAGCTCACTCTGAGAAGAAATCAGCTCATGCACCAATAAACATAAACTGTCATCTCAAGAATAAGACGACCCTAGGCTAAATCTTTCATGAGAACAAGAAAGAGGCACTTTACAACCTAATAGCTAGAAAATATCATTTCTCTAACCACAAATCTTCACCTTAAATTTTCGACTTCTAAAGCAGCCAGGTAAGAATGCAGGTAGAAAGCCAAGCTTTAACAAATATATTGAAGGACATGCATAAGAATTAGAAATTCTTTGTGTGTGTGTATATATATGTTGAGGGAATGCCTATTGAAACATTTTTCATTAAAAAGTAGTGATTAACAGGCATTAGAAATGTCCCGTCAGTCCCTTTTTCGCAGCCCTGCTTTCCATTTTGATTTGTCCAAAAATGGAGTCAACTTTCTCTAACATGAAACTTCTTTTTTACACTTTTCAATACTTTTTCTTATATGATATTGCCAAATTGAGACCCTGCTTTTATATTATTAAAAGTTCAAATTCATCCAAAAGTCAACCTTATCTTCTAACTTCGGCCCTCATGCTATTACAAAATAACAAGCAACTCTTTTTGGAAAAAATAAAATAAAAATCACTGTAACTCTTCTCTTAAAAATCACATTTTGTCAAAAGTAGTCCACAGTGAGAGCAACATTAAGCATACCACAGCAAGAAGGGCTTCAAGTGCCTCGATTGCAGCTATCTTAACAGATACTGAAGCCATGTTTGGAGACATTTCCACTTCAATAACATCTCTATCAGGCTGCTCCTCAAGCGAACTACTTGTACTTGCATGCTTCCTCTTCTTGCGGGAAGTCTTTGTTGTAGCCTCTGGATATAACTTCTGTTGTGCAACAGAAGATTCGCCTCTCTTATCCAAATCCATCAATGAATTGTTAACAATCAGATCAGTGAGGTGTGAGGATATCCCTGCCAAATTAAAATTGCTGCAGTCAGTGACAGACTTATAATCAATCACAACCACTATCAGAATCACCACTCCGCTAAATGAACAGCCAGCTCAGAGCACTAGATTTATTTGACATATGATAAAGAAATAGGCATTGGGCCTAACTCAACCCTAAAAGCTAGCTCAAGAGGTGAGGATTGCCCAAGACCATATAAGGAGTTCAGACAACCCAGCCTCTAAGTTAGGATGGTTATTAGCATAAACAAAGGCCAAAAGAAGTACAAACTTGTTGAAAATTTAAAATGCCTACCAACCCCCAGTGACATCAACAGAACTTTCATAATTGCGTACACCTTTATCCTTAGCTCTGGCAAAGCAGACGTCTCAAAGTAGTTAGTTAGGAGTCGTATTATACAGCCAACATGAGGGAGCAACTGGCTGCAAAAGAGAAAGAAGCAGACCAATCTTAGCATTAGTATCCTTTAAGAGATTACCCAATATGGTAAGGGGAACTATAATAAAATAATCAGCTAAATATTGAATGTACATGTAATAGACTTTGCTTTTTAACTGGTTATATGGATCCATGCATGGCGTAAATGCCCAACATGTGTTGTAAAGTTTGTGAGCACCTTATCCAAATATGTACTAGTTCTCTACCATAATTCTTAACCACCACCTTAATCATTCTACAAAGTGATATCCTCATTCTCTGCCTCAAGCTTTAGTTCATTATCTCTTGCTAGAACAGCGAGATACTCTGGAATTCTAACAGGATAATCCATTTACAGACTGATTTCAAGGGGAAACATAGACAATTTTAAATGACTAAATAGTGATAGTACAGACTGAACTTATCAAAACAATAAAAAATAGTGACAGAGTAGGTTGACATTCAAAACCAAAGGTATATTCATAATTAGGTGAAGCAAGGATTCAACAAACACCTCTAATATCGCAATGTATCAACACTCTACTTCATAAACCTAAAGAAAACAAAAATTAGCTCCTCCTTGTACTTAGCCAACAACCAGAGTATGACAGGTTGAACTTTTTCTTAATTTTCCCCCAAAATAGACAAGGAATGATTGTATTTGTAACTGATCCCCGGTGATCAGGCTTCGTATTAACACGCTTCTACTTTGGGATGACCCAGGGAATATTTCTTAAGAAATATTTTGATCAGTTTTTTTTATCAACCTTAAGAAATATTATAAAATAATAGCGTGAGGGGAAGGGAAACTGGGTGGGGGATTACAAGGTGGGGGAGTCGAACCCCCACCACCAAGGTGAAAGTTCATGCAGTCAACCAACTAACCAACGGGACTATTAAGATTACCCAAACCAGGGAATATTAATCTTTCTACAAATCATTTAAAGACACAGAACTAAAGCTAAAACATGAACAGACACGGTAAAAATGATCCAGTTAGATTGTGCATGTCCGAGATGGTATTTTCCTACGCAGGAGAATCATCAGTTTTTGGGATAAAGTGAAATGAATAATTTTATCAACTGAAACAAGACATAAAGAAAAACAATTATTGACAAGCTCACCTGCCCAGTCCCTTAACAATTGATGTAAGAAGATCCAATATGTGTGAATGCAAGACTGGGAGTTCAGAACAAAGAAATTCTTGTTTCATTGTAGTCATGTAGGCAATGCCTGGTGATGAGGAACCATCAACCATCAGCACTCTTTGAGCAAGAGCTATTAATGGGCGTACATGTATAGCAACCTAGTAAGCAAGAGAAAAAATTAAGATAATTCCTCAAATACTTCTATAACTCACACCACGTACGGAAATAAATTAATCATGATTTCCCATTTGTATGTGACCAGAGATTCTGACCTGAAATGGGTAAGAACTAGTAAGCAATTTACAACAACAAAAAATCAGGGTAGAGATTCTGGAGATCTGCAAGTGCTCAGGCCTCAATGTGTTGTCTGCAGTTCCTCTAGACAAAGATTGGCCCCCTAATGGAGGCGGTGGGTCTTTCCCAGGGGGAAGCAGCAATCTCATGGCCTCGGTTCTTATAGTTTCTACAAATATATTTATAAGGATGAATCTCAGCTAGAGCTCTTGCCATGATTAGTAAGGATAGCCAATCAATAACTGATAATCACCTTGCTCTTGACCCTGGAAGGCATCATTCAGCTGAATATTGATTGACAGCAGAATCTTCTGCATCATCAATAACCAGCTATCCTCGTCCCCTCTTGATTTTGGTAGCAACGCCAAGCAATAACCAAGCTTCTGAAAACTAAAACCAGATGAGTATCTGCTTTTGGCTATCACATTCCAGCTAGAATTCAAATAAACCTTCTGTTTTTTTGTCTCACCTTCAACATACTAGGGCTGCACTTGCCTGACATGAGCCTCAAAACAATAGCATCCTCAACCTGCCAAATTACCACTTCTATTAATGCATCTATATCGAAATACACATGATCATGATTAGGACTCTCCAAATAACACAAGAAATAGAATCAACAATCAAAACCTCAGACTAATGGCAGATGAATGTGAGGCAAGAACCAATTTCATCAATGAGATTAAAAGAAAATAGATCAATGTCACAGGAAACTGTGACGTTAAAGCCTTACTTAAATCCTTCAATATGCTGCCTTCAGCATAAAAACCCAATTTCTCAGGTTTAGCAAACAAATGATTTCCTAAACAGAGTGCTTAAGAAACTAATCGTTCTCTGTGTATCGCATGCTTGCATTTCTATCTTTTTCTCGATGAACAAACTAGACATTGATGCATTTTGAACTTGGATCCCAAAGAGCAAGCCTTGGAGTTATTTGAATGTTACGAGTAAAAGAAAATTTGTGACACCAACAAAGAACTTACACCATCATAATGCCGTTGAATGGAAGATGGGAAGATATCTAAAATGGTGCTCAACAGAAAAATTGCTTCTTCCTGCACAGGTTGCAAGAGATGTCAAAATTCTAAAACAAAGGGAAGCAACCACTTCCTATGAAGTAAGCAAAATTAACTAAGTACTTCCAAGAAAGAACAGCTCAGCTAGTTTTACTAACCGCAGTATCAAACGTATCCTCGTTTAGGTGCTTCAATAATGGTTGAATTAGTTTTGTACTGAGTGATATACCATCTTTCTTTGTATTCGGCAATCCACTCAACCTAACATTAAGGAAGGGAAAGGCACATATCCTTTTGATCAGACAAATCATCAAAAGTCAAAAGGCAAAAGGCCAGGTTAAACCCTTCTTACATGGCTCTACATAAATGTTGCCAGACTGATATGATCCAGCACTAAAGGGCGAAATGCCCCAAAGGATAAACATTGAACGTGCTACAACTTTATTTTTTATTTTTTTGAGTTGGTTAAATTTAAAACTGTTAAAAATCTTATCAAAGTTGCAAAAACAATGACCAGTCTCTGTTAGTTCTGTTCCTTAGTGTGCACAAACGGAAGTAAAGACTTTCCACTTTTCCCAGCCTGAACATTTACAAAGTAAAATAGCTAATCATGACGTCGGAACATCTAAAAGACCGGAAATATCTCAGCCTGCTTAGTCCCTGCAGTAGTCTTTTTCCTTTCTAAAAGGGGCCAAATTAACTGGTGTTCCTTCAATATATATTATGCACCAAATCTTGATATTTCACTCGCTGGAGCAGCTAATTTCAGGGTTTAAACCCCATAGCCATATCAGTGGGAAGGTGTGCAAGCTACTAATTCCAAATAAATGTAATATCATACAGGAGAAGGTCCATATGATGAATATTTTACTTCCAGAAACCATAGGATCAGAAGGGAAATTTAATATGAAAACCTAATTTTAACAAAACCTCCTTATTTCGAAGAAAACAATGATTTCATAAAGCATCAATTGCATAAGCCTAAGTAAGACGTTCCCATTAACATAACATTTTTTACCAGTAAGAGGTATCTAGTAACATTACATCGAAATGGTTTTTCCAAGTTATGACCAAGCAATAGCCCTCTCCATCAACCATAGACTCATTGCGGAAATATAACAACAATGGGATATCAAAAGTTACCAAACGAACCTTGTGAACAAATCCGACAGGGAGGCACAAGTAGCTACCTTCACAAAGTGAGAATCTGCGGGGGACTAGTCCACATACAACACCAAAAAAAATGAGTGTTCTTTAATTTTTTACATTGATATAAAGCAACAGTTTAGCAAATATATAAGAGGTTAGCTGCAGTTAATCTAATGTTTGTTAAACTTCCCAGATTAATTACGAGAACATATAGGATTGATCTGCTCAATACCAAGGCGCAAATTAATAACACAGTTATCACGCTGAGTTAAACAAATGATAAGCACTTTCAGTGGTTTGAAGTTCCAGTTATTCTACTGTTTAGTCTGATGTTATCAGTATATCTACATGATCAGTCATCTTGAGGTATAGTTGATAATGATAACAACACAACTCATACACCTTTCCTGCTTTCCATATCATAGTTCTACTTCTTGCAGATATAATAACATCCAAATGTACTTTTTCCATGACCAAAACGGAAAAAAGGGAATATAAAATTTTGTAACCAGTGGCAAACGTTTGCACTTTTACTGAAATGGGAATGTGAATTCAGTTTATATATGTCATCAACCAAAGAAGATTACACAAAGAATTCTTATCAATAAAGGATCAGCTTGATTACCTGAAGGTGGAGTAAGAGTTTATTAAACCATGCAGCGTAAGAAGCTAAGAAACGCTCCCTGCTGCATTCTTGACATGTCACCCCGAGCAAACATATACCAGCCCAGCATTTATCTGGCTGCAACACAAACAATCACAAAAAGCCAACTCCTTAATCCTAAATAATAATACGCAGTAACGAAGTTCATAAATAACAAGTCAGCAATATGCGTTCCAGGAACCATACCAAAACCAGAATAAAGTTTCATTGCTCAGTCAACAAATCGGCTGACAAAATGTGAGATAATTACATACTCCCTCTGTCCCAATTTATAACTTTCAAAAATGGAAAAGTGACAACTAATAACTAGGCACAATTATAAGTAACAAGCTTCCACGCAAAATGTATATTGTTAGGCACAATACATAAATAAAAAGACAATTATTCACCGTGTCACTAGAGGAAAGAGCGACTACTCGATTGATCCATGAATCAAACAACTTTTCATCAGACTCGGACAATAAATGGTGAGTTTTTATGGCAGAAACGACATATGAGAGAACTGAAGGATTCCGAAACTGATGCTTCAAGTCAGGAACGTATTCTTTGAGCAAAGAGCCAAGTAGGCGAGGCTTCAAAGCGACGTCGTACATGTTCTCAATTGTATTATTAGAGGCCGCCATTGAAGAGCAGTTGGGGGTGTGGTTTTAGGGTTTTAACAGGAAAGAAAGAAGCTTCTCTTTTTATGAAATCGGGTCGGATCCAGGTTGGACTTTACTATTCGGTAATCCTGATTAGTGAGATTAAATAAGTTTTGAGTAAATAATCCGGATGTAATTAACAAATAAGAATGTTTCCTTATGTTTATTTTATGCAATTTCACGAAGAAAAAAACATATTGTATGGAAATAAACTTGGCCAGAAGATGTTTACTTCAAATTATCACTTATAGCCTGTTTGGCCAAGATTCTAAAATTAGTTTATTTTTATAAGCACTTTTTTTCAAAAATATTTTTTGTGAAAAACTGTTTGTGTTTGCCTAATTAATTTTAAAAATACTTTTGAGCAGTAATTAGTGTTTTGTCAAACTTTTAAAAATTGTTTCAAAGCGTATTTTTCTCAAAAGTGCTTTTGGGCATAAGCTATTTTTTGAACTTCTAAAAATTGTTTCTGCTACTTCCCTAGAAGCACTTATTTTCTCTCAAAAATTTGGTCAAACGCCTTTTTTTTTTTTACAATAAGCACTTAATAAAAAAACAATTTTGAAAAAGCTATAAAGGCAACAACGAACGCGCTTTGACCCCGGGGGTCAGGGATTGAAGTCAATGGATTCCTCTTCCTCTCGGCATTCAAATTCGATGCCACATATGGGCTTGTTCCTGCTTCCGTGCCTGGTCAGTGACTCTATGCCTTCCCGACTTGGTGACTCTAACCCGGAGACTTTGATTGCTATTGAGACAATAAGCTTGGTCAAACATGTTATTAATCATGACTAGATAATATTTTGAAGTAAGAATATATACTATCTTATTCTTCAATTTTTTTACTGTTATTATTTCTTTTACTTTGACTATTTTTACTATTTCCTGTTGTCATTAGTTTTCTTTCCTTCGTTATTTTCATCACGTCTTCTCACTCTTGTATTCTAGAACCTGTTTTGAAAATTATTATTCGTGAACCAAAATCAGAAACAACCTATCTATCATCCAAAGATAGGGATAAGATCTGCATACATTCCCACATTTCCCACATGTTATTTATGGGATCACACTAAGTAGGGCCTTTGGGCTAGAAGGGCACTTTCGAAACTTATTTAGGAAACAAGCCACAAGTCTTAAAGAATTAGGGGCAGGGCCACCATTTATGACGTCAGCATCGCCAGTCTCACAGGCAGTCAACACTAGCCCTAAAGTTTTAAAAAACATATTTTGGCCTCCAACCCCTACGTTCTAATTAGCCGAAAAAGAAATAAAAAACTAAACATTTCTCCCCAAAAGCTCCCGTCAGATCTCTTTTTCAGTGAAAATTCCGGTTCTCATCAGAAAATTAGTCCCAAACAACTCAAAGATTTCCTATTTCAACCATTGTAACTGAAAGTTCATTCAATCTCGTTAAAAAGGATCTTTCTCATTGTTGTAAAAGCTTACTTTTTCAATGAAACTTCTGCCTCATTTCGACATCGGAGTTCATTTTGGCATCGTCAATTCTCCAAGAGCGTCATCCCTGCTCTTTTTGGTTTTGAATCTGGTGTTGTTCGTCGACGGTCATAGATCACAATAATATACCACAGTCATCGACGAGTCATCGACCAATCATAGATCATAGTTATAGTCTATTATAGATTTATTATGGCGTCGTTTGCAGAATATGTTATAGTATGTGGTGATTACATGGGTGAATGAGTTGAGACCCCAAAATGTTGGAATTGAATTTCTATGAGCAAGGTGACAATGTCGATTGCCGTGCGTTGCAATGATACGTTTAACGACTTGGTTACGAACATAATGAAAAGCGAGGAGCTAAATTGTGACCCCAAGAACTTGCGCATTAGTTATATGATTGATGTTTTGCCTATTAGGGGAATTCGTCATTCTTTCATAACGAATGATAGACATATGGGATTGTGCATGTTTGATGTTGCTGCTGATGATAGGCCCATGTTTAAGAATAAATGTTGTTGAAAGGTCTCAATAAGCTTCTACTTCAGCTGCACCAACCCCACCACATCCACAACCGCCAGTCATTGACAATTCAATACAACATGAGGGCATGGGTGATCATTTAATCGATACGGGTGATCCTGATAGTGATGACAAAGAATGTGATAGATGTGATGAGGGTGATGGGCAGCCAAGTGGTTCACAGAGCAACCACAACTTCGATGATGAAATCAATTTTTATTACGGGCAAACATTCGAGAACAAGGAATATTCAAAGATTTTATTGAACAAAACTGCAATAAAGACTCCGTTTTATTTTAACTGAACAAGAGTAATAACAAATATTATAAGGTGGAATGCACATTTCCTAATTGTGATTGGATGTTGCGGGTCAATAAGTATGAGAATTCAGATATATTTCGCATTTACAAGTACGTTAGTGACCACGCTTGCTAGGTTAACACATGTTACACACTCATAAGCATGCCTCGTCAATTTTCATTGCATCAGTCTGGATGAATGACTATATTGACAACAAATGACTAACGACGAAGAAAATGCAGAGGACAATTTTCAGGGAGATTCATAGTAAACCAAGCTACTGGAAGCATTGTTCAAACTAAACTAAAGTATAATTTAACAATATGGCAAAAGCGCAAATTCAATCAATCGCAATAAAAAGAACTAAAGATAATCCATCCGGAACAAAAATTAACAATAAGAGTTTAGTGACTTACCGATTCTATTTGTTTAATTTTTCTCTAGATCACTATTACTGAAACAAAATAAACGACTAGTCAATGAAACAATCGCACATTAGGATCCACAAAATTTATTAGATAATTTAACAATACAACAAAAACACAAATTCAATCAATCCCAATAACAAGAACTAAAAATAATATTTCTGGAGCAAAAATTAACAATAAGAGTTCAGTGACTTACCGATTGTATGTTGTTTATTTTTCTCCAAATCACTTCTACATAAACAAAAAAAATCACCCGTCAATGAAATAATCGCATATTAGAATCCACTAAGTTTATTGTATAATTTAACAATATGACAAAAGGCAAATTCAATCAATCCCATTAATAGAAACTAAAAATAATCCGTCTGGAGCAAAAATTAACAATAAGAGTGCAGTAAAGTATCGAATCTATTTTGTTTATTTTTCTCCAGGTCACTACTACTGAAACAAAAGAAAACGATCATTCAATGAAACAATCGCACACTAGGATCCACTAAGTTTATTGTATAATTTAACAATATGGCAAAAGCACAAATTCAATCAACCGCAACAACATAAATTTAAAATAATCCGTCTGGATAAAAAAATTAACAATAAGAGTTTAGTGATTTACCGATTTTATTTTGTTTATTTTTCTCCAGATCACTACTAATGAACACAAAAAAAATGATAAGTCAATGAAACAATCTCACATTAGAATCCACTAAGTTTATTGTACAATTTAACAAAACAACAAAAGCGCAAATTCAATCAATCGCAACAACAAAAACAAAAAATAATCCTTCTGAAGCAAAAATTAACAATAAGAGTTCAATGACTTATCGATTCTATTTTATTTATTTTTCTCCATATCATTACTACTGAAACAAAAAAAAAAGATCAGTCAATGAAACAATAGCACATTAGGATCCACTAAGTTTATTTGTATAATTTGATAATGCGGCAAAAGTGCAAGTTCAATCAATCGCAATAACAAAAACTAAAAATAATCCGTATTGAGCAAAAAATAACAATAAGAGTTCAGTTACTTATCCATTTTATTTTGTTTATTTTTCTCTAGATCACTACAACTGAAACAAAAAAAAGAACTATCAGTCAATGAAACAATCGCACATTAGGATCCACTAGTTAAGTTTATTGTATAATTTAACAATACGGCAAAAGCGCAAATTCAATCAATCGCAACGACATGAATTAAAAATAATCCGTTTGGAGCAAAAATTAACAATAAGAGTTCAGTGACTTAATACCGATTCTATTTTGTTTATTTTCTCCAAATTACTACTACTGAAATAAAAAAAGATCAGTCAATGAAACAATCGCACATTAAAATTCACTAATTAAGTTTATTGTATAATTTAACAATAAGGCAAAAGCGCAAAATTCAATCAATCGCAACAACAAAAACAAAAAATAAACAGTCCGGAGCAAAAAATAACAATAAGAGTTCAGTAACTTACCGATTCTATTTTGTTTATTTTTCTCCAGATTACTACTACTGAAAAAATGATCAATCAATGAAATAATCGCACGTTAGAATCCAGTAATTAAGTTTATTGTATAATTTAACATTACGGAAAAAGCGCAAAATTCAATTGATCGCAACAACATAAACTAAAAACAATCCGTCCGGAGCAAAAAATAACAATAAGAGTTCACTGACTTGCGATTTTTTTTGTTTTTTCTCTAGATTACTATTATTGAAATAAAAAATGTTGGAAATATAACTATGTGGGATTGAGTTTTTCCCGTCTTTATTGACTTAAACACGTGGGCCCCGCATGTCGAAAACATCGTTTGTTCGCACATACCTAATCTACTATATGAGTAGATGATATTAGTGTCAAGTATCGTCAATTTTTGTTAAGAAATGAATGAGATATTGGTACACGAAGTGAGTGTTCTGAGACATGAATAGATGGATTGTTTTGGCCAAATAACAAATCTCCCGCATAGATGGAAGATGAAAAATGGAAGGATTGAGCACTATATAAACTATAGTTTTGAGTAAGAGTTTGGGACCCCAAGGGGTAATCATGTGTTAAGAAGAGGGATGACCTAGGTGAGCTTGGGTTCGGGGCTAAGCCCCACACGCGCGTCGTCTTCGCCCTCCCGTCCGTCATGCCCGATTCTTGCTCGGGCTCGGGTCATGGGTCACGGGATGTGGGCTGTCTTCCAAAATTTTCTTCTTGGTCTCTGAAATAATTCTTATTTATATTTTGGTCCTGAAAGTTTCGGAGATAACCAAACGTTGCAACGACTCTGAAACGTTGCAACTAATCTGACTTAAACAATCAGAAGCGCCCTCCTATTTCCTATAAATTAAACCCTTCTTTTCAGTTCTAAGGGAGACAAAAAAGAGAATACAGAAATTTTGTCTAAAAGACATAGAGCTATCTCTCGACTCAGCTTTTGTTATGTTTAACCTTTCAGACACCATTTATACCTACAATTTAAGATAAATTTTCTAAGTGTTCGAAAGATGTCTGTTTCAAACCTTACTTCTAGTTCTGGTTCTGCTGCTGCCACTCAAGGGAATGTTGTTGTTCCTGCTCCTACCAGTTTCCAAGGAGAACGCCGAGAAAAGTTTTCGGGTACCCATTTCAAGAGATGGCAACAAAAGATGTTACTTTATCTCACTACGTTGAGTCTGTCACGCTTTCTGACATAATATTCTCCTTCTAGTGGGGATGCAATGGACACTCAGTCTAACACAACGACTAAAGTGAGCCAAGATATCCAGGTCACAAATGCCCTGAAGTTAACACTGGATGCCTGGAATCATAGTGATTTCACGTGCAAAAATTGCATTATGAACAGTCTGTCGGATACACTCTATATTGTATATTGCACCGTGAAGACGACAAATGAGTTGTGGGAGAAACTCGACAAAAAGTATAGTGCACAAGATGCAGGTATTAAAAAGTTCATCGTTGGAAAGTTTCTGAAATTTCAAATGGTGGATGGTAAATCAGTGATGTCCCAAATCCAGGAGTTTCAAATGATTATTCATCATCTGGATTTGGAAGGAATGAAGCCAAACAAGCAATTTCTCGTTGCGTCTTTGATTGAGAAATTACCTCCCTCGTGGAACGAGTTCATGAGTTATCAAAAACTAAAGACAAAGGAAATGGGGTTTGAATATCTTATTGTCAAATTTCAAATACAAGAGGACAATAAAATGACTATATCTAAGGAAAAACACCCAATGGAGGCAAAGGCGAATCTGGTTGATTCGAAGGGAAACACTGACAAAAAGCGCAAGTATCAGGGAGACGGCAAAAGCCAAACGATGGAGAAGTTCAAAGAAATCTGCCATCACTGTGGAAAGCCTGACCATATGATCAAATAGTGCCACAAACTGAAGCGAGAGCAGAAGGAAAAGGCCAAGGCTAACGTTGTACAAGACGAGGGTGGTCCTTCAGACTTGATGACATGATTGTGGATTTCTCGGCTGTAGTGTTGGAGGCAAATTTGGTGGAGAATCCAAGGCAATGGTGGATAGACATGGGTGCAACCCGTCACATCTGCTCTGACAAGAGTGCATTCTCTTCTTACGCCCTAATCACGGACAAAATGTTGTTCACGAGCAACGACACTACCTCTGAAGTGCAAGGGGTTAGAAAGGTTGTCCTCAAAATGACTTCAGGCAAAAAACTTACTCTGAAGGAAGTGATGCACGTCCCTGACATCCGCAAGAACTTGGTTTCAGGGCCAATGTTGGTCAAGACTGGCTTTAGACTAGTTTTTGGGTCCAACAAATTTGTAATAACTAAGAATGGTATATTTGTAGGAAGGGGCTTCACGTGTGACGACCTCTTCAAAATGAATACTATGTCTGTAATCAGTTCATCTAATGAAATAAAGTCTTCTACTTACTTGCTTGAATCCTCTAATTTATGACATCATAGATTATGACACGTTAACTATAAATCTATCCAAAAGTTAGTAAAGTTGGAATTGTTACCTTTCTTCGACATAAACCCTCAACATAAATGTGAGGTGTGCGTAGAGACAAAATTAACCAAATCGTCTTTCCATTCAGTCGAAAGAAACATCGCTCCTCTAGAACTTATTCACACCGACATATGTACTTTAAAGTTTGTGCAAATTAGAGGGAGGAACAAGTATTTTGTGACTTTCATTGATGATAGTACAAGGTATTGTTATGTTTACTTGTTGAAAAGTAAAGATGAAGCGTTTGAAGCATTTAAACGTTACAAAGCAGAAGTTGAAAATCAACTAAACCTACGGATTAAGGCAATTCATAGTGATAGAGGGGGAGAATACGTAGCACCGTTTGAAGAATACTGTGCTCAATTCGGCATTGTTCATCAAACGACCGCTCCTTACTCGCCTCAGTCTAGCGGTATTACCGAGCGCAAAAATCGTACGTTTAAAGGAAATGATGAATGTTTTACTTATCAATTTCGGTGTAGCACAAAATATGTGGGGTGAAACGATTCTTACCGCTAATACAATTCTCAATAGAGTTACGCATAAGCGTAAGGACAAAACTCCATATGAATCATGGAAAGGAAAGAAACTCACTTACAAATATTTGAAAGTGTGGGGCAGTTTGGCAAAGGTCGAAGTACCTAAACTAAAACAGGTCAAACTTGGACCTAAGACTGTAGATTGCTTATTGATCGGATATGCAAATAACAGTAGTGCTCATCGCTTCTTAGTGTATAAATCGGAGATACCTGATATCCACGAGGGTACAATCATGGAATCAAGGAATGCTGAATTCTTTAAACAGATCTTTCCTCGAAAGGAAAAAGAAATAATTTCGCAAAAACGAAGCTATGAACAAAATGCTTAAAATCAACAAGATCCGAGAATTTCTGATTATCCAGAACTAGACGTTCCAGATTTACAGAACTTAGGGGTTCTAGAGGTTGAACCAAGACGGAGCAAAAGGGCCAAAAAGGACAAAACTTTTGGTCCAAATTTTCTAACATATATGGTTGAAAATGAACCAAGGACAATTAAAGAAGCATTATCAACTCTAGAAGCACCGCTTTGGAAAAAAGCTATAGAAAGCGAAATATATTCCATCATGCAGAACCATACTTGGAAAATGGTTGACCTTCCTCCGGAAAGCAAACATTTGGGTTGCAAGTGGATACTCAAAAGAAAGTACAAAGTAGATGAAACTATTGACAAGTATAAGGCCAGATTAGTTGTCAAAGGCTACAGACAAAATGAAGGCCTCGATTACTTCAACACATACTCCCATATGTCTAGATTAACGTCCATAAGGGTATTCATAGCCATAGAAATCGTGACCTTGAGATACATCAAATGGATGTTAAGACAGTCTTCCTAAACAGAGAGTTGGAAGAGGAAATATACATGGAACAACCTGAGGGGTATGTGATTCCAGTACAAGAAAATAAAGTATGTCGACTAGTTAAGTCTCTATACGGACTCAAACAAGCCCCGAAACAATGACATGAAAAGTTTGACAATACTTTATTATCAAAAGATTTCTCCATAAATGAATGTGATAAATGTATCTATATAAAAGGAAACTCTGACTCATTTGTCATGATATGGCTTTACATAGATGACATGCTAATCACCTGAAGTAGTCTAAACTTGATCATGGAAACCAAGAATATGTTGAAACAATGTTTCGACATGAAGGATATGGGTATTGCAGATATAATCCTAGGAATTAAGATTTCTAAGACATCTGACGGACTGGTTTTATCTCAATCTCATTACATTGAAGGTGTTTTGAAGAAATTTGATATATTTGACAGTCCCCCCATGAAGTCACCAATGGATATGAATCATAGAATTTATGAGAATCGTGGTGCACCCGTATCCCAAAAGTGATATGCGCAGGTCATTGGTAGTTTGATGCACATTACAAACTGAACCTGACCTGATATCGCTTATCCAGTCAATAAGTTGGCTAGGTTTACTCGTAATCATGGAAATGATCACTGGAAGGGATTAAATCGGATACTACGATATCTGAAATATTCGCTGACTTACAAATTACATTATTCAAGATATCCAGCCATATTGGAAGGATACAGTGATGCAAACTGGATATCGGACATAAAGAACATCAAATCCACCAGCGGGTATGTTTTCACAATTGGTGATGGGGTTGTGTCTTGGAAGTCCTCTAAGCAAGCATGCATCACTCGATCCACGATGGAATCGGAGTTTATTGCTTTGGATAAAGCAGGAGAAGAAGCATAATGACTTCACGACTTCTTAGAGGATATCCCTTGTTAGTATAAATCCGTACTTTCGGTGATGATTTACTGTGACAGCCAATCAGCTTTAAACCGAGTCCATTTTGGGCGGGTGATGGGTTGGGTTTACCAGGCCGGGTCCAACCCGGCCCACCAGACAACTTTAGTTCAATCTCAAGGTTATTAACACTAAATGTATTGGGTAAACCAAAAATTGTGTGTTTAAAATTTAGTACTCATTAGTGAAATTTTTAGTACTTCTTCACATAAATATCTATATTTCGAGTAAAAAAAATTTGTGTTTGATTAAGCCGTTAACCAATTCACGACATCCCCCATAGCGCTCAATCCTTTCAATATTGTTCATCATATTAGGCATTTCAATGTTCATTCTCTCTATGAGCTGATTCAAAACTGAGTAGTGAACATTCTATTAAATGTGTCGAAGTTCAACTAAATTGCATATATGCATTCTTTATTATTTTAATCTAAATATAGATCAATATTAAAAATAAATAAAAAGAAACCCAGAAATGAATTCTCCTCAACCAATCGTCACGAAAGCTTTTATAAAATTATGTATCTTTCTTTCAACAAGTAGTCATGAATATTAACATCAACCTTAGCAGCGTAATAAATAAATCCAACGAGGGTAAATATCAATGAACTTTTATCTTTGTAAACAACTGAAGTAGTATTTATTCAACAAGGAGGAATTTTCCTTGTTAAAGTTGATTTTCTAAAGACTCATTGAATGAGCACAGACAAAAGTACATGATTGCAGGTTCTTTTACAAGATTAATCATTCTAAATTTCCCAACAACATATGAAAACAAGAGGGACAGAAAAAAAATGCATTTTTCTGATTCTACGAGTTGCGCAAGGATCGCAATGTCAATGCTCTTTAAGAAGTTACTGTATCAATAATATCAGACCATTTTCGCGACTGAAGGTAATGTCTTCAGAAGTGATGGGGAAGGTCGACGCACAGTGTGATTGAGCAAAATCATGAATGTTAATAGACTCAATGCTCCTGCCTGATGAGCAGTTCCTAGAGAAACTGGAACATAGGAAAGAAGAGTAGATATTCCCAACGTGACCTGCATTTGAAATCAAACTGATTCAACCATCCAAGTAATTAGAAAAAAAGGCTTAATACATTGACAACCACTCAAACTTGTCAAGAAATTTCGTTTAGACGCTCGAACTACGGCTTGTTCTAATTGAGCACTTGAAACATGATAAAGTGTACCTATTAGACACTTTTGGTTCAAATTTTGAAAAAATCTTTTGTGCGTGTTCTGAAGTGACTATTGCGCAAATAAGTTAACCACTTAAAATCTCATTTAGTTATATGCATTAGCCTCAATAAGCTGTAAAACACAGGCATGTCCAACTTGAGATTGATGTGTATAATTAAAGGAGACGACGACATATTTTATGTAGTTAATTTAAGATATTCGGGATAAGGTGGGGTAGCCTCGGTGGAGGACAAGATGAGGAAGCGAGGCTGCGATGATTCGGGCATGTGCAAGGGAGAGGCGCGAACGTCCCAGTGCGGAGGTGTGAGAGGTTGGCAATAGATGGTTTTAGGAGGGGTAGAGGTAGGTCGAAGAAGTATTGAGGAGAGGTGATTAGACAGAATATGTCACAGGTTCAGCTCACCGAAGACATGACCTTAGATAGGAGAGTTTGGACGACACGAATAAGGGTAAAAGACTAGTAGGTAGTTGGGTATGTCACGCTTCGTATTACTCGTGCAGTTTCTTGTCCTTTGATTCCTGGTATTATTTGTTATTTGTTATTTGTTATGACATGATCTCTTTACTTTAATTTACTTTACTTCAATTCAAACCTTATCTGACATTCTTTGTTATGCCTTCTCTTGAGCCGAGGGTTTTTCGGAAACAGTCTCCCTACCTTGGTAGGGTAAAGTCTGCGTACACTCCCACTGTGTGGGAATACACTGGGTATGTTGTTGTTCTCAATTGGAACAAACAGTAGTTCGCGTGCAAAATGAAATTTACATGCAACTTTAAGGAGCAGACGATGTATTAAGCCAAACAAAAAGACTTGTTCACGGAGGATTGATGATGCATCGAGAGTACCTGCAGAGAAGCCATGCCCATGGTGCTTCCAATTAAATGTCGTACTGCAGGATGCATATCCACCTTCCTGGTAGACAACCATAATCCGCCTATTGCAGCTAAAGTAGCAGTGGCAAGTATACGATGATCAAGCTGCAAAAGACAAGAATGAAATTCATCATAAAGAACATGTGTCTAGAAACAAATGCTTAAACTGGGATTCTAATCATAGTTTTCTGCTGGTTGCTATTTTCCCCCCGTCTCATGGTTCGAGGTTTTGCCAACGAGACATAACAAGTCTAGCCCTTATAGTGTCCAACAACTTACCTTTTCTCACTGCAGCTTTATCCGGAAAGATGAAAATCAACGGCTACTAAATAAATTTCACAATGATCTACTTCATGAATAGTGTTTAAATTTAGGATATATGCAAAATTCAACTAGTAAAATCTAAAACCCAACCAAAGCCCTTCTGCAAAAAAATGAATTTGGAGAAATTCAATTGAAAGAAAAATATAGTCACCTGGAAACAGTTTGTTCAGATAAAAGTGAACACACTTTTTTACCGACACTTCTTCATGTCGCAAAATATGGAGTTAGATATCATTTATTGGACAAAAATATCTCATCTCTCGAAATTTGACAAACCAGAAAGTTCAAAAACAAAAGTTAACATTGACTGTTGATGTATTCTCAAAAAAGTTGGCTAGGAGTTTTCATACAGGCAGTGGTGATAATAGAAAGTTAATCACAAGCAAAAACATAACAATGAAAATTTAAAGCACCTTGAGTGCTGCCCTTTCCCAAAAAGAAACTGAATTTTCCATAGTAGTTCCATTTAAAGAAACATGCATGCGCCTAGCCACACTTTCTTCTGATAAAAATAAACTTTATCTCTTTTAGTTAGCGAAGGAATAAATTCTGTCAAATTTCTGAGCTTCAGTATCTTCTATTTCATGATTAGCAAGACAATAAAAGAAGTCGAGTTTCAATGAAAGATCTTAGTAATTCCCTTAGTCAACAGCAACGTCTTTCTTTTTTTGAGAAATTCTATCAACAACATACACAATTACCTCCATAATTACATTTTCTTCTACCAATTCTTCTCCATGGTGCTAAATATGGAGTAAAATTTCATGCCAAATATCCAATCTTGAAGTAGACAAAATAGAAAGTCCAGAAACGTAAGTTTACCTGAACTGTTGATGTATTCTCAAAGCAGTTGCGGATAAGAGGTTTCATACTAAAGATATCATCTGGAATCCATGTATCTCCCATCTTTGGAAAAGTATTAAATGCCCGGCCCTGGAGTAAATTCATTCAGCCAATATTTAGATGATAAACACTGCATACATGAAAGAATAATAAATCTTGCTTTTCTTTTTCGTCTCTCCAAATCCAATAACAAACCATCAAATACTTAACCTGTGCAAGCATAAAACTAAAAATATGGAGAATATTAGTTACGTACAGCGTCATTTCCAGCAACAAAAGCTCCAGAGATAGCAGTAATTCCAACAAGGATGCCCACAGGGATTGCAAGCCGCTTAACTTTTGCAGCCCCACGAACACAGGCAAGTGATTCAGCAGGAGGTTCAGGCATAACAACAGAAAGAGCCGTCCAGAAAAGTCCGCAATAAATAGCAAATGCGGAGGTAAGATGAGCTGCAAGGCGGTAAGGGCTTACTCTTGGTTCAACATATTCAGATGCTGGCTCCTGCAAAAAAAAAAATCAAACTTAAAGAACGTTATGTCTTATGTGAGTTTAACAGCGGCGTAAGTGAAATAAAATGTGGGGTACCTCTAAGCCACTTTTGACCATCCACCAACCTATGAGTCCCTGTCCAGCACCAAGGGCAAAAAGTCCAGAGAGTTGAAATCCAAGTCTTACTGTTATGTATCCCTTACGGAGAAAATATGAGAATGGAAGTGCAAACATTATACCAAGGGCCCTTCCCCACATTCGGTGTGCATATTCCATCCAAAATATGAACTTGAAATCCTCAATGCTCATCCCCTTGTTCACACTGCGAGGATTAAATTTAAGTCAAATCACTAGGCAACCCAGTACAAAAAAAATATCTAGAAATAAGACTCAATAATAATCTTCATAAATCATACTAATAAAAAATATCAATATGGAATAATGAATCATCCTTTGGTGCATATTTGCTTTCCACGGCTAAGAACAAAAGTAATTTCATGAAGCCAAAAAAAATACTTCTTAATGTTTTAGCATCTATGCAATAAAGGGTCGTTTGGTTGCTGGTCAGAGTTATGCAGATATTAATAATGCAAAGATTAGTTATGAAAGGTTTAGTTATTCATGAATTAGTTATTCCATATTATACCCTGCGTAAAATAATACATAGAATCCCTCATAACTTATACTTAGTTATGCGGAAAAGAAAAAATGAATCAGACATTGTATTAGCAATGTTATGCGGAAAAGAGAAAAAAACAACCAAACATTGCTATGTGGATATATTTCTCCCCATTTTTGTAACCAAACGATGTATAAAGTTATGCTAATTTTAATACATAGATAACTCTAACGAGCAACCAAACGACCCCTAAGATTTAGAGTAAGTGAAGTGAACTGAGCACATACTGTTGTTTGGACTGACCGTTTGTATTCGGGGGATTGCTTGTACTTCTCAAATTCAACCAGCCAATCCTCATCTGTTAGAGGAGGAAGGCTCCCGGTGAATTTCCAGTCCGTCATTGATAGACCAGAACGTGTCAACCTTGTGACACCACCGAGCACAACCATACTGAAGACCCAAGCAGCAGATGCAAAAATCCATATGCCAACCATTTTCCGGGCATGGGGTCCAGCAGTTACAAGGAACTTCAATCCCTCCTTGTTTTCAGCTGCAGAAGTTGCCACTGTGGAAATTTTTCTGAAAGACGTTCTATGCACACCCTGAAATCAATACATATCCGCCCTTAAAAAATGAGGAACATGACTTTCTAGTAAAAGTAAGAAAAACAAGTTCCATAAGCTATATTCCACACTAATTGTCTAATATCCGCCCTCCAGCACACCACACCCCCAACCCATAGCACCCATCCCCACCACCCCCACACTCCAAGGCCCCCATGCTAACTCCAATTGTGTTTGCCTAGATTACATACAAATGCTTTTGACATAATATTTTCAGCTTATTTATCAAACACAAGAAAATAAGTAAGAAACTGTGGAAAACATTTTCCTTCATACCAAACACACCCTTAAGCAGTTCTAAATTTCTTACTTGCATATTTATACACCTATTCAACACATAGACGCTGCCTTTAACTTACAATATCATAATTGTAATTCTAAATTAGAGCATTTTGGGATAAGAAAAATGAAGAAAGATTAAGTTATAATGCATTAACTGTTAATCGTTGTGTAAAAGCAGCAACATTTGTTAAAAATCAGAGCAACAACTAGATAAAAGATGACAAACATAGTTAAACTAAGAATATAAAAGACTAAAAAGGGCAGCCTGGTGCATAAACATTCCGCGTTAACAGCGTCCGGGGAAGGCCCGCATCCCAAGGAGTGATGTGCATCCCAAGGAGTGATGTAGACCGCCTAACCTAATGCAAACATTAAAGATAATTCTATCTATCTACTTAAAAATAAGTATAGTTCAATACAAATTGGTCAATATAAAACAGGAAACCCCAACAACAATTAACTAGTCCACAGAATCCATCACACAATTACAGAGAAGAAGAAAAATTGTCCTAAAACCCATTGAACAAATCATGTTCAATTAACAAAAAACGCGACATGATCCAAGAATGCTTAACTCAAATATAGAAAAAAAGGGGACAACTTTCAAAACAAAAAAAAGCTCAAAAACTAACCTTGTGATTAAGGTGATGAAAGGATCTTAAACCATAGTTAACAAATGTTCTTCTAATAAAGTTACTGCTAGAAGATAAGAGCCTTTGCTGATTCAATATCGAAAATGAAGCTTCATTTGAAATCTTGGTCGATGTAAAACCCCATCTTCCAAGATTCGATGAAATATTGCGACCCAAATCTTTGTTTCGCCTTAGAAGTGAAATTAATCTGATCTCTAACATTGCTCTTTTTTTGGGTTTCGATTTTCTTAACCAAATTTGCTGTGAATTTTGTGTGTGTGTGTTCTTGGGCATGTTAAATCTTGGACAGGGTTTAAGGATGAACCGGCCGGTTCACTTGAAACAGTGGGCAAAGCAAAGCGTGGATATTGGTACAGCCATAGGATTGATTTAGTCTTCTTTTTTTTGGGTGCTTTTTGGGACTTTTAGGACGCGTTTTAATTCTCTATTTGGAATATGTTTTATTCGGAAAAAAATTGGTACGTTGAAAATTAACATAAATAAAAATCGTAAGTTCTTTTATAAATCACATGACACAAATCGATTATGAGAAGAAATTTCATATCCTTTAGCACAATCTTTCATATCCATCATCGCGTATCAAAAAGTTTACACATTAATTCATCTTCGTCCAAATATGTTTGATGATGAGTTTATTTGCTTCCATCAAATATTTACGATCTACAATTATTGGCCTAAGAGCAAAAAGTTTGGAATACGAGTATACGAAAATAAAAATATAAGACTAAATTGAACAACGGCAGATTAGGCATCAAGGAACTAAATATATTTAATTTTGTTTTTTTACTCGTAACAAAAAAAAAATGATGTTCTGTTTCCAAGCTTGTAAACAAGAACGACATTTAATAACCTTGCTGTATACATTGTGCTCGTATTTAGTTTTCTTCGATTCTGCAAAAATTGTGTAAACATCAGTACTTCATAATTTTCGAACAATAAATGCATATATCTCATTGTAACACTGTAATTTCAAAATTTTAGTGTAAATCTCAGCTATATAAATGCATATCTCTGCGTTAACATTATATCGAAGAGTTAAAATTTAAAGCATATTCTATAAAAATCAACATATACTTGTGAACTTTTACTTGTTATTTTTTTATGAAACAATTAAATATTTTTTATTTGGATTATTGTAGTATGTGTATAGATTTGAGATTTTGATCAAGAGTTTAATCGGCTCTGCTCGACCTGGTGCTTGTCACGCCCCAAACCCGATCCTGGATGTAATAAGCATCCGATGTTATGAATAACACCAGAAGCACCTTATGAATTAATATTATCAAGTTCCTACTTAGTCTTTTATTAATAATTTTAATTAAGCTATAAATAATTAAGTAAAAGTCATGGTCACAATTTATGAAACCAAATCAGCGGAAGTCTGTAATAAATAAATGTCAAAATGTAGCAACGCCCATGAGAATCGAATAAGGACCTCAACAAAATACTTAGAAAACAACGTCGATCTATGGAGCTTCTAAGATGATAAAAGGAAATAGTCTAACTTCAGGACGCAACCTGAAAACTAATACTCATAAAATAAGGTAGAATGGTGCCCCACGAACAATTATGTGGGCTCACCGAATAGTCACAAAAGCAGCAAGTTCTCCTAAGTCGTAGGCGTATCACAAACATGTTCTTCTTTGTTACATGACACACTATCAAAAACAACAATGGTATATCTGAGTACTGGATACTCAATGAGTGTCTCTGGATAATAAATAATATAAAGGGGGAGCCCGATGCACTAAGCACCCGCTATGCGCGGGGTTCGGGGAAGGGCCGAACCATAAGGGTTTGTTGTACGCAGCCTTACATTGCATCTGCCAGATGTTGTTTCCACATCTTGAACTCATAACCTCCTGGTCACATGAAGTAACTTTACCAGTTATTTATTTATTTATTTATATTATAATAAATAATATAAAATAATATAATATTAAGTAGTAAAACAGTGTAAGTAAAGCAGTTTGAAATACAGAGATAAAATCATTCACCAACTTAGAGAAATCATTAAGAGAGAATTAAATCACTTTCAATCCATTATGCCATTTCTCAAGATTAAGTATTCCATTATGAACTTAAGATCAACATCAAGTCACTCACGAACAACCACAATTATGCCAAGCCAATGAAACGAAGGGATGACCATTAAGGTTCCCTAAAAAACGCATAGAACACCACATCGGGGTTGTCACCCTTGATGGCTATCATTCCTCCATAGTAGCTAGACAAAACCACATCGAGGTCATGAACCCTCCATGGTCACTCTTCCTC